>JAPKLX010000018.1:955034-1133531 GCA_026898415.1 Leonotis leonurus | reverse complement strand
GAAATCGAGGCGTGATCTGTTGTGAAAATGCTACATGTTACTTGTTTATGGTTTTCTATTCTTGTACGTTTACTGCTCTGCTTTTTGACATTCTATGTGTGCCAGTTGTGCGTGGTTCAATTACTTTTCGCTTATACAGCCGAATCTTGAAAATTGCAGATAACTGAGAACCCATTCTCGAGTAGAATTGGTAGTTTGAGAATTACCAAGAATGTCATCGCTAAATGAAGACGTGCTGCAAATCAGTAGTATGGATAATGTGGATTCGACTAGCAATGACAATGAAGTAGGTGACTTTGAATTTTCAAAGTTTATTGATCGTCCAAGGCTCTTGAATCTGGAAAGGCAGAGATCATGTGATGACAGGTCGCTTAATGATTTGCCGATTGGGTTTTCTGCTCATCCTCCTTTGACAACTGATAATTTGTATCGATCTTTTGATAACTCGGATAGCTTATGTTCACCTGGTAGGTCTGGTTGCAATACCCCCTTGTCACATTTTGCCAATGGAACGCCCTTTGATCCGCACCCCATGGTAGCCGAGGCGTGGGAAGCCTTGAGGAGATCGTTGGTATACTTTCGAGGTCAGCCTGTGGGTACTATTGCCGCATCAGATAACTCCGATGAAAAACTCAACTACGACCAGGTGAAGGCCCCAAACTAATGTAGTACTTGGTATTGAAATAATTGTTCTATTTATGAGCATATTTTATTTTATGCCTCGAATGCTTATTGGTAATGGATAGAAGTGCATGCTTTACTTTGTTGTTAGATCTATATATGCTGGAGGTGGGGTTGGGAACGGACAAATTGCTTAATTAGATGTGCTGATACTCGAAGGTTTTGAATAAAGTTTGATCATGAGAGCTGAGGAGGCCTAAGCTATATCATAAAGTTACATTTTACAAAACGCATGGGACACTTTTACTATTCACTGATTTGTACGTCTAGCATGCTTACTAGAATACCTCTCAAGTTTTATATATAAAAGCACATGTTGAAACTATATATAAAGATGAAGAATCGTTTCTCTATCCCTGATGCTTAAGCTACAAAATGTTTTTCCAATTATGATTTGAAAATGATGTTGCTGATCAAGAACATGTGTCGAACAGATTAGAGTACTTGGTTGTTGGTAAGGTATGGTTCTGTTGCTTGTAAAGTGCAACATTGGTTTGGACTCGATGTTCTTAACAAGCACCTTCTCTTCATTTCTCATTTTATTATTGTTTCTGCAATTTTTTGGCGTTGGTGGCGTGTAAAGTGAGGAGGGAGTTGTAGGGTGAAGAATGATGAAAAAAGTGGACACAAGGGATAGAGATGGAGTAAGTAGTAAGGGCATGAATTCTTAGTGCTTCATGAATTGATCTTTTAGTAAACTCAATGTCAATATTGTGGAATTCCTGAAATGACTTATTCTGTTTAAACTGATCAGTTGTTTTTTCGTAGTTTGTGTGCATCTGTTTTTCCATTTTCAGATATTTGTGATACGAGATTCTTATTTTTCTATGGTAGGAGTCTGTCTGAAAAAGTTTGGAAGATAAAACTGGTGATTCGGTTCCTGACTCATTTACAATGTGTGCAGGTGTTTGTAAGGGATTTTGTTCCAAGTGCTCTAGCTTTTCTAATGAATGGTGAACCTGAAGTCGTGAAAAATTTCCTTCTGAAGACCCTTCGCCTTCAAGCATGGGAGAAAAAAATTGATCGGTTCCAATTGGGTGAAGGTGTCATGCCGGCTAGCTTCAAAGTATTGCACGATCCAGTCAGGAATACTGAGACATTGATGGCAGATTTTGGTGAGAGTGCAATAGGAAGGGTGGCTCCAGTCGATTCCGGCTTTTGGTGGATTATACTTCTCCGGGCATATACCAAGTCCACCGGAGACAGTTCCTTGGCAGATAAGCCTGAATGCCAGAAAGGCATACGCCTCATTCTTAGTTTATGCCTCTCAGAAGGATTCGACACCTTCCCCACTCTCCTTTGTGCTGATGGTTGCTCCATGATTGATCGTAGGATGGTAAGCATTCCATCTCTGTCTAATATTTTTACTCCCTCCTTATTTTCTGTTCCTTGATACGTTTTCTAACCAAATATTAGGGTGTCTATGGATACCCGATTGAGATACAAGCGCTCTTCTTCATGGCTCTAAGGTGCGCCATGATCCTACTGAAGCACGACGGTCCAGGGAAGCAACTTATAGAACAAATAGTGAAGCGTTTGCATGCTTTAACCTATCACATGAGACATTACTTTTGGCTGGACATGAAGCAGCTCAATGACATTTATAGATACAAAACTGAGGAGTGCTCCCACACAGCAGTCAACAAGTTCAACGTCATGCCCGATTCTTTGCCCGAATGGATTATGGATTTTATGCCGCTTCATGGAGGATACTTCATAGGGAATATAGGACCTTCACATATGGATTTCCGTTGGTTTTGCTTGGGAAATTGCATGGCAATCCTTTCTTCCTTATCAACAGATGAGCAATCATCTGCTATCATGGATCTCATTGAGTCCAGATGGGAGGAGTTGGTGGGAGATATGCCACTCAAAGTTTGTTACCCTGCTATTGAGAACCATGAATGGCGGATTGTGACAGGATGTGATCCCAAAAACACAAGATGGAGCTATCATAACGGTGGATCATGGCCAGGTAAAGACTTTTTTACCATGAGTCCGAGTTCAATAATTTAGTTGAAATTTGACTGCATGTTTGCTACTGTTATTGTTTAATAGTGCTGTTATGGCTCCTCACTGCTGCATGCATCAAGACTGGGCGTCCGCAGATAGCTAGACGAGCCATTGAACTAGCTGAGGCAAGGCTATCGAAAGATGGTTGGCCAGAGTATTACGATGGGAAGCTCGGGCGCTACATAGGAAAGCAATCTAGGAAGCATCAAACATGGTCGGTGGCGGGCTACTTGGTTGCCAAAATGTTGCTTGAAGATCCTTCACATATAGGTATGTTGGCGATCGAGGAAGATAAACATCTGAAACCAGTCTTGAGGCGATCAAAGTCCTGGACTGCTTGACCTTGGACTCATGTGTTGGTGTCGTGGAAGCTTATGAAAGAAACGAGTAAATATACGGATCCTCCAATCGTCATTGAATATTGGAATATCGATTCTTGGTATATCTCAAACTTTTGCTACATTTTGGTTCATCTTGTGGCTTCAACTTGAATTTGAATGTCCTTTTGCTATACATGAATGAATGCTATGACCAATGAAAATCACAAACGATACGAGTTTTTGGAGTGAATCTTGATACTGCGATTTGAAAAATACGCATTAGGATGATTAGTCGAGGAAAATGAGGAATATGTATTTTCGAGGGGTAAATTTAAATATTTTATGAGTAATAGGCTGAGTTGATAGACAGACATTCCTTTACTACCTTGTAAGTATCTTACTATTACAGATATTCCATAAACTCCTTCTGTATACAAAAACTTTAATGTACGCGTGGAATATTTACTAAGGAGGATGAATAGATTACTTTAATCTCACTTTTCTATGGAAAATACTTATCGAACAAATAAATCTTATTGGAGCCTTGTAATATTTCACTAGTCTAATTCTAAATTCCTAATTACTAAACATTATATTAAATTATATTATTTTTCTCTATCTAAAACTTATCCCTACTTATTCCATTTAATATCTTAATAAACACATTTTTGTTCCTCTGACATAATCGGCGGTGATTCACATCATTATCCCGTAGTTTGTGCATTTATAACTACAACTAATGTATTAACTATACTAAAAACTTGATGAATGAAGTAAATCTAGTAACACTTATCGGATTTACTAATACAATAGAAGTGGAAGGTCGAGGAATCATTATCATTAAAAATTAAAAATATAACTACGAATAAAAAATAGTTCATCGACCATTTTATATAATGCGTTTTGCTTTTTGATTACACGAAACCTAAAATATCAGGAGACTAATATGTGCTAATAAAATACTTTAAAATTACGTGCGTGTGTTGGCCTAATAGTAGTGAAGTTAATGCCCAAAGCTTAAGTTTTGGATTCGAGTCCTCCGTGACGCAGCTATGTAATTTAATATTAATGTGATCCAATTTATTTAAAAAAAAATACTTTAAAATTATGAGATAAAAGTAGAAAATTATATACCAATATATTAATTTTTTAAAAATACTTAAATAATTTTCAGTCTAGCAAAAATATATTTTTATTGTTTATTTAAATCATCGATTAGAAATGTAATTATTTTTTAGATATATTTTCACGCATATATTAAAACTCACGTATATTATATTTTGTGAGATTAATTTTTACTAAAAATACACTTTATCATTTTTTTCTAGAACTTATATCAACTTCATCACAATGCATTTATTGTGGACAAGAGAGATTAGTGTAATTTGACATAAGACAAAAATATTTAATTTTCTATTTTTAAAATATTATAGGAAAGGAAAAGAAAAGAAGAGAAAAAATGGAGTCCTATATATATTTAGTCGTCCTATTTATGTTTCCTTTCTCCTCACAAACCAATTTCTTCATCTCCTTTCCCCTTTTCTCTCCCTCTTTTCTCTGCGGGAAAATTTTTTCTCCTCTGAAAATTTTCCCTATATTTCAGACGGAACACTCTGAATTATCAATCCGAATAAACTAAATACAGATAGATTTTTTTTTTTAATTTTTAGGTTTCTTTTAAAATATGAAAGCACCGAGGAGACCGATCCAGGCGGCGGCGTCATGGCTGCGGCGGCAGCCGCCCAAGGTTAAGGCCTTCCTGGCCGTTATTAGCGGCATGGCGGCGCTTGTTCTCCTCCGTGCAATTGTCCACGATCATGATAACCTGTTTGTGGCTGCAGAGGCTGTTCATTCAATAGGGATTGCTGTTCTGATTTACAAGTTGATGAAGGAGAAGACCTGTGCAGGTATGTTATATTATTAATTTTTCGAATGATATGTTGTTTGCAATTGGCTATGATATAATTGGAGGAGGTTCTTGGGAGTTTCTATTTTTCGGAAGTATGAATTTGGGGGTGAAGAAGTTTGGAGCTTGGCATGAAATTAATAAAAATATTTTCGATTGGTTTCTGATTTTTTTTTTATGTCGATAGACCGTTTTTCTGGGAACATCTGAAAGAATGTATTTTGGAGGAGGTTCTTGGAAGTTTAATTCTTCCTTTTGTTTTTATCTTCTGCTATATGTTGAGTTGTTGGTTGAGGAATGGGAAGCTGGGGGTTTTCAAAACTGGAAGATGTTGGGGCCTTGGGGGCATCGTTGATTGTTGGGTATTAGGAACATGATTATGAAATGTAGTTATGATGCCATGGATTGGATTATCTTTCTGTTTTATCTATCTGCGGATTTGAAAGATTAATTTTTTGTTGTAATTTTTAATGTACTCCGGAAAGAGGGAGTTGTTTTGTGTGTGTTTGAAAGATTGAGAAACAAATATGATGTCTTTTATCAGCTAACCGTCATCTCTTTCTCCAATTAGACGATCAGATCCATATTTTTACAATTGAGCCTTGTTTTGTAAATGATAGATTGTGATTTTGTTGCTCCGTGCAGGGCTTTCACTGAAGTCTCAGGAGCTAACAGCTATCTTTTTGGCTGTTAGATTGTATTGCAGTTTTGTCATGGAGTACGACATACACACTGTGCTTGACTTGGCTACACTGGGCACGACTTTGTGGGTTGTTTATATGATTCGGTTTAAATTGAGATCTAGTTATATGGAGGATAAAGATAACATTGCACTATACTTTGTGGTGAGCGTTCTATAAAAAATGGCTGCTTTCTTCTTCTTGGGATTTTTTGTTTTGGTGTTGCCTGAGGAAGAGTCTTCCACATTGCTATAGACTCCATGACATCCAAGCCTGAGTGGATTGCCATTCACCAATTAAGAAAGGAAAAAAACTAATTGCAACCCAAACTAATTTATTCATTGCTTTAAAGTTCATTTCAACAAGGTTGTATGTTAATGTAGGTCCTCATGAGTTCTGTGCTGCTCTTTTGATCTTTTCTTCTTTTCTTTACTTTATTTATTTGGTTTCTTTATTCGTCTCAATTACTCTAAAGTTGGTTCTAGATTCATCATTCATATGCCTGTTGCTCTACCCGGAGTGCTATCTGTTAATATCAATTTGTTCAGGCTTGTTTCTTTGTATTTTTCTTTTTTTAACTTCTTATGGCGCTGAGGAAGTTGTCTATTTCGTGGTGCCCTACTCTGAGGTTTGATAGCTCAATTTATAAATTATAACTAAAAGCCTTTAGCTTCTTAAAGCATGTTGTGTGTTGAATCTTTACCTTTAAATGTTTTCCAACTTATAGTGTAGTAATGATGTAACTGAACTTTGCATATATTCTACATTTGATTCCATTATGCTTTTGAAATGTTCCTGCCAGCACCTGCATTTAATTCTAAATAAATGTCTGTGTAGGTGGTTCCTTGTGCTGTTATAGCCTTACTAGTTCACCCATCCACATCACATCATGTCATCAACAGGATTGCATGGGCGTTCTGTGTTTACCTGGAAGCCGTTTCCGTCCTCCCTCAGCTGCGTGTTATGCAGAACACAAAGGTAAAACTGTACTCTAGATGAAGAAACAGAAATACCAACACACGTTCAATGGTACAGAATAATCTTGGATGTTATGATGATATTTCAATATTTTGTTGCAGATTGTCGAACCTTTTACAGCTCATTATGTATTTGCATTGGGTGTTGCTAGGTTTTTGAGCTGTGCTCACTGGGTTCTCCAGGTTTGTTTCTGAACCCTTGTTTGAAATTCTTCATAGCACCTTTTAGTTTGGGATGCTAGAGAAAGTAAAATTTTCCTGATAATTGGATCACAAACTATACTGATGTGGTATGTTTGCCAAAACCTTATGCATAAAAATTATGTTATTTAAAGTATGGAATTTGTTGTTACCACTTACCAACTTACAAATGGAACTTGGTTAATATCAAGTGGTTCTAATAAATATTTTCAATTTGGATCTTGTTCACAAGTTGAATCCTTAAATTCCTTCTCGTACCGATCTCAGAAGATAACAACCATTATGAAATGATGAAAAACGTGTATCGAGATAACCTCTTGCTTGTGTTGGATCCAGGTTTTGGATACTCGTGGCCATCTTCTTGTAGCACTGGGTTATGGACTTTGGCCTTCAATGGTTCTTATATCAGAAATTGTTCAGACCTTCATCCTGGCTGACTTTTGCTATTACTACGTGAAAAGGTCTAACAACGCTCATGTACTATTTTTGCACATTTCTGTTAATTCACAGAATAGTTTAACTAATTATTGCCTTCGGAACTGCAGTGTCTTCGGGGGACAGCTCGTGTTGCGCCTTCCTTCTGGAGTGGTGTAACAATGTATGGTGGCATTATATAAGATTGTTTTCATTGCTTGTTTTTTTGGGGTCTAGATGGCTGTCTTTGGTCAGGGGTTCTTACAGCAGAGGAATGTAGTTGGTCGGAAACTTGGCAGTTCCTTCAAACTTGATTCTAATTATGTATACGACTGTAAGCATTTCCGTCTGGGCTAATGATCAGAAATGCCTAATTTTATTTCCTTTTGTATTTTCAACAATATATTACTAAATACTTAGTTTTTGTTCAACTATCTTCCTTGGTTTCCCTTCTCTAAATAACATAATAACATATGGATTGACCCATGATGATGGCCCTATGGTTTGGGCAAGCTTTGAAAAGAATCCAGCCCAGCTCACTTCAGAAACTATATTATGCATGCAAATACAAGGTTATATTAATAAATTTTTTATTTCTTAATAATTTTAAATTAAAATAATAAACGCGGATAACAACATGCAATACGAATCTCATTCTATTGTAAACATAAATAATTTTCCAAACCAAAAAATAACATATAAACATAAAATAATAAATGTGAATGTACTATTGAATATTTCAATGGGTGAGGATAGTAATGTAGAGAAGATATCGTCGGTGTTTGTTAATATATTAGTTCACCACCTGACAAAGAGTCTGAGAAATTAGGTATGACAATTATATCCGTAGTTATGGCCTATGTACTCTCCCTCACTGGGTGGATCCGCAATGGGGACAAACACAAACAAATTACAGAGAAGATAGTACCACCTCTCTCTCCAAATTCCCAAACCCCATTGTTTCCCAAACTCATTTCACACATTTCTCATGGTTTGGCAACTGTCGCCGGCGGCCCCTGCCGGGAAATGGCTGGGCTTGGTGACCGCCGTCTGGGTGCAAGCCATTGCCGGTAACAATTACACCTTCTCCAATTACTCCGACGCCCTGAAAACACTAATGGGCCTCACTCAACTCCAACTCAACAGCCTATCCCTTGCTAAAGACGTCGGAAAAGCCTTCGGCCTCGTCTCCGGATTCGCATCCGACCGCCTCCCCACTGCTGTCATCCTCCTCATTGGTTCCGTCGGAGGCTTCATCGGCTATGGCGTGCAGTGGCTCGTCGTCAGCGGCCGAATCCAACCCCTCCCTTACTGGGTCGTAAGTTGTGACAAGAAACACATTCGTTTTACAAAATCCCCAAATTATATATGAAGTTGGTGGTGAGTAAAGTACTTGATTCTGTTGCAGATGTGTATTTTCCTGTGTATGGGGGGAAACAGCACGACTTGGATGAACACGGCGGTATTGGTAACATGCATCCGCAACTTCCGGAAGAATCGAGGCCCTGTTTCCGGGATATTGAAAGGCTACGTGGGACTGAGCACCGCAATCTTCACCGACGTGTGCTCGGCGTTGTTCGCCGACGATCCGGCTAAGTTCCTGATGATGCTCACCGTAGTCCCCTTCTTCGTCTGCCTCCCCGCCATATTTTTCCTCCTCGAGGTCCCGCCTTCGCACACCGCAGCCGAGGAGAGCGCCGAGACCAAATACTTCGGCGTAATCAACGTCCTCGCCGTAATAATAGCTCTCTACTTGCTAGCCTTTGACGTCACAGGCGCTCACAGCCGCCTATTATCGCAATTATTTGCCGCAATTCTCCTAATTTTACTCGCCTCGCCTCTCGCCATACCAATTCACCTCGCTATCAAAAGTGTCATCCGCTCCGGCGCCGAAGCGGTGGACGTGGAGCAAAGAGTGACGGAGCCGCTTCTGTTGGCGACGCCGGAGGAGGAGAAGAAGTTGGAAACAGGGGCGGAAAAGAAGAGTGGGACGATCTTGGGAGAAGAGCACACGATAATGGAGGCGATGAGAACCGTGGATTTCTGGATCTTATTCGGATCGTTTCTGAGTGGGGTTGGAACGGGTCTTGCAGTGATGAACAATATGGGGCAAATGGGTGTGGCTCTCGGGTACTCAGATGTATCCATATTCGTTTCCCTCAATAGCATCTGGGGATTCTTCGGTCGGATCTTATCCGGGTCGGCTTCCGAGCATTTCATCAAGTTAGCGTCTTCCGCTTTTACTTTATTTTCAATTTCATATTCTCTGCTTGCTTAATTAGATTGTGAACATGATGTTGATGATCACCTCATAATTTAATACTCATTACATAATGTATAGGTCGTGCAGCAACTACCTACTATTCATTTGTATTAATGAATTTGAATGACTTCTTTGGATAGTGATAAGTTAGGGTGTGAGTCGAACTGAAGAAGGGTATTGGTGAACTTGCAGGAAGAATGGAACACCAAGACCAGTATGGAATGCAGCTTCACAGCTTATAATGGCAGTGGGGTATGTGGTGATGGCCATGGCCATACCGGGATCACTCTACATAGGCTCGATCGTAATGGGGCTGTGCGTGGGTGTACGTCTCGCCATCACAGTCCCCACCGCGTCGGAGCTCTTCGGCCTCAAGTATTACGGTCTCATTTACAATATTATCATTCTCAACCTGCCCCTCGGCTCCTTCGTCTTCGGCCTGCTCGCCGGCTACCTCTACGACGCACAGGCAACAAGCACGGAAGGGGGCGGCAACACGTGTGCAGGGGCACACTGTTACAGGCAGGTGTTTGTGGTTATGGCGATCGTGTGTGTTGTTGGTTTCGCTCTTGACGTCTTGATGAGTGTGAGAACCAAAACCATATATGCCAACATACATGCCAACAAATCATCTTCTGCCTCTACTAATGATCAATGAGATATCTTTGATAATGTCATATTGTCAATTTCTGGTTCATCACTTTTTCTCTTCCACTTGAAGTAGATCCATTACTTTACTTCAAGATATGTAATATATGTAATAATTTTTTATGTTATGGTACTTTGTGTAGCAATTGTGTACTTGCCTCAATTGTACTAATAGCACATGTTAATTCACTATGATCTTCTTTTGTGAAATGAATATCTTATGAGTAGCAGGCATAATACAGAAGGAGCGCCTCATAATATATTAATTAAAAAGTATTTTAATGTATTACCAATTAAAAAGGATATATATATTTTAATACTATTATAAAGTTTATTATAAAGTTGATAGGGTGAATTATTAGTGAAGGACCAGTCATGAGTGGAATCCACATAAGATAAAGTGGAGTGGAGTTTAGTAGGGGCAATGGCTCAATGTAGATATACTGCAATCATTGCTCTGCGCCAAGTTGCTAATGCACTGTCCTTTTCATATTATCCTTCGGATCTTATTTATTTTTATACTTAATTACGTACTATTCAATCACGTTATCCTCTTTTTAATCTTTTATTTATAATTAATCCAACTGAAATTTAATAACTTTAAATTATTTAAAATAATGATAATGATTAATTTCCATAATTTAAAAACAAAAATGACACATTGAACTGATAAATGGTCATTGGGTTTGAAGAGAATTCAGCCCAGCCCAGCCCAGCCCACTTGACACAGGTGTTAAGTAGAAACTATATTATGCAATAGTATATGGATTATAATACATTATCATCATCTCGTGTTTGGAATTGGATCCAACCATATCACTTCTTATAATTCGTCCCACTTTCTCATCAATATTTAAATAGTAAGACATGATCGCTTTAACTCTTCAGCTATTTTTTTGTTTGAAACAACACCCAATCGAGGCAATTCATTAAGCATTTCGATCTGCAGTTACAATATCATGTAGTCAAGAAAGCCAAATATCATATCAAATGTGTAATATGTCACTACAAATCGCAAAACGAGCTAGAGAGTGAGCAGCTCTGTTAGCTTCTCTTCTACGGTGCATTATCATGAAATTCCCCCAACTCCCCTCAGAGGTTGATTTAGTAACGTTCTCACAAGCAATGATATTGTTGATGTTGTCCTCGTCTAACTCCGTAATGACGAGAAGGGAGTTCGTGAATACCTCATTAGGAGTGAAGTTGTTTCCTTGGTCCCATGCAAAACAAAGGAGTTGAGTTATATATCGGCAATACAAACGATAATGATGATATTTTATGCTTTACTAACAAAGTTAACGGTATATATAAATTAATTAATGTGCCCGATAACATATGAACATTCATAATTGATAAAACATATACACATATATCGAGTAAACCTTCCTTTATATACTTGTATTTTTCAAGCATGTATATATTATTCTTATTTTTATCGTGATTAATTATTATTAATTGTTGTGTGATTTGTATCAATTTTCATTGCAGGAGACGACAGGAAACATAGAGAGAGAGAGTCCAACGTATGACCTTTAATGTCAAAGTCTATGAAAACGATGGCATTAATTCACATGCTAAATTTTGACAATTAGGTTGCAGAAAAACTGAAGGCATGTATATGTATAACTAACTTCAAATGAGAATCTAATCTACCTTAACTTAAAAAAACCGTTATCAATTCACACTTATTTCTAGTGGTCAGTTTCATATTTTAATCTCAAACAAGTGAATTTGTGGAAAAATAACTCAATTTATTAAGTATTTTGGAATTTTTCTTCATTAAATAAGGTAGACTCTGATACCATATTAAACTTGAACATCGAACACATTTCACCCCTCATCAATATGGACAAATTTAACATAATATGGTCGTACGAATGTGTAAACAAAATAAAGGAAATAATATATAGTTATTATGAAATCCTTCAACGATTTATAAATCAAAATTTCTTAAAAGGAATTTCCTAAGCCTATATATATATGTGTGTGTGTGTGTGTCACGATTCGTATAATCTAAAGTAGTTAATTATCCTGTGTATTTTCATTATTGTATAAACATAGAAAAAAGGTATTACTGTGTCATGTTGTTTATATGTTAAGCAAATGGATACTATAAGCTGATACACCTTATAAATTGAGATATATAAATATATTAAATGGTTACACCGGCCTTAAGTAGTTGCCTTGAATTTGAGGGCATCATCGAAAGTATATATCTACGAATCAAGGCCACTTGCATTAAAAATTAGTAACAAATTAATATTATTATAATCCTCTCTATTTAGTTCACATGGTGTTGACTTTCCATTCCATAATAATTGTGCAAATTAATGACCTTACTTTATGGTTAGAAAGTTTTCGCATTCTTCTGTCCCTACTCTTTTATTATCTCTATTTTTGGTTTAAATATATATTTTTTTAAAATTAAATTACATTAATATTAAATTTCATATATACGTTAGGATTCGAATCTGAGACTTATTACTTTAGATATTAATCTCACAACTACTAAGACAACATATGCACACTAATATTTTTCTTTTCATTAATAGCATACCATCGGGGACTTTGAAAATTATGTTGGCATTTCCCCAATTTTCGACGAGCACTAATGGTTTTTTTTAAATGACTAAATAAATTAAATTTTAAAGATGACGGTATTAATAATTTATATTCGAGACTTTTGATCTCAGATAATAACCTTTTATTACTAAACTAAATTATATGATTATAAAGAAAAGCGACAATCTTAACCATGATGTATTTATGGTATTATTGTGTTGTGTTGCATGATACATATGCAAATTTATTGAATAAACGACGTTCTATTGAATAAAAGTGTAATTTACAATGAAGAAAATGGACAATAGTTGGAATAAATTAAAGTAATAGTTATGCTTAATAATAAAGGTTATGTAAAACCAACATTATATCCCTTAAGATATCATATACATATGAATTAACATATATATTCCTGAGCGGACATAATTAACATATTAATGAGTCATTAAAAAAACAAGTATTGGCATTTGAGTCATTAAATAAAAAAAATAAGAAGCAAATTGTTTAGTTATTTTAAAAGTCCGGGATATATAATGACCTATATAATAAACTAATGTCATGTGAAGAAGTTTGTAGTATAAACTCACTTTTAAGAGAACAATGTACACAAATGAGTATATTCATTTGGATATATAATGTCAGCAATTAGGGAAGATCGAGCACCTATTTTCAGTATTTAATAAAATAATTGTTTCCTCTCTTTTAATATTTAATTATTTAATACTTCCTCCGTCCCAATATTCTTGATACCGTTTAATCAAAAAATATGAGTGTTTTATTAATTTTTGAAGAAAAAGAATAGTAGAAGAGAGATAGTAGTAATTAATATGAATGATAACGTAGTTGATGTGAATGTATTAAATAAGTGGCAGCCCAACTAAAGTACTCCCTCCGTCCCACCTTAAATGTCTCATAACTTTTCGCACCGTAAACTAAGACAACTTTAATTTAACACTTTAATTTCTATCTACACACTTTCCTCTCTCACCAACTACCTTACTTTTTCCTTATTTTCCACCCAAAAGTGGAAATGAGACATCTCAGCTGGGACGTCCCAAAATGAAAATTGGGATATCTCAGCTGGGACGGAGGGAGTAATAATTTGAAGTTAGAAAAAGAGGTGTCACCCATCAAAATGGCACCACTTGTATAGACTAGTGTAGCGATAGAGTTTTCGGCCTTTCGAATTAATATTGACAACGATCATTTAATTATATCGATAGATATATAGTTTCCTCATATTATTGGTGTTCACTATTTAATCGACATTAATGATTGCAATAAACATTTTGATTATTTAATCTATTTCTTCTAGAGGTTGGTAAAAGTTACCCAATAGTATGAATTTTTATATTTCAAAACATATACTCGCTTCTCCCACTAAACATGATATACTTTTTTTATTGGGACGTTCCATTAAACTTGACACATTTCATAAATAATAAAAATTATCTTTTCAAAAAGATGTGGACTCTATCACCTTTATCACTCTTACACATTACTTTATACACTCTCCTTAATAATTGTGCCGAAAAAAAATGTATTATTCTTAGTGGGATGGAGGGAGTATATACATACGGAGGGAGTATATACATATATGGAGCTGTATATCCGAAAGAGAGTTTAAAATATTTTAATACTTAATATATATTGGATTGAACAAAACATATACTACTATTTCATATAATTTATTCAATTATATAATTTTTTAGAAGTACAAATTATAAATATCGGTAACACTTAGAGAGCAGCATATGTCTGTATATTAGAATAGCTAATTGATCTAATTATCTTTCTTAACGTTTGTTTTTATTAGAAAACCCTAATCTAGCTATATTAGCTGGTTAAGTACCATAAATATGAATTACCCAAAATATGTTATTATATGACAATAGTGTGACTCGTGAATGTACTCACTCCACTATTTAACATCAAGGCACCATTAATAATGAGGTGGTTGATTAATTAATTATAGGAAGTAAATAAAATTGTAAACACCTCGGAGTCTCGGACCCTTGGGTAGAAGCCCATTATATTATGCGGCACGATAGAATCAATATTCACTAATAAATTTGGTGTTCGTCAACGAGTTAACCATGTTGCTAGAAAGAGGACCTCCTCCATGGTCCATGGGGTTCGCCCGGAGACTTGGGTTAACATTAATAACGTCACAAACTTACAGGATGAGAGTCCATTGCGCTACGATGGTCGACGGCACAATGTATCCACTAACAAACTTGGTGTTCGTCTTCGTTTTACAAAAAATGATTAACCATGTTGCTAGAGAATACATTAAAACTCATTACATATACTATATTGATAAACCATACTTATTCACGTGGGATTTCACAAATATATATATATATATGTGTGTGTGTGTTAATTAGTCTCTTAAAAAATATATGTGAGCAAAAATAAGGAGGATTCAAATTTATCAATTAGGGCGGGGTGCATTAGGGAAATGAAAATTAGACTATAAAATGATTGGAAGTAATTAAAATACATTAATTTATATTAAAATTAACTCATCATCAAAACAAAGTTAATATTAAACAATAAATAAATTATAGGGGACTCATCAAAGAAGAAAATGTAATTTTAATTCCGAAATATCTTGAAGGTGCACATGCTAAAACCAAAAATAACAATAATAAAACTGATCGATATCAACATATAATCTTATTTTGACATTTCTAACAAATTTTAAAAGGACATTGCATTAGCACGTCATGCTCATGCATGCGTGCCCCAATTAATTAATTAATATTTTCAATTACTTGGAAACCAAATTAAAAGGCGAATTAATCCAAGCTGTCCCATGCATCCATTTCTTGTTGCTGAAACAGTACTCTCCAAAATAATATTAATAATATTTGTTTTACTTTCAGTCTTGACGTGCATGGAATGTAATTTGATTTTAATTTACCAAAATATTTGAAATAGTAGCAAAATACTACTCCAAATGTAAGAGATTAAATGCTTTTATTCCAAGCAAAAAAATTGAACGTGAGACACCTATACAGGGGTACCATGCATTTTGACATATGCACGTGAGGTAAATGGTAATAAAATTGTTGTGACGCCAAACACATATACCATGCATAAACGCAAATTTCTCTAAATTTATTAAAATCCAGAGTCATTTGCACCAATAAAATTCGTATAAATACCATTAAGATGAGGAAGACTTTCCTTTCTAATAAATATTCAAACCTCCATAAAAGAGCTCATAACGAATTTAATTAAGGGTGATTGGCGAAGAATGCCCTATTACGTAACTAAAGGATGGAGAATACCCTCTTTTGTAAAACTATACCAAAAATACCCAAAAAGACTATTTTGCCCATGATTAAAATGCTTAATTAAGGACAAATTTCTCTATTACATATATGGTTAATTAATAATTAGTATTTCAAAATGATTTCAATTAGTAAGATGCTCAAAATAATTTAAGATGGTAATAAAAAATTAAAAATTTGGAAGGTTTTCATTTTATATCAAAATCTGGTCGATGAATAGTGACCGGGTTTTGATGAATAGTGACCGGGTTTTGGAATTGTGACCGGGTTTTTGACGACCGGATTTTTGGTTTTTACGACCGGGTTTTTATAAATATATTTGAGCACATTACTTATTGAAATTAGAACATGTTGATCATTTATTTGCATGTTTTGAGTATAAATCTTGGCATTATGCAAACGCTTCGAAAATGGTATCAGAGCCCATGGTTTATTAAGGAATTATATTTATTTATTGCATTTAATTATTTCCTAACGGAGGAGACTCCAAGAGAAAATATGGATCCGGACGCTTGTCCGAGATGCTTTAGTTACAGGAATTTTCTCCAAATATTGGAGATTATGGACAGACAACACCAAGAGAAATATCTCTTTTGGTCCAACAAGTTAGATGAAGGGACTCACGGTCCTTTATCTACCACCGAGAAATCGAGTATCCTCTCCATGATGAGTAGATACCAAGATCTACAGGTGGCTAACCTCTTACTTCAAGGAGAGGTACACCAACAAATGGAAATGGGACATTCAACCCATTTCTAATGAGTCAAGACAGAAGGGAGACCCCGGCCTTCCGAGAAATCGACCCCGACATATCAAAAATTTCGGTTGATTTAAGGGAGATCCAGAAGACGGTACAAAATTACGGCAACCGCCTAATTAATGTACCCCAGGAGATTAAAAGAATATCTATCCAACAAGATGACATTCTAACCATCTTGAAAGATATTCAGAGTCGAGTTGGCCAATTGGAGAACAGATCTCTTCCCGAAAGAAGGAACCGGATGCTATTCCCCGAAGGGCCAAAATATCCTATACCAGTAAAGGATAAAGGAAAAGATCCTCAAGTGGAAAGATATGCCCGATTATTTCAAGGTGAAAAATCATGAGTAACCTCGAAAGAATCGGACTTGAAGATCTACAAGAGTTAGCAGAATCTTTTGCTAATATGAAGGTGGTTGATCTCAAGATGAACCAACACCAGGTGGCGCACATCAGGGAGGGAAACGCTGCGGTACCATTAAATCAGCAAGTACCACCACCACCTGAAGAAGTCATGAGAGAAGCTCGTGATTTCCATGCTGGACCCTCATATACTTCGACGGTACCAGACGAGGCCATACTGATGGAGAGAACCAGAAGGAGACGACAACCCCGAATCCAAGATTCACCGGTTGGAAAGGCTACCCTGGATCCTATTCATCCATATGGCGTAATGCTTGATCTTGATGAAGTCAGTTTCAAAGATCGAGAATCAGTGATCGACGAATGGGGGGGAGCGATGCGGATTGCAGCAGCAACTCTCGACGTCAACAAAGAAGGACTGGTTAAGATTCTTGAGACCAGTCTTGCAGGCGTTGTAAAAATCGCCTGGGAAGGTTTTCACCTCGAAGTAAGAAATCAATGTTTCGAGGTGGAATCCTATTCGGAGATTATCCGAAGAATGAGTGTCCTCTTCAAAGACCATTTCATCGGAGAAGGATACTACGAGGGATTTGATAGAGAGAAAAGAAGAAAATATCTATTGGCGCTATATAATCTAAGACTTACAGTCTTGGATCCAAAGGCGCTCAATAAATTTCTTCAGCTCTTTACCATTTACCAGCATCAGTCAAAAGCTGATGAGACGATCGCAAAGGAAATTTTCTTCTTAAAATTTCCGAGCCCATGGAAGGAGATGATGATAAGAGATTATATCCCCAAGGGCAGCGACAGCATTGCCAAGAGGATGTCTTATGTACATCAAAAGCTTTCAGAGTGGTGTCAACAAGCCACCGCTCAGAAAAACCTGAAGAAGCTGCGAAGAATAAACAAAGCAGCTCATCTGAACTGTGAGGATAATGATCTTCCAGTGGTTATTGGAGGCGAGCCATCAATAACCAAAAGACGAAAGAATAGGTACCAACCCTATTCTAAAGAAAGAAATCCAAGAGGAAGATCTTGGAAGCCAAGAACGATGTGGTCTAGACAGAAAGCTAGATCATACAAAACTGGACAAAGAAGTGGACCAGCTAGAAGCAGGGGTTCGTTCCAAGGATCCAGTTCCAGTTCAAGAACTCCAGCAAAGAAAACTTTCAGAAAAGCTCATACCAGAGCTAGTGAAAGTTTTAAAGATTGTAACTGCTGGACTTGCGGCGCAAAAGGGCATATTTCAACAAATTGCCCAGATAACGAGCAGAGAGGCATGCGAAGGTTCGAGTCTACTCCAGACATCGAAGATGCCATATACTACCAAGAATTGGTTCAAGTGTACCAATTTGAAGATATACCCTCAGACGAGAGTATATATGAGCAAGAAGAGATTCTTAGTGGGGATGAAGATTCTAATGGATCTACAGAATCTTCAGACTGAAGCTGAGTCTTGTCATCAGGAGAAAGAGGATCGAACTGGATTTTCCAGCCGAACGATGATCTCGCCAAACCTGATCGACAAAATCATGAAGAAAACTTTGAATATTCAGAAGTATCAAGGTTTTAATGCCAGCAACCTAGACGAAGTTCTAAGGAATTTCAGTTTGGGAAGAAGGAAACATCATATCGTCTACGGAATCACTAGACGAGAGATGTCACTTCCAATCGAGTTTACGGGGAATCAAGTGGAGATGCAATTGATTCCAGCAAGCGACATACGTGAGGATTTGGAGAAACTTAAACCAGAAATTGCCGAAAAGATGAGATGGATTCATATCGGGGCAATTCAACTGGTTCTCAAATCTACGATGTTCACGGGAATTGATGCTCCAATCGACATAGCCATATGTGATAGGAGAATCAGAAACCTACAAGATTCAGTGATGGGAACCATCACGGGGAATCTTTGTGCAGGCCAAGTTGTGGGGATTGTATATCCCAAGATTACATACAATCTCAACGACTCGGGTTTCAGTAAAGCTCTGACGCTATATCAGGACTTCAAAAGGAAGGAGTTATTGGATGAGGGAAATACACCTTATTCGATAACATATCAGATTTCGTATGCACTTTCCAACTCCCATCATACGGAGTTATTCTTGGGAAAACCTTTTATCGAAATACCTGATATCTTCAAGAAGGTGACTACAGCAATTGGTCCCGATAGAATGGAGATTCCACAAAGGAGGGAGGTCAACATTCGAATTCAAGAGAGGCCAGTCATAAGACATGATCAAAGTCTTAAGATAGGCTCTGGAAGACTATCCTTCCAAGGAGATAGAATTATATCTCAACCCTTTGGGAGGAAGCTTATACAAGAAAGTCAGCCCCAATTCCCAGGGAATCCTCAGGTTTCAGTCAATCTGAAATGTCCAGAGGGATGGAGAGGGATGACAACCAGATTTGATGCTACAAGATGGGAAAATAACTTTCCATGTAGTGTCTTATATTATCTCCAGCAGCCGGAGGTTAACCATTACAATGGAACCCTTGACCTAGGGGGTTTTATGGTAGAGGTTAAAGGCAGAGCAGGACGAGAAGATGTCCTGATCCTAGGGCGGGATTTTTTGGAAAGATTCAAGCCTTGGAAACCGATGGACCAAGGGATGATGATTACGATAGAAGAAAGACGACTTCTAATCGTATGACAAGCCCTTTCTCGATATACATTCCAGTGGGAGTGTTATATGAAAAATATAAGGCAGAATACTTCTCGGCCTATATTGATTCAGGTGCAGGCATATGCACAGCAAGAAGGGGAATTTTCCCAGCAGAAGTTGAGGATACTTTACCTCAAATTGTTGGCAGAGATTTCTCTAAAAGGATTTTACTCTTATCCAAAGGAGTAAAAGAAGTGGAAATACTAATTGGAGGCGCGGGACAAACACCTTGGTATAAGGTTAAGACTCCACCAATTTATTTCCATGATACGGGAGCTGATGTTCTGTTAGGAAACAATTTCCTACAGATGTTCAAGCGATACACGCAGGACAATGAGCAAAGAAGATTAGTGTTCACAACTAATTGTGAGCATAAAATCATTGTTCAGAGGCTAAGGAAGGCGTTTAATCGCCAGATACCATTCACTTTTCGCAGCAAGCGTGGTGATATGAAAGATGAAGGAAAACTTCGTCAACCAAAGATGAAGGATCAAAGGAGGTTTAGCGAAGCAGTGCTTAGCTGTATCCGGGAGATTGATCTTGCAGATGAGGAAATACATATCCTCAAGGCAGCTTTAATTCCTAACAAAGAAATTAAGGTTGAAATGCAGGTGTCCCTTGCAGATGTCAAAAGGAAGATCTCGAGATGCTACAATGAGAATCCTTTGGCCTGGTGGGATAGGAACCAACTCAAAGCAAACTTAAAGGTGAAACCAGAAAGGGTGCATGAGTTCGTTAGATTCAGACCTATCCTGATGAACTTGATTGATCAGAAGGATATGAGAATTATTATCAAGGAACATCTTGATATGAAGTTGATCGAGCCGGCTAACTCACCTTACAGTAGCCCTGGGTTTCTGGTAAGGAATCATGGTGAGATCAAGCGAGGTAAACCTAGACTTGTCATTAATTACAAAGGGATTAATGATATTCTAGAGTTTGATGGATATTTCATTCCAAGTAGAGATCATCTTATTAACTGCATACGCAATGCTAAGGTCTTCTCAAAGTTTGATTGCAAGTCAGGTTTCTACCAGATTCGCATGGAGGAAGAAAGCAAAAAAAACTTACAGCTTTCTCGACACCACAGGGGCATTTCGTTTGGAACGTAATGCCAATGGGGTTAGCTAATGCTCCCCAGATTTTCCAGAGAAAGATGGATAATCTTTTTAAAGATCATTTCTCTTTTATGTTTGTCTATATTGATGATATACTTATAACATCAAAAGATATGGATGAACATATCAAACATCTTGATTTATTTGCAGATGTTTGTTATAAAGAAGGATTAGTGCTTTCAGAGAAGAAGGCAGTAATTGCAACCCAAAAAATGGAGTTTTTGGGGATAGAGATCGATGAGTCTGGAATAACTTTGCAAGATCATATTGTACAGAAGGTCCAGGATTTTCCAGAAACATTAAAAGAGAAGAAACAACTTCAGAGTTTTCTGGGAGTTGTTAATTTCGCAGGAATGTTTATCAAAGATCTTGCGAAACACAGGAAGGTCTTTAGTAATCTACTAAAGAAAGATGTTCCATTTATATGGACGGAAGAGCATAGACAGGGAATGAAAAAGCTAAAAGGGGAATGTAAAAATCTCCCAAAGCTTTCTATTCCACAGGATGAGGATGATCTGGTCCTCTATACAGATGCGAGCGATCATTGGTGGGCAGCAGTCCTCATGAAGATCACTCCTTATGGAGAAGAACCTTGCAGATATTGTAGTGGTTTATTCTCAGAAAATGAGGCCATTAGATGGCATATCAACGAGAAGGAATTCTTTGCAGTAGTAAAGGCTTTTAAAAAATGGCCTTTATTTTTATTAGCAAAGAAATTTACTTTAAAAGTTGATAATACACAGGTTAAAGCTTTCCTAAGAAATAACATAGCATCAAAACCTGAAAATGCTAGGTTACTTAGATGGCAAGCCTTATGTCAATATTATATTTATGATATTGTCGTGTTAAAATCTCATGAAAATATTCTTGCAGATTTTTTGACAAGAGATGGAGCCAGCTGAGGTTAGATCCATCATGCTAGCCCAAAAGCATCTCCGAGAAAATTTGGAAATGCTCTTGGAAGAATGGGACGAGTGCGTTCTCCATGCCGATCAAATGGGGAAGATGCAAGCTACCGATAAGACGAAAGTCTCGGGTAGGATACGAGCCAGTATGCTGACCAGTACTCAGTTATGGTTGGCTTTGGAAAAGCCAATCCTGCGGGCTTCCAGAAAACCTCTGGATATAGCAGAGTTTCGTGTTCCGGCACCTAAACCGGCAGATGGGGATTCAAATACCCCTCTTGCAAGTTCTAAGTCAGTGGAGTCTGAACCACTGGCCCAAGAAAATGATGATGCTAAGACTTCACCGTCTGAACCATCATGTCAACCTTCCACCTCTGGGGTAAAAGAGGGAGAGATTAGCCTCAGGCCTATGACAGGCAAATCTGAGTCTAATACTAATTTGATTATTTTCTCTTCTGCTGAACAGGCTTATCAAGCGAGCTGGGAGAAATTACTCACAAGAGCAGGTATTAATCCTAGTAATACCAGGATTGATGGCTCGGGGAAATATCCAAGGGTATGGATGATGCCCGGATCAAAACCCCAAGATGTCAAGCAGTGGTATGAATTTGGGGCCCTTGCCTCAGTTTATACTACGTCCCCAGCGTTTCCTGAACTTAAAGGTCTACCCCGATGGATCCAGGAAGCAGTTTATGATACCTGGGCAAACAACGAACAACTTTGCCGAGGTGATACATTGGAGCTGTATTTCATAAGCGCAGCCCCAGAACCTGCAGGAAAGGGGAATCATGAAGCCTTCCATTACATAAGGCTACGAAGACCCCGAATGGATGCCTTCAACCAAATCAAGGCACCAACTAGTGAAATTTCAATGATCGCCACAATCTCAGATGATCAAATAACAACAAGGCGAGCATGGGGATTATGGGTCTGTCTTACAGAGATGGACAAAGTCAAGTTTCCATTCAAGTTCTTTCAGAACTCAGCGAATGGATCATTCCTGTTAAATACTATGACAGGGAAGACAACCAAGTTTGCAGAAGAGGCTTTTGAGAGAAAAAGAACTCTTCTGTGGGAAAACAAGATGGCGATGAGTAAAGAGACCCATCGCAAGTTCTGCAATATGGCTCATGTTGGCCATTGGGCGTCCAGGATATGTTCAGATTGTCCAGCCCAACGTGAACCTGAGTTCGGAAAAGGCTTCTTACCTAAACCAGATAAGAAGAAGTTTCGAGCCAACGAGTATGAGGAGATGAAGACTCCTCCAAAAGGAAAGGCTCCAAGGGGCCCTCCAAAAAAGACAGATGGCCGACAGAAATAAAGCGGTCATGTGAGGATAAAGCAGAAGATGCTTTCGGTAAAAGAAAGCATCTGATAAAGCAGAACCCACTAAAAAGAAAACGACAATGGTGGGTGGAAGAAAAAGACGTTCCACCATAAAAATCGTCGGTGGAATAAAAGATGGACCACTAATTCAAAGAAGGGGTCCAGCCACTAAGAGATGTTTGTGTCGGCAGCATTATCCGGACCCAGCTTCACGTGAAGAAGCATTATTGACGGATAAAGCATCCGAGGCAATTATTGAAGGAAGGAGGAGTCTTCCAACCTCCTATATAAACCAGCCATTGGGGAGAGTAGAAGGCATCGAAAATTTTCTATCTTCTCTCCAACAATAAACATTGTTTTCCTTTCTGTTTATGCGAGTAGTTTCTATTTCCGCTACCATAGGTAGCTAAACAAGTTAGTCTCCTCCCTAAAGGAGATCTAATTAGTATGTAATATATATTTATAATTCCTTAATAAGATTTGGGCTTTTGTTCATCATCTTCTAGATTTATATTTTCCTTATTTTTACCAACAAACATACTTATACGCCCCGGGTAGGAAACGAACGAGGGCTGTGCTGTGAGCTGTTGAAGGAGTCTGCGTCTGGAATCCATAAGGTGCTCCTGGTGGTTGGACGAGGTCCCTAAAACTTCCGGTGGATACGACCCGACAGCTTATCGGTCAAAGAAGGTATAAACAGTTGGTATTAATATTGAATTTATACGGAAGCATGATGGGCTTGATAGAAATGCATGATTTATACTATTTGAAGTATTAATTTGTTTTAACTATATATGATATTGGAGAAATTTTGTTAAAAAAGGGTATTATGGTCCAAAACACATAATTTGGGCACTTTTGATACATATTTACACAAAAGGATATTTTGCATCCTTAAGTTATAAAATGGGGCACTTTGCACAATTAACTCTTTAATTAATATATAGTCAGCATGCATGCTTTGACTTTGGAAAAATCGAAATATCAAATCAAAGAGGATAAACATTCATAAATCGAGGCGCGGCTTTCAAATCATAAATAGTAGTACTATTATATATATATATATATAATATTGTGTTTGTGATTATATATATGCTTATTTTTCAGTCTTTTATTTATGGCATCTGAAGTATTTGAACAATTATAACTGTTTATATCGACAATTCATTGTATTGATCATGCACGATGGAAATTCGGAATTATTTTCTTTACAAATTTTACTTTTTGGAGCATATTAAGTTTGGGGTAATAAGTAAAATTACCACTTTTATAAAATAAAGATAAAAAATTACCACTTAAAAATAAAAGATAAAAGATATCCACTTTTCACAATAGTATGATGAATTTCATCATGTGTTCATGTTATTCAAGTTATTTTGAATTTGAATAACATGAGCACATGATCAATTTCATTATGCTATATATTGTAAAAATTGGATATTTTTTTATCTTTTATTTTTAAGTAAGTATTTTTTATTTTTTACTTATATTTTAGCATTTACCCCTATTAATTTTGTGATTAATTTGGGAACACTATTATTAATTTGTGAAATAGAATTATGTGAAACTGCAGGTTATTTGCTTGTTTCAGAAAATTTTGTGTGTGTATATATATATATGTGGATTTAAACACTCTCTTATGGGTATTTGCAAACCTGTTGCATTTATAATTGGCCTAAACTTTTAGTTATAGTTCCCTTACTCCACTATCTATCTAAATTTGCAAGGGAACTATTACTAATTGACTCATAAAAGTAAAATAAAAACAGTAAAAGTGTATTTTTAAAAATCGAATCGAATAATGGAAAAGTGTAAAAGTGCATGCATGTCAAGTGTCTTTGTGAGATTCTTAGGTTACTAAAAATAAGCAAGGCATGCAAGGGAATTAAGGTACTAATTGCCTTGCCTTGCCTAAACATGAGATGGAATTTTTCACGATCTCCAATGTACTCATCTCAGTACTTGAATAGATAATAGATTGATGAGGAAAAGAGGATAATATATAGTATAAGAAGAGTCAAGTACTACATTAATTAATTGCGACTCAAGCATGACAGCCATTAATATCCAACTGAATCTTCCTCCATTCTTGGTGACACCCATTCATTGACTTCGTTGAATAAAAAATCAACAATCTTACCTTGCTACCCCCTTTTTTTAGCTAGTAAAGTTTGTTTTTAATCCCACAATTACTTTAAGCAACTTCTTGTGGCTAGCCAGCTAGTTTAGTAATATAGTGACTAAACTGATTTTCAAATATTTTAAACTTGTAAAGTTTACCCATATATGTTGTCTAAATCTGGATGCAACGGAAGTAGTGAAACTGAAGCTGTAATAATACGTAGGTGTCATGCATATTTCTGAAAAAGAGGGTACATAGGGACGAATAATTTAACCCACCCTTAAAATATAGTACTAGTATAATTTAATAAACAAAGTAGGCGTCCGGGGCAGATCATATTTGTATAAATAGAGTAGCTAGCAAAAGTGAAGAAAATGAAGCAGAGACAACAAGAGAGGAAATTAATTAAGCATGGCAGCAGCAGCAGCAGCAAAGAATTCACACAATATTGGCGTGGATGATGAAGAATGCCAGAGCAGTGGCATCAGCAAGATTCAGCCTCTCAACTCCACTCCTATGTAGCTTCTTATACTTCCTCATCTTTCTTTTTTTGCTAATCCACACACTGTATGGCTCATGTCGTAATTGAATTCCGACACACACACACATATATATATGGTTTAATTTTTGAAAGCATGCAGGCCACACGCTTGGAACGGTGATGAGAAGAAAAGGCAGTCTCTTTCTGTAGTGGAGTTACTCGGCATCAACGAGCTTTCATCGTCGGAGGTGAATATTCCTTTTTTTCTTCTACTGACCGGCCGGCTACTAAATAATACTCTAATTAATCTACTTTTGATTTGATAAAAGATATGGCGAGCGTCGGTGGGGGAGCTGATCGGAACGGCAGTTCTGGTTTTCATGCTCGACACCATAGTCATCTCTACCCTCGAGTCCGAGGCCACCATGCCAAACCTCGTACTGTCGGTCCTCGCCGCCGTCATCATCACCATCCTCCTCCTCGCCGTGCACCCGGTCTCCGGCGGCCACATCAACCCCGTCATCTCCTTCTCCGCCGCCCTGGTCGGAATCATCTCCATGTCACGCGCCCTAGTCTACATAGCAGCGCAGTGCCTGGGCGCGGTCCTCGGTGCCCTAGCGCTCAAGGCAGTGGTGGGTAGTACCATCGAGAACAATTTCTCGCTGGGGGGTTGTACCCTCACGGTCGTTGCTCCCGGGCCCAATGGGCCTCTTACAGTGGGCCTCGACACGGCCCAAGCCTTCTGGCTCGAGATTTTTTGCAGCTTTATTTTCCTCTTCGCCTCGATTTGGATGGCGTATGACCACAGGCAGGCCCAGCAATTGGGCCTCGTGCTTGTTTTCACGATCGTTGGGGTGGTTTTGGGCCTGCTCGTGTTCGTCTCGACCTCGGTTACGACCAAGAAGGGGTACGCCGGGGCCGGGATGAACCCGGCAAGGTGCATCGGGCCGGCCATCGTGAGAGGCGGCCACCTTTGGGAGGGGCATTGGGTGTTTTGGGCCGGGCCGGGTATTGCTTGTGTTGCCTTCTATTTGTACACCAAGATCATTCCTAGCCAGCATCATAAGGCAAAGGCTTATGATCATGATGTTTATAATGTTTTCAAGGTTATGTTTGGCACCAAGAATATGTAATATTGTTGTTGCACTTTTGCTTGCTTCGGACATGCATGTACCTTTTCCTCCTACTCATCAAATTAGAATGAGATATATAATAAGTTTTTTTTTTACATCTAAGCTTTTAGTTTAATAATAATTTATAATTTTATGTATCTACTTTGAGACTGAGTTTGAATTTCATGATGGAACTAATCAATTCAATCAAATGAAAAATAGATATTGTGGAGAAGTGTAACTTAGAGCCTTTCCAAAAGTAAAGCCAAGTTATCACTTCCGCGGCTAGTTTTCACATTTCTGTCTCTAAATCTAAATAGCAAATGATTTCTATATATATGTAGATTCTACTCTAATTTGTAGAACTAAAATCCATATGCTTTTCAAAAAAGAACTAAAAAAAAAATCTACACTTCGTCTCAACAAAACTAAATAAAATATTATTATATAATTGTCAAGATGCATTTCTAGAAGCCATCATTTTCATGATATTTAGTCAGAAAGCAAACCCACAAACGAATTAAATAATATATGTATATATATTATGCTCATATTTCACATATATATGGTCCTTGTATAGAGAAAATGTGGTTGCAATTTTGAAATTATTTATTTTTTCTTCCTCTCAATCAAAATTCACTGCAATAACCATTGTGATCCGGATCCTCCTATGAGCTCCTGCTTGCATGCAGTCTGCAGAGCCTGTCTAATTAGGAATAAGAATGGAGGGTTACTAATATTTGACTCCTCTTTTGCTATTGAACATAGTAATGATATGTTCCTTTTAGTCTATATAGGTTGATTATATGTCTTTTATACAAAATTTTGAATTCTTCCTCATGGAAAGAAGGCAAAACTTCACAAACTCTCCCAGCTGTAGGGTTCAATCATCAAACAAGCAAGTTTCTTTGTTGAATTTTTTTCAGAACTAAACAAGGAAGTTTCTGTTTTGGCAAAATAAAGTAGTTGGTGTTGGTGGTGACATTGCTAACCAACCTTGTCTGAAATATGTCTGTGACTAATAATAGGCAAAATTTTATGCAATGCAAGTAGAGTTGGTTAATTTTTTACTAGAATGTCGACGACCCGTTTTCAAGGAATTAAAAAAATTGTTTCATGAATTGTCCTGATTAAGCAATTTAATGTCTAATGTCATTATATATCCCGATGAATCACTGTGTTTCTTGGTATGCTTTCGTTGTAGAGATTATTACAACATGAAAAGTGGTTAAATGTCAAGTGTGTTGAGCTGGCTGGAGAAGGATAGATCAATGGAATGCAAACCCACTTTAATTATCATTCTTTCATAAATCAGGTAGGCAGCAGATATCATATATGAGTGACTGAAGTCTGCAGAAGGGTGGGTTCCTCTACAAGGGCCATTTGTTAGAGTTGGTAGGGAACAACAACTTTGAGCAAATTACAGCACTTCATCCTAATTGTTATCAAGATTCTTCCTATTCTTATGAAGACACTCCCTTGTGATTTCTCACGTGCTTATGTTTTTCCCAACCTTCACACAGCCACCACAGATCTTCTCACAGCTTAGCCACTCATATCTAGACTTTTTAGATATAGACATATCACACAATTTTTAATATATATGTCCATTGCAAATCACTTTTTGAGTCATCCATCACCAGCTACAAGATCTGTCAAATATCATTTCTCACTCATTTTCGTCAACATTTACCTAGCACGACGATGGCACTTTCCAAGATGCTTAAACGCTCTTTATCAAGCGAAAAAAGATCAGCTTCTGCAGGAAATCATGATGTTCCAAAGAGACATGCCGCAGTTTGTGTTGGAAAGAGTGGAATGAAGAGATTTGTGATTCCCACATCCTTCTTGAATGAGCATGCTTTTCAAGATTTGTTGCTGAAGAAGAATTTGGATTCCATCATCAAATGGGAGGCCTCAGCATCCCATGCAGTGTTGAATTAATATGGAAGAGATACTAGAAGAAGAAGAAAGAGATACTAGAAGATGAATTTCATATATGATAGAATGATGGTACATAAAACATAGAAATGAAGGTGCATGTAGCTCTTATTTATAGAGCATGTAGTGTGAATAACATGCATGGAAACCTCTCACTCCTTCTAGCTTCATCTAGTATAGCATCTAGAACATTCAAGCTAACACCTTATAACAAACTTCTAACTACTCACAACAACTCCAACGGCTATATGGTAACAAGAAACTGATAATCACAAAGTAGTCTTGAGAGGTAAATGAATGATTGAGTTCTCTTTAGTTGTCTCCTAATGCATAAAGTTTACTCACAGTTAGTGATGAAAGGTCTCTGCTATTGAAAAGATGCACACTAGATGTAATTCTCGAAATAATTTCTGTAGTAATTATACATGTAAATTCAAAATTAGCTCCACAACAACTAGTTTCAGATATATACATTTGATATTGAACTTTCCTTCTCTCCCACTTAATATTAGGCCATGACAGCATTAGGCAATTTGATTTCAGAAGCATGCTTACTGCAAGAGAAAATGATTGCTACTAAAACTGAGTTGATACAATGAATGTTTTTAAGTTTATTTAAATTATTAAATCTTTAGAAACAGTGTTTCTATATATCAGAAAAACAGAAACTGATTAATTCAAGAAAAAGTTCCCATATCTTCATTTTACACATAAGCATCTTGAGTCATTTACCTGTGTTGATAAATAATGGAAAAAAGAAACTTTGGCTTTAATCAAGAAAGCATCTGCTAACAAACCATGTCACATGATCTCTAAAGAAGGGCAGATCAGTGGAATGTAAATCCACCATGAAGAACTTATGATAATTAGTAGTCATAATATCATGTCATCGACGACATTTGAGGCCAGTTTGTTGCACACTACAAACCATTCTTCTCACTGCATTAAAATCCTTTTGTGTTGCTGTGAAGACAACTCCATGTGTTCCCTCATGTGCTTATGTTTCTCAAACTTCTCCAACCACCAGAAATCGACTCCTTTCTTGACCACTCAAATCAAGGTTTTTGAAATGACATGCCTTCTAACACCTATATATGTATATGTGCAACTCATTTTGATTCATCATCACCACCAATACCACCTCAACCTCCTCTTTCACTTCTTTCACCAAAGCTTTCACTTTCCCTAAAACTTCTACAAGCCCAACAATGGCACTCCACAGCATCCTTAAACGATCTCTATCGTGTGAGAAAAGATCAGCTTCAGCAAGAACTTCCAATGTTCCAAAGGGACATTTTGCAGTTTATGTTGGAGAAAGAGAGATGAAAAGATTTGTGGTTCCGATATCGGTCTTGAACGACCCTTCTTTTCAATATTTGCTTAGTCGAGTCGAAGAAGAATTTGGATTCCATCATCCTAATGGTGGCCTCACCATTCCATGCAGTGAAGATACTTTCATTCATCTCATCTCTCGTTTGGCTAAAGCTTGAGATAATGAATTGTAGAGAAGCCTAGATTTGTAGACTAAGCTACTTACTGTACAACTACAAGTATAGAAATTTTTTTTACTACACATACTTTATTGGGTGACAAATTCACCCGACACAGATTGATCTTGTTAATCAAATACACTAAAGGATAAACATTGTCTAGTTTTAGTTATTGTCAAAAATTTGTTGCTATCCCATAATTGTTTTGGGTTGACTTCATTAGTTCCATCTAAACTTAATTGCTTAAGAAATCTTCAAGAATCAAGATTTGGCAAGACCCAAGAAGAATTATTATCATGGTTACTTACGTCGAGGAATATGATAATCACCTTGAATCTAAATATAGTTTGATAATTGAGAAAAAAATCTAATCTTTAGAACAATATATAAGTTATAACACTAACAATAGGCATATATAGTTTGTATATAACATAATTTTCTCTATTAATTTCTTGAAATATCTGTAAGGTTTTCCTGTTATATGTTTAGATTTTGGGTTAAATGGACTAAAATGCACAAACTAAGTTAAATTTTCATTTTGGAAATGAATTTTCAAAATTAAAATTTAAATCATTAGTATGCAGAATCTCCATATACAATAACTCGTATTTCGTTTTGTAGTGTGTATTTTAATATGAGAAACAAGAAAGAGTGATTGGATGATCAAATATCAATAAGCGGACATTGATTTTTATGTGAAAAATAAAGAAATTGTAAATTTTATAATTTAAAATGAAAGTTCAGCCAAATTCATATATTTGTTGCAATTAATCAATGAAAATTCATCTAGATTGATATATTTTGTTGCAATCAATTCTTAAATTTTCGAAGAAGTATGAATAAAATGCGATAGATTAATGAGCCCTTAACCTTGGGCAAGAAGCATAGCATCTCAAAGAAAAGACGATTGCAGAATTATTTGAGATCGAACATATGTTCACCCAACTCAAGATTCATGGTCCTCTAAATTTCAGCACAGTATCCCAATTCCTGCATCACTGTTCTCAAACAAAGAATCTTAGAGCAGTTCAAGGATTCCATGCGCATGTAGTTACAACTGGGTTATTCTTCGTTTCCCCTAAACTTCAAACTGACCTTGCGCTAACATACACATCATGCATCGACAAGGCCGACCTTAAGTTTCTAACCCACTTCTTGAAATCCCTCTATCTTAGAAATCCATTGCCATTTAATTCGATTATATCTCATTTTTCTCAACATGGTTCCGATTGTTATGCTCTGCGTACGTTTTCTTTTATGCATTGTAACAGCGTTTATGTTGATTCGTACGCTCTATGCAGCACTTTGAAGTCGACTTCTGGTCTAAGAAATGTTACCTTTGGTAAATTGATGCATTCTTATGTGCAGAAATCGGGCTGGTTGGCTAGTGTGTTTGTGGGTAGTGCTCTGGTGGACTTTTACGCGAAAGTGCTGTGCATGGGGGATGCAGCAATGGTGTTCGATGAAATTCCTGAGAAAAATATAATATGTGTGAATGCGCTAATGTCAGGGTATGCGGAGGCTAAAATGTGGGGAGAAGGGATTGAGTTGGTTAGGAGGATACCCCTCTTGCGTTTGGAAACAGATAACTTTACTTTATCTGCTGCTCTACGTGCATGTAGTGGGCTGTTTGCAATAGAATTGGGCAAGGAGATTCATGCGAGTGTTGTACGTCGCATCGTGGATGTTGGAGCTGATGTGTTTCTGCAGAGTTTGCTGATTGAAATGTATGGAAGGTGTGGAATAGTGGATAGTGCAAAGAAAGTTTTCAGTATGGCCGGGTATGTGGTAAGGAAGAGGAAGAGAGATGTTGTTCTATGGACTTCGATTTTAGGAGCGTATGGAAGGAGTGGAGATTATATAGAAGTGATTAGGCTGTTTAAGGATATGGTAATGGAAGGGATAAGGCCTGATGGAGTTGCATTCTTGACAGTTATCTCTGCTTGCAGCCACACTGGCCAAGTGGATCTTGGTATGGAGTACTTTGAGTCCATGACTCGCGACTATGGATTGGTTGCTAGCAAAGAGCATTATAGTTGTCTCATTGACCTTCTTTGTCGGGCGGGAGAGTTAGAGAGGGCTTGGAAAATAATCAGTGAGATGCCATGTACTAAGGACTGTGCTATATCCATGTGGGGTTCACTGCTTAGTGCTTGTAATGAGTGTGGAAATGTCAGTTTGGGAAAGTTGGCTGCTCAGAAAGCTTTTGAACTGGAGCCTAATAATGTTGGAATTTATGTTCTGCTGTCTAACTTGTATGCTAGGCATGGTTTGTGGGATGAGATTGAACAATTGAGAGAGTTGATGAAAAGAAGGGGGATGAAAAAGGATATTGGATGGAGTTTGATAGATGCAGCAAGTTCAGTCTGAGGGGAGTTCTCAAATAGATTATAGCAAATTGGATAGGGTTCTGATAATTCACACAGTTGATTGCAGTTGAGGATTGAGGGACAATGTATGGGATTGATCAGATATCACAAAGCTCGAAAGAGGGCTGTCCTTTAGCTTTCCTCCCGTTCCCAGTTAGATGAATCCTAGACAAAGGACTTTATGCAACTAGGGTTGCATATTGAGATAGAGACCATATCTTATTCCCCTCAAAGCGGTGCCATTGCTCGACATTTCAAGTAACATCTTTTCATATTTATATTATACATTACGTGTACTTAAGATAGAATGGTGTGTAATTCCTTGTTGAAACTTGTCTCAAAGTTCAAATTTCAACTGGTCTGTGTATATTGCAGTAGATGGCGAAGGCCCTCATACACATTGTTGAGCAAGATATTGAATGTATACTTGGCGATCAAACACACACATATATATGAATAAGACACTTCCATCCTTTACTGAATGCTGGTTTATGTGCAGTGTAAGAATGGTTTCTCTATCTGCTTCCTAATTAGTAGAACTATCTGTTTTCTTCAATATTTTGTCTCATGAGACGGACTTAAAACTATCATGACTTAGAGATGTATAGAGTTAAAATTAGGTGCTACTTGACATGCTGTTGTAAGTTTGCATGATCATACATATAGTTCCATGTCATCTCCGAGCCTCCAAATACTTCCTTCATCTGCAGGCGAATTCTGATGGACTAATGACTTGTTCAATCGATTGAATCTACCTTTATGAGCTGTGACAGCATGAATGCATGTATAAGTAAGAACACGAGTCTTTATTAATACATTTTGTTCTGTCATTTCAAGTTCTACAAGTTTCCTGATTGTGCATTTTATCCGCCTCAACATTTGCACCTTGTAGCATATCTACATTCAATATTTATAAAAAATTATCGTGTAATGAAATTTATAGAGACGTATACACATATCTCCACTTTCTTTCTTTTTTATTCGTTTTTGCTAGTTGGTTTCTTTTATTAACAATTGACACAGGTGACTTTGTAACTTACTTATATTGCTAAATCTGACTAATATGTGGGCCATTTTTATCTTAATAAACGGCTGTCAGTGTATATCTCACAAATCAGGTATCTAATCCTTATCTTTAATCCTCATAAATCTTATTATATTATTTTTTGAGGGTCCTATGTTCTAATTTCTGCACATTCCCCTGTTTCTGGGATGCTGCATTAACATGTAGTTTAGTATTTATTACTAGTATTTTGAAAGCATGGGTTAGAGATCTAGTTTTCATGCACTCCACAATCTTATGTCTTAAAATTTGCTGAGCTGTTTTCCTTGGCCCAGCAATCCTCACCTCTCCCAACATCTAGTTCTTATTTTATTTTTTATATGCTCGAGTTCTCGACCCTAACCTTATACCTTCAGTTTTCGGGACAGTCCCTAGATCAGAAAGTTCACAAATATAATATTTACCTTTGATAAGAATATTGGAACAAAAACTAGGACATGTCATAAAGCGTTTTATGAAGTGGTGGAGGAGTAAGTGACATAAAAGTGAAAATGATGAACACAACACAACTTTTGAATTTGAATAGAAAACAAATCACATTCCACAAAAATTTGAAATAAGACTAAATAATGATATTCGATGACGAAGTAACGAGGCATGCCAACTGTACAGGGCACCTATCGATTTTCGGGTTGGATTGACATCTCTAGATAGATACGGCATAAAGTCCATGGTGCCCAATCAAGACTTATGGCTTATCGAAAGGTGATAGGTTCTATTTTTGGTGGTTGCTTTGATTTGTTACACGCCACTAGCCCATAGTGTCTATGCTAAATGTGTATACAAGACGCATTTCTTGTTTAGTATTGCACCGTACCAAGTGTTAGGTACATTTCAGTGGAAATAATGAGGATGAGTGTGTGAAAAAATAAAAATAGAAACAGAGAAGAAGAAGAATTAGTTGGGAGAAGTAAAGGTGAGAAGTAGTTGGAAGGGGATGAATTGATGATATGTGAATGTGATGAAAGAATTGAATTGAATTGATGGGAAAGAGTAACATGGCCTTCATGTGCTCTACGGAATGTAATGTCACCCTCACTCCTCCCCTTCAATTGTTCACCTCTTCTTCTTTTTTCTTTTTCTTTTTTAATTTCAATACACCATTGCATTATTTCCTATCTTCAACTATATATATATATATATCCACAGTAAATAAACAAATAACATTACAATAACAATTCTAGTAGTATTAATTGTTCATTTTATATTATTGACTTGTTTTTTCCTTCAACTATATATACTTCAATTGTTGTTGACTTGCTTCTTTTTAATACATAAATTAAATAATTTAAGAGATAAAAAATGGTACTCTGTTTTTTAATAAACCAAGAATAGGTATATAGCCCAAAAAAAGTACACGCCAGCAATAAATGAACTGGAATATTATAAAATGTATACATACATGAAAAGAGATGGTGTTTTAGTCCATAATCCTCAAAATATTGTGTTGATTGCCCAATATCACTTAATATTTATATTTTGCATTTTGTGAAATTGAGCGCAAGTTTGCAAATTTGAGTTCTCTTAGGAGAAGTTAAGTTTTATTACAACACATCTAATCTTTTCAACTCAATGTATTCATTAATTAAACCGTTGTTTGGTTTGAATATTGATATGATAGATAATATTAATAGAATAATGATTTTTAAATATCTCATCTTCTATTCATAATATCTCTTTTTTTTTTATTCACTCAAATAAATTAATCTTCAATTTAACCAAACAATTCCTAATTAAATTACTTAGTTTCATCGATAAAACATCCTATATATATTGCAAATATTTTAAAAGCATGCATGCGGAAATTATGGTCAATGTATTAGCATTTAATCTAAAAAAGCTGTTCCAAATTAAGAGGTGAGTATTTATTAGCATAGATGATAGATGGTTGTCTCAATTATATTCCTCTCGAAAAACTTCCGATGTGTTTCGATCGATTAATATTGTGAGCTATCCTTTCTCGTTCATTTATTGGTCGGTCTTCTTTATGATATTCATATTTTGATGCTAACAACATACGTACTAAGGCTGCTAAATAACACACACACACATATATATAGAGGTTGAATATTGCTATAAGATTTTTAAAAGTTAGCGAAGATTGGGTTATAAGTTGGTAATTTTATCCAACTAAGAAATTAGGTTGGTTTATTTTAATTTAGTATAGTATATATATTTATGATCGATGGGACCATATATATTCATTTCGCCCCACATACTGTTTCAATATTATTTTACTAGTCAAATGTAGCTGAATCAAAATATCTATAAATTTACAATTAACTCATGCAGTCACACATTGGTTTATTTGGTTGATAATTTAATGGCCAAAAATAGGTGCTAATTGGACTTTGGGGAATATAACCTTTTTGGTTGTGGGTGCATGCGGGTGTGTTCAAATTAGGTCTACAAGGGGGAAATTGAAATTGATAATCAAGAATTAATTATATTTGATACTTATCACAACAACATGCATGCGTATTCTTACAATTGAATATTGAGCTCAATTATTCTTAAAAATATCTTATTAAGAGTGTAAATTGGTTCGTCTCAAGAACATCCCAATTAAGACATTTTTAATACTTTAATTCCAGATAAATAGGTTCTAAAATGAGAGAGTATAAAGGACATTTTGAGTTGATCATATGTGAGTTTCCCATAGAAAATTAAAGGATACATAATATTGTTACATATGCATGGCCGGTTATGCAATATTTCAATTGAGTAAATATCTATGAAAAGAAGTTGAGAGTATGTTCCATATTATGATGTTCCAAAGTGGTGTTGTAGGTTGCCAAAAACTTATGTCATGTCATTAATTAATAGTAGCATATATGTATATATATATATATATACAAGATACATATGAATATGAAGACGATATACAGAGAGTAGACGAACATCACTATCTACATACTGTTGTACTGTCGAGGACAAGAGGGGAGAAGGAGATATTGCTATTAGACTAATACCATTACTATTACATCATGTGAGCAAAACAAAAAGGGCTAGGAGAAAACAGATGTAGCAACAAAAGAATGAGAGATGATTATTAGATCCTGTTAGCTTTCTGAGGGTTTGAATTCTTTTCAGCCTTAGAACATGCAGATGCGTATAACTCTCTCTCTCTCTCTCTCTCTCTCTGTCCCTCTCTCTCTGTCATTATTTGATTATCCACATTTCTTTTCAAAGGGGCAAAGCCAAATGATGCAAATGCAATGAAGAAGATGGAGCCAGCCACTATGAGAATGAAGCAGAAAGAGGGGCTGCTTTATGACTTGCTTACGAGTGAGTCAGTGAGTCAGTGAGTGGCCTTCATTTTCCTTTCAGATTAATTTTCGACTTCATTAATTAAGGACCACATGGGAATGAGAGGATAAATCATGCCTCCCCACTTTTGTCTCTACATTCTCTCTCTTTTTTCTCCATTTTCTTTTACTTACCTTTTATACTCAAAAATAATTCAACTTAGTTATACTTATGCATGCGTGTGTTCCTCTAACGGTCGGTAAAACAATTAATGGTTTTAAATATCATGTTACCTATTAAAAAAATTAATATTATGTTTACCTTGTAAAAACCGTACTATAATGGTACTTAAGTATGTCCTGGCAAACAAAGTGATAATAGAGTTGTATCGTCCACAACTTGCTCTAAGTACATTTTCTTCTTTTAAAAGCTCCTACTAATCAGTTAAAACTGAAAAGGTAGACAGGAATTAAATGTGATCACAAGAAAAGAGAGGTTATGAATTTATTAGAGCATGAATTTGTACTGTTTGGCAGTTTTGATTGTACTGTATATTAATAATTCAAACAGATTTCATGTAGGAAATATTAGGGCACAAGAAATATTCTTTTTGGTGGACTTTATGATAGAAATTAGTGTGTGCCCTGCCCTCTCTCTAAAACAACACCAATGCAATAATATCACCTCTTTTGTGCCCTCTTCCTTTCGTTTTAATTAAATTAAATTACAAACTCTAAATTTAAAATCTATTATTTTAAACATTAACTTCTTATCACTATACTAATTATATAGAGTTGCACATGGATTTAAAAATATATTTATATTTGTATTTTTTTTTTCTTCTCTTTATTTTGGAGAGTCGGGAGTCCAAACAAACATAAAATTTGACGAAAGAAGTCCTTCGTAATAATTATGAAAATTTGTTAATTAAATTGTAAAAACTATTACCCATTTCTGTGAGTTTAACCTCCCTTTAAAATCTTGATAAATAGATATGATGAAAAAAAAAATCGAAAATATATAATAAAATAAAATATATATCCCAGCATAAAAAAATAGTTATTTTTGAGTAAACTTCCCAATCCATTAGTACTAGGTATAACTAATATGAAACGCATATATGATGATTAATATGAGTTGAAATTTTCATATCAATTTATACTAAGAGTGATTACTATTAAAATATTATAATATAGGGAGACATAATTTAATTTTACTATGTGAATTCGCTATTTTTATACATTATCACTCGATCTCTTGTGTGTGTTTTAAAATTGAAATTCACTGGTGTTTTTTAGTGGATGCGAAATTCAACCCCGTTGGAAATGAAGTAAAAAATGGCATTGCCCTATAGATTGATATTACTTATATTACTATATATATATTACATTCATCATTTTTTAGGTCCCACATTGTACAAATATCAATGTTAAAAGTGTCCTCAAATTGCGAAATATCTCAAATTACCATGTCAATGACAAAAAAAATATAGTACATTGCTAAAACTTTTTTAGGTCCCATATTGTACAAATATCAATGTTAAAGTGTCTTCAAATTGCCAAATATTTCAAATTACATGTCAATGAAAAAAAAATATAGTACATTGATAAACTTTTTTAGGTCCCATATTGTAAAAATATCAATGTTAAAGTGTCTTCAAATTGCGAAATATCTCAAATTAACATGTCATTGCCAAAAAAACAGACTGGAAAATAAAGTATCGGTAAGTAAAAATAGTACATTAATTTTGACGAGTACCCTCGTTACAATAACTGATATCATAGCTAGGACTTCAGATATAAAAAGTTGAATTCGATAGTGACATTCCTAAGCAGGGTATTAAAGAATATGGTTCATAGCCTTATGGCTCAGGTTCGTAGGAACGCTAGCATAATCTCTTAATATACGATACATCCTCTAGAGAACCATGATAGTGTTAATCGATGGACTATTGTTAGGATACAAAGTACGACACTATCTAAAAGTGTATGAAGTATGGATATACCTCAATCAATAGGAGTATTTGCTACCAATATTGACGAGGGGTTAAATTAAGTGTACGGTATATTATATTCATTCAAAATAAGACAATTGATGGTTTAATTTTATTCATTACCTCAACTTCATAACTCAATGGATCACTAAATTTCATTCCTATGGAGCTAGTATAATTTGATCCCTCATGATTCAAGATATTTTGAAAAGTTTGGTAGAATTGGGACAAGTAACAAGGTAATGTGGTGTCCAACAACAATCATACAAAAACTTAATACTTGCATAAAAAGAACATAAAAGGAAAAATGATGAATGGAATATTAAGGATTGGCAAAGAGAATAATGAATAAAAAAGGGTTAGAAAAGTAAAGAGGGTTTAGCACAATGAGACAGAATGTTGAAAGTAGTAATAAGTATAGAGGAAGGGGTGATGGTGAAACATGAAACCCACTCCAAACAATGAAAGCTATGCTTGAGGCTACCATCCATTACTCTTTAATGCTTATGCTTTTTATGTCCCAAACATACCATTATACATTTCTTTCACACCACATATACACATTTTATTTAATTTCTATTGAGGTTTGGGGGGTCAATGACTCATCATGCATATTGTGAATTGAGATATGATTGGATGATGAGGGGTGAAAGATTACAATGCTTGGTTAATTTATTCTTAAATTTTTAATAGTGCTGCTTACAACATGATTTCATTTATCTAGTTCCCATGCATGTCCATTTTAGTTTAAATTAGGTTGCATGTTAACTTTTTTCTTCATGACTTGGACTTTTGATGTAGATGATCTCTATCCTATAATTCTTATAATTGTACCCACCCCCATCCTCCTATAATAGACTCTTGAAGTACTAGCATGTGCCATTTTCCCCCAAAGACTATATTTAAAGTGACCAATCACTTAACTATTTAGGATTAAATATTGACTTAAATTATTATTGATAATTGAATTGCGTAGAGTAAGTAAAGAAATATGTACCAAAAAATGAAAAAATGAATCCTAGAATAATTCTAGAAACCAACAAAAATAACAAAATAAACAACAATTTCTTAGATAATTAAGATAGTATTTATGTGAGTACTTTGTACAATAAAATAAGAAAACCTTAAGCCCAATTTGGATCGTATTGTTCTAAACATTCACAGTTTTGATCAAACAAAAATATAAATAATGAGACAACATTCACAGTTTTGATCAAACGAAAATATAAATAACGAGACAGATGGAGTAGAATTTAAATCATACTACTAAATATTAAATATATTTGTGATTTAGATAGGGCCCATGTTAGAATTAGGACGTAGAAGAAATGGGATTGGGGCCCAGGGTGTCCTTGCAAACTAGCACACAGCCCAGAACCCATGGTTTGTCCTAAACTCCGACCCCCACATGCCCCCCTCTCTGTTTAATCCGCTACTTCTCTTCCTAGCTGTATTCATTTTTTTATTTCTATTTTTTAGTTTAGTTATTATATTTTGTGATTCATATGAAATGAAATCTTCTTATAAGTTTATAATGCAAACATAAATGGACATGTATGTTGTTATACGTTTATGAATCTTGAAACTAATAATTGCATTGATTCGTTTAATAATAATATGAATAGAACCTTTGTCAATTATTCTAGTAAATAGTACTTAATACATTTGTATTTATATTTGAAGATATTATATTATATACACAACTTTGAGTAATTTGCAACATGATAAGTCGATTTTTATATATTTAGAATTACAGTAGATGACAGCATAATGTTACGAATATTACGTATCCATTTATACAAATAAGAATATTATTCCACAAAAAGTTTATATTGTTGAATCTCAAACTATCATACGATTAAAGGGATGTTTTGATTAATATGATTGAGTTTCAAAATTTATTTTATAAATTGTTCAATTAGTCACACGAAAAACAATTTGAAATTCTTCAGTTATACACATGAGATATAATTTTAAGACAAATGTTAGGTAGAAATAGTCATTTTGATATAATAAAATTAAATTTTAATCATCTAAAATATTATTGTAAAATATTAATTATTTTTTATTTATATTTCTTTAATTGTATAATTATTATTTTAGGTAGTAATTATAAATTAAAATAATATAAAAAAATTGATTAGCATTTTAATATTATTATATATATTGAAATTATTTGATTTACAATAACAAAATCACTATTGATGTAAAAGTCTAAAATTAATGATGAATTATGCCACACGGGACGAAATCAAATAATTTTCAACTAATTTAATGTCCTTTCATTGCACAATTTTTTTTCTTTTGAGTAACTGACGGTAGAAAATAAAAATATAATTTTAATATAGAAGATTTTCTTTAGAAATTGGGACCCAATGGGCGGCCCCACACTAACCTTCCTCAATAAATACCTCCACAATTCATCACCATCTTCACCACCACCACCACCTTACATTCGCTTTCAAATTCCTTCAATTTTTTCCCCAAAAACCTCCCTCACTTCCTTTAACATTCTCCCACAAATGGCGATGAAGAAATCAAGCAAACTCAGTCAAGCAGCAAGCCTCAAACAAATCCTCAGAAGATGCTCCAGTTTGGGTAAAAAACACGGTTACGACGAGGACGGCCTCCCCATGGACGTCCCCAAGGGCCATTTCGCCGTCTACGTCGGCGAGAATCGAAGCCGTTACATCGTGCCGATCTCCTTCTTAACTCACCCAGAATTCCAGTGCCTTCTTCGCAGAGCCGAGGAAGAGTTCGGATTCGAACACGAAATGGGGCTTACCCTCCCTTGCGAGGAGGTATTTTTCAGATCTCTCACTTCCATGATTCGGTGAGGGGTTTCATGAGCTAAGTGGATCGCACGATCGGCGTAGCATCTGCGAATACTCTGACGAGAAGCATAAATGGCGAATATTTGTTTGGTTTTTTGGAGAGAGATGGTCAAGGAGAAACTGGGCAGAGTAATTATTGTTGCCTGCTCTGTTTTTCTCTCTTTTTTCAACATCTTTCTTCAAATTAGTACTATTATTTTAGCCTTTTTCTTGGAGGGTGGTTTGTATTTGTATCTGACCTTTAAGACCCCGTGAATTTGTGTTAATTACTATTAATTAGGGTCTGATTTGTAAAAAGGTGCTTGTAATTTTTCCTCACAGAGGTGCTTCCTTGCACCCTGTGAGAGACTTTAACCTTAATTCAACCACTATTTCTATTACTCTTTTCACCTTCTTTGAAGATTCTTTTACGTTATAATCTTGTAAGTATTGTAGTAGTATTTAAAATGGCATCTCGTATATATATATGTACAAAGATGTAAAGACAGCAGAAGTTGAGATACTCAGTATTCAAGCAAGTTCTTAGTTTTCAAATTATGTCAGAGTTTAACCTAGTCGTACATAACTTTAAATGAGCATAGTAATAATCGAAAGTTAATCATGACTTTAATTAATTTTAATATTAATATAGATCTAGAAGTAGAAGTAGTTGCAGAACAAAAAAGTAGAGAGCACAGTGTAACGACTTAGAAGTTGACTGGTCCACGTTCCGTAGGTAAAGGAAATTCCGTACAGTACATATATATACATACTACACTGGAAGAAGAGTCTACTATTTTCAGTTAATGTCATTATTTTATTTTGTGATGGCAGTTGGTGTCATTATTTAAACAGTAAGAATGAAGAAGTTGTGTTTGTCCCAATAAGGAATCAACTATTACACTATTATTAGATATTAGTCTTGTTGAAACAACAATTTTTAGAATCTTAAAGCAAACTTTCACAATTCACAAGCAACCATTCACCACCCACAAAGTGGGGCAAAAAGGACATCTATTATCTTCTCCCATAAATACACAATACCCAAACTCTTTAATTTTTAAAATATTTCATTGTCCTAATATTTATAAGAATAAAAAATAAATGCATTGGGAGAATGCATATGAAGTTATAAACCAAAAGTTTATCTTATGATGAACTATACTATGTTAGATGCATTTGAATGTAATATAATTTAGAGGTGTGAGTGGATCAAACTATTGGTTCAACAAAAGTTCGTTTACTAAATAAACCAAACTCGAGTCTAATGATATTCGATTTGAAAGGTTCGCGAACATGTTCAAATATAATTTTGATGAACCAGACTTTGAATAGTTCGCACTTTATTAACGAACTTGTTCACGAAGCTTAAAAATGAGTCGAGCTTTGAATAGTCTGCGAACTTTATATACGAATCAGTTTATAAATCAATCAAATTAATATAAATATATATATATTAACAAAATAATTTAATAAACGAGCTCGAACTCAAATACTTAACGAACTCAAGCTGAGTTCGAATTCGAAATTAAATTTAATATTACATCGAATAATAAATGAATCGGACTTGAGCTCGATTTTCATTTATCAAACCAAACTTGAATAAATCGATATTCGTTTTGGTTCGATTACATCACCAAATATAACACACAGCCGTATTAATAATTAAAGTTTAAAACTTGGTCCCACCATTTAGTTTAAATGTACGGTTGGTGTTGAAAATGATAAGTCGAGTATGCACTCTTGTCAGACTATAAACCTCAAATTTATTTCAGTAAATCGTAGAATTAATGTATTAACAAAAATCCATCTGCATGGACTGCATGGCTTTGTCTGTCGGTTAATAATAAGAAAAGCTTCACATTACAACTTGAATAAAAATAAATAGAATAATTTAATTAATAGAACGTGGTATGTGTGGTGTGCGAAATGTTTGAAATTGATACACCAACTTAATTTAATTGGGACCATAACATTGAAGTTGATGAGCTGGTCCTATTATGCTATAACTAATAAAAGCAATTTAGTTATGGTTTTATTTTGTTGATTCTTTTTTGTTTCAGCCACATTTTTATTTGGTCCTAGCCTCACAGTAGCAACTCTTCACATGCTTTTTATTTTTCTTTTGGGGGAATTAAAGAAAAACTGCATTCATACAAGGTGTACAACAAGAGAGCAAAGCTAATTAATTAATTAGTGTGTCATTAATTATTTTATCTTTAGATCAATTTATATACTACAAATAAAGTGATTGTATTAGTATCAGCATACTACTTTACTATACTATCAATATTATGTATAATTGTATCTACCTATCACAAACATAACTTATAATGTGTAAGCAGCTGATATAACACATTATATACTAAATAATAATATTATAATAAAAGTTTTATTAATTTTAATTTTTGATTAATGTATAATTTAATATTTATATTTTTATAAAATATTAAAAAATAAAAAATAAAAAATATTATATTAATTCAAATACTTTTGTGATATTACGTGATATTATCAAATCGATTATGAACATGTTAAATTATGTGGATCGGAGATTGGGCAGTGATCCTATGTGAATAGAACACACACTTTGACTTCATTACCTAATAAGTATATCGAAATGAAAGCAAAAGATTCCCCGCATCTGTTGTACTTTTATGCAGTGGTTAGGTTTTGGTATTACATTTTAAAATTCAGTGTTGTGAAGTATTTATGATTAATTTTGACGATTAATAAGAAAAAAATATTTAACTTGTGGATGTAATTAATTATAGAATTGAGGGTTTTAATTGGTGTGGAATTGGGGGACCAATTATTATTTACGAATTAACTCAATCCGCATATTATTAAGTTACGTATCTTTTAAGGGGCGTTCCGTTCTTAAGATTAAAACTTAGACAATAATAATGTTATGTTTAGTTTGTAGGATAAAATTTAAGATTAGATTAAAATGCTATCCAGGATAATTAATACCACTATTTTGAGTCTTAGCCCACCCCTAAAGATAAATTTTATCTTAGATGAAAATCAAAGATAAAATCTTGGTATTATATAACTCACAAACCGAACAGTCCCTTATTGTGTTCCGTCGCGGTACCTCTTCTCTTTTTTTCATGATTAAGACTAATAACAACTACTCCACACTCTTCAATTTATTTAGACCAAAATTCTGAGAATTTTGTAGTCAAGGTGAATTTAAATAAATAAAATAAAGGGAAGAGAGTACTAAAAATGAGGTTAAACACAAGGTAAATAAATGGATACATCTTCCATTATTCATCATGAAATCAATGATTTCATATTTGCATCCCTTTCTCCCCTCTTTTGCCAAAATATATACATGGTAGGAGTGGGATGATAATGTAATCCCCTTCCAATTAATCTGATAGAAACAATTAATAATTGCTTTTTCTTTACCTCTCCTTCTTCTTGTTTGATGCTGCGTTGAAAGCAAAAGACCATGAGTGGCTAGCACAATAAAAAAAACAAATAAATAGACATAATCGTAAGTATATATTCATGCAGCAAGAGTGAGTATAAGATAGATATTTATGCATCATAGATTAATAAAACTAGTTGGTTGGAAATGGATATATAATGTGGTGGGATAGGCCAGGGAGTGTCTGAAATCTCTAAATCGAATCCAGCCATAAATTCTAATGTATCTGGGCCTCTTCAAAGATATCACGCACCTTTTTATTTTTTTATTTTTTTAGCAACATGTATATGGTTTTATTTAAAATAATAATAGTAGTAATACAAGATTTAGGAAAAAGAAAATTTGATGATAATATGAAGAGTGGCAAAGGAAAGGACCGGAGTGGGGTGGGACAGTGGGCCCCGCCAACATTCAAATTTTTCCGTGCAAGTTGTAGGACATTTGAGGTGACATGTCACTGCACCACCCCTCCACCACTTAATATTCTTATTTTATTGTTTCATTTATCCCATAGTTTTATAGAAATAATTTTTATTATTTTTGAAGCGTGTCAAACTTAATGTAACGTTCTAAAAAAGAAAGTGTTTCAAATTTAGTGTAACGAAAAGAGTATATTTTATCAATTTTAATACGTATTTCATACACAAATTTAATGCCTTTTATTTTATTTCATTTATAAATTCATTTTCTATTATCTTTTATAAATGGCAATTCTAATTTAAAAACACAATTCAATTAGATAAAATGTAATCTTTATTTAATATATAATATATCTTAATTAAATTATTCTCTTAAATTATATATCGGCTAAAAGTGGTAAGAACGTGATGGATGAAATAATTAATTATTTTAAATAGTGCCTTTGTACACATATATAACTAACAATCGTTTCACATTTAATTTTTTCAAATTAAATATCCAAATTAAACACTAAACCGAGACATACAGGCATACTTTTTTGCTACTCATAAGTTGTAACTTGTACTACTCCTACTTATTTTTACTCATTATTTTCCCTAATCATTATTTTGCATATTAATTTTTGTTTATTACGTTATCCGAAGTAGTAGACTTGGAGAGAGTCATTGTTACGACCCCTAAATAAATAAATACTACTCCCTCCTCCGTTCCGCTATATTAAAAGTATTTTTCTTTTTGGTACGTACCGTTAAATTAGACGTATTTTCTTTTTTGGTAATTTTTACAACTTAAAAGTATATGAGTCATAATTATCAAAAATAAAAATAAAATAAATATTGATTTTCGATCAAAAAACAAATACTTCAATTCAGCAGTAGTAGTATGAGATGCAATTAAGTGGATATGATTATGGTATGGGAAGACTTGCTTCTTGCAGGAAAAAGTGCTTATGAAAGCAACACTCACGTGGCAATTCAATTAAGTATGAATTTTTTATTTTTTTTCATCTTCTAGTTAAATCAAAAAATTATTGTTTGCTAAACTCATATAAGTGTTTTCGCAAAAATTTCAATTAATACTCCTTCCATCTATGTGTTTCTAATTTACTTTGATCAAAATTGTGAAGATTTTTTAATGAAATTAGATCAGAAATAGCAGGGTGATAGTAAAATAATTATAAAATTAATTGAAATAAGAATAGTTAATAGCAGGGTAATATATAATTCAGGTATTTTGAATAATTGGTAAGTCGTCAAAAAGTAATATGCTAGTCTACATTTTAAGTGGGCCAGATTTGATCATATATCAGAACCGACCCAATTGGGTGGTTTATTGAAGTAGGTGGCTGGGTCAAATCATTAGGCCCAAAACCATGTGAACTAACTAACAATCCAGTTAATAGTCGCTACTCTTATAAATGACATTATTTTAATGCGGTCCTGTTGCCTCGAAAATGATTAGTTTCTTCTTTTTCTAATAGTAATTGTTATCCAAACATCCTCATCACATCTTTTCATTTCTTAATCAAATTTGAAAAGCATACACTTTGTAAAAACTGTGTGTCATTCCTTGGGCCATAACCATATTCACTTATTTGTCCTATTTTATATTATTATTCTTGATTGCATGATGACGTTATGCGCACATCACCATGTACAAATGAACTTAATGATGCAAATTTGTAGACACATCGAGTGTCTGTAAATTTCTCGAATTGCCTTTTGGTGTATATTTCATATTGAACCATCGACGTCATATTAGTGTGATTTATTGAAACAATAATGTAGTAGGGTTTAGTAATGAGTTGGAATGCCTTTCTCTTTGTAACAGATTCGACTTCAAAATGATGTCATTTCAAAATATGAAGAAAGCTGCAGTCAGATAAATCATGCCAATTCAAATCATTTTTATGTTTGCAACCAATTACTAGACTGGATGTACAATCAACCATTGAAGGGTTATATGATATGATCAAATGAATCTGTCAATTATTTGACTCATGAAAATAATAGAAATTATGATTGCTGTATTATTTTGTAATGGTGATTCAAACAAAGAAAATCCAGAGATAATATGATGAGAAGGATAGGCCAAATGAGGCGGAACTCAAAGTAAAAAAAATCCATGGGATTTGTATATCTGGTTCCCCAAGGCATTTAAGTCAAATACAAGATCAAAGGTTAGAACCAGCCCATTTGAATAATTCCACAAGCTGAACAAGCTTAAACTTAGATAAGGATGCTCCTTCTCATCAGGCAATGGTGAAAAACTAATTTCTCTCTTTTATTATTTGATCACACAGAACAAAAAACACAAAATCAAGAATTGCTCCTCTTAGTGATGTCCCTTAGCTTCAGCCTTCTTTTGAGACTTTGCCTTCATCTGTTAACAGAAAACAAGGATAGAAATTCAGTTCATATGAATCTTTGGCGTACTCAACTTAACTAGCCAATTAATGGCCCAAATATCAAATCTTAAATAGTGATGATATGAAGTAGGATTTGTTTTTTAAGAAGCTAATCCATTTGAGTACTGAAATTATCTAATAGAATAGAACTAGGAACTGCAGCAAATTCTAACCATGAAGCAATAGCTCACTCTTTTAGTCACTACAAGTCTACGATGATACATTAATTTTCAGGTCTATAAAGAAAATAACTGGTTATGGTTGCAAAATGCTAACTTCCGGCCATGCTATGACATCCTTACCAATCAAGCAAAGCTGACCGAGCTTGTTATTAGGATTCACTCATAATGCTAGTCATGCTATTTGTTTCAGTTGTTCTAATAGAAGTGATGAGAAGGCAGCAACAGTGCCAAAAACTTAAAGACGTAATACAATAAGTCAATAACTATGAATAAGCAACTACAAGATGGGGAACAATTTCTTCCAAAGTGTTTTAACCAAAATCCTGGTAACAGAACGCCACTCCTAAACCCATAAAACGAACTCTTGCTTCACATATTTTATTTGCATTTCAAGTATACATTCAACCCAGCAGTTGTAAAGGTAGCTTTGAAGCTAAAGCTCCTTCTCAGCTTCTAATTATCCCATTCCCCATATCTTACTTCACTAAAATACGACCTCACCTGAGAATGAAATGTTCAATAATAAAAGAGAGATCTAGAAAGTCAAAATCCAGACCAACACAAATTCGATATCCTAATAATATTAAATCCGCAAATAACAAACCAAACCATCCCATAGATCGCTCGTGCAAACTAAAGCTGAACGTAAACTTTTACAGATACACATAAGTACACGTGCATATATGAGCACCCATCAACAAAATCAATACGCATCGAGAGAATTTGGAGAAGTCACTGAAAAAAGGGAGTACCTTAAGAACCTTAAGCTTTACAGTTCCATAAGCGAGTCCGACCGTGAAAGCGGAAACCCTAGCTACCTGCAATTCATGAAGAATCAGATCATTTTTAGAAATCGGTATGTGGACAGAAATAGATCGGAGAAATAAATTCATTGTTAGCATACATACCAAAGCGAGGGTGCTCTTGCCGGAATAAGGTCCAGCCGGAGGCGCCATGGAATATGAAAATGGAGAAAAAATAGACCCAAATTTGTTGGTGAAACTGAAAGAGGTAAGAACCAAAGCCCTAGTCAGTGTGAGGTTCAAGCGGGTGATGCTATCCAGTGTGCGCCGCCCTATCAAATGAAAAACGACTTCATTTCGTCTTATTATTATTAATTTATATTCTATTATTGATTTATTTTGAAAAATATATATTTAATAATTAGAAAAAATGATGACACGTTTCGAATTAAATTGAGTTGCGCTGTGTGAATTGTGATGATCTTCTTTATGTTATTTCGATGGTTAAGAATTTGTTTGTGTATTTTATCTCCAATAAAGATGGACCAAGTCGAGCCATTTATGAATTCATGACTGATAAATGTACGAGACCATAACTGACCTTTATAGCTACAAAGATATTGTATCTTTTAATTTAGTAGTAGATTGAATAAATTCAGTTTTGACCGAACGAAAAAAAAGACTTTAGGTTTTGAATATTCATGAATCATCACGCGCACCACTAAACTCATACTGACCAATGAATCCTCGCTGTTACACTTATTAATTGTCACCGCCCGGTTACTCTAATATCATTCCACCTTCTTCATTCGCGCTCATCACTCGTCACAATTTCTAAAGCACCAAAACCTAGCAATCCCACTTTGGCTATACACAGTCCACTTCTCCTTAAACCCTCCATGGCCGCCTCCACCGCCTCAACCGCCTCAACCGCCGCCGCCTACCGCCTCACCTCCATCACTCGCCTCAACGCTCTCTTACCGTCCTCCACCAACTCCTTCACCGTTCCCTCTAAACCCCTACAAAAACCTCTCCATATCTCCCTCTCCAAAAACCCTATTTCAGATATCATCTCTACATACAAGACCTCATCAAATGAAGATTCCGATATCCTATTCGACGGTGAGGATAAGCCTCGCGAAGAATGTGGTGTCGTCGGGATCTACGGCGACCCCGAGGCTTCCCGCCTCTGCTACCTAGCTCTGCACGCGCTCCAGCACCGCGGCCAGGAGGGCGCCGGAATCGTTTCCGTCCACGATAACGTCCTCCACTCCATGACCGGCGTCGGCCTGGTCTCTGAGGTCTTCAGCGAGTCGAAGCTAGATAAATTACCCGGCGACATGGCCATCGGCCATGTCAGGTACTCAACTGCCGGTGCCTCCATGTTGAAAAATGTGCAGCCTTTCGTCGCGGGTTACAGATTCGGGTCGGTCGGGGTCGCTCACAATGGGAATCTGGTGAATTACCAGGCGCTTAGGGAGGAGCTGGAAGAGAACGGCTCGATTTTCAACACGAGTTCCGATACGGAGGTCGTTCTACACTTGATTGCTATATCGAAGGCACGACCGTTCTTTCTGAGGATTGTTGAGGCTTGTGAGAAGCTGGAGGGGGCGTATTCCATGGTTTTCCTCACGGAGGACAAGCTGGTTGCGGTTCGTGATCCCTATGGATTCCGCCCGCTTGTAATGGGTCGGAGGAGCAACGGTGCTGTGGTCTTTGCGTCCGAGACCTGCGCGTTGGATCTCATCGAGGCTACATATGAGAGAGAGGTTTATCCAGGTGAAGTTATCGTGGTGGATAAAGATGGAGTTCAATCTGTTTGCTTGATGCCTCATTTCGAGCCAAAATCCTGCATTTTCGAGCATATCTACTTCGCATTGCCCAATTCGGTGGTGTTCGGGCGATCAGTATATGAATCGAGGCGTGCGTTTGGTGAAATACTAGCTACAGAGTCACCTGTGGATTGTGATGTGGTGATTGCGGTGCCGGATTCTGGCGTGGTGGCAGCACTTGGCTATGCTGCGAAAGCAGGGGTGGCGTTTCAGCAGGGGCTGATCAGGTCTCATTATGTGGGGAGGACGTTTATCGAGCCGTCTCAGAAGATTCGGGACTTTGGTGTGAAGCTGAAGCTGTCTCCAGTGAGGGCTGTGCTGGAGGGGAAACGCGTTGTGGTGGTGGATGATTCGATTGTTAGAGGAACAACATCATCCAAGATTGTTAGGTTGATCAAGGAGGCAGGGGCGAAGGAGGTTCATATGAGGATTTCGAGCCCCCCAATCATAGCTTCGTGTTACTATGGTGTCGATACTCCTAGTCCAGAGGAATTGATATCGAATAGGATGAATGTGGAGGAGATTAGAGAGTTCATTGGGTGTGATTCGCTCGCTTTTCTACCCATTGATAGCTTGAAGAAGATGTTGGGGAATGATTCGCCTAACTTCTGTTACGCTTGCTTCTCGGGTAAGTACCCGGTGGAGCCGACTGGGAAGGTGAAGAGGGTTGGCGATTTTCTTGATGATGGGTTGAGCGGGAGCATGGAATCGATTGATGGAGGCTGGCTTAGTGGAACTAGAAACAAGAAGTGAAGTACTCTTTGTCTAGGGCAAGTTTTTTGTAGAATCTGCTGCCTTGGTGCAGTCATGGTAAGACCGGAGTATTAGGAAGTTTAATGACGATGAGCACAGTTTTGTTTGCAGGTTCTATCTTTGCTTTTTCTCGTCTGGGAAATATTTTTGATTTTGAATTATGTTATTGCAACTGTGGTTTAAAATGTCTTTCATGTACTGAATACAAGCACGAATGTCGATGAAGCAAAATTCTGAACACAAACTGAGTGCGAGTACAAAAGGTTGTAACTGATTGGTGCACATTAAAAATTGTTGATCTTAGTCGAGGCCATGATCAATGATTAGTTCTCTGAGAAATGCTTATGCTTAGGTAGCTACAGAGATCACAAGGAACGTTCATATGCTTGTAGATATTCAAATATGTTCTGGCTCACCGCATAGACACAAACATACAGTGTCTAATTTTTGTTTGTTCTAACTGGACTCCTCTCCTTTTCAATAGACTTATTTCAACTGAGAAATGCTTGTTAGAATTATGCATGCCTCATAGCAAATCTGCAATTCATCCAACGTCGCCAACTATCATAAACAATACTAACAAGATGAAAACTGCTGCTCAGACTGAATTAAACTGAAGGATTACGCATTAAAAGTTTATCTGCAATCTAATCCACTGTATTGAAAAGTATACAGCCACGTCTCCCTCAAGATATGAAATTGAACTAGACCATTTTAAGACCTACTTGATCCATCTGAAAAGTTGCAACGAGGAGCATGATATGTAGTTCACTTGATGGTGATGTAGCGATTAGTTCCGTGTTTAGCCCAGTAGTCTTTCAGATCAACAGACCTCGACAAGTCATGCCCTGCTGCAGCCAGTCTCGTGAGCAATCTGCTAAAGACACTTCCACTCATTTTCCGGCCTCCCATTCGAGCATGCCTCTTGTTTGGCATCTGGGGGAGAGGGTACACTGAAAGGGAGGTGGTACAACAAGATGATTGCCAACCCCCATTACCCCACTTGTAACACTGTCGGGGAACTCCAGTGCACGAACAAATAGGCACTGGCATGCTCGATTCATTAAATACTATCTGGTTCATGGAACCTCGATCCTGAGCATCCCATTCAGCCTTGGATCCATCAGTTGTCACTTTCCTATTCAAATCCTCCCCTATCTTCTTCACTTTCTTTGGCGACCTAGCAGATCTCATCTGAGGATCCCTGTTAGCTTTGGTCTTCGTCCCTTTTTTCAGCACCGAGGATTCATAGGATATTGGAATTGCATCGCGTGTGAAATCTTCTCTCAAAATTATGGCAGATTGCGTTGTCTTGGGATGCTGGTTTGTAGGGTGGTATGTGCGCTTTGATCCACGTGCATTGCTACTCAATAGAGCGTCCACCGTGCTCTCGTGAAAGTGGAGGGCAGCAATGGCATTGTCACGTTCTCTTAGGGCTTCATCACGCTCCATGATTGCTGAATCTAGTTGCTTGATAGCGGCATCTCTTTCATCCAATGCCGACTTCTTTTCAGCCAGTGCCCTATCGCGGTCTCTTATAGCAGAATCCCTTTCATCGCCAAGCATCACAAGCTTTGCACTCATATGGTAAGTGTTTGATTCCTGAATCTGATAGGGGGGCATTGCATTCCACTGCATTTTAAATTAAACAAAGAAAACCAATGCATCATGTTGGGAACGATGAATATCAAATTTGAGGCTGGTATATTCAAGGAGAGATTTTGCTGATTTACACTACCTGTGGCATCTCGTGGTAATCCACCCTACTATGTCTTCTGTCTCGTCCTCCCTCATCCATCTCGATTGCAGTTCACGTATGCCTGAGACGTGGTCCGCCCAATGCTTCAAAGAAATAATATTGTCGAAATTCTCCTACAGTAGGAAAAGACTGTGTGTGACAAGATCCATTCAAATCCCATCGATGCAATGCAGCAGTATTTCTTATTGACATACAAAAGACAACTTCCCACGCCGGAGCAACTGTCTCAAATCTATGGATCACTTGAAATTGGAAATGGAACAACAGCAACAAAGGCTTATGCTAAAATGGAAGTGAGCCTTGCAGCAGACAAATCGACTCAACACTCAGCTCTAAGCATTATTAATAAAGATGTTCAGTCAGACCTATGAAATTCTGCTTGCTTCGAGTGGCAAAATTCAAGTGGCATCATCTAATAAGGATGAATTAATGATTCATATAAAACTCGAATTTCGTCAACTTAAAAAAATGCAGCTCTGGGAAGCAAAACTATTTGCGTGTGATATATGACATCAAAAGTTAAGAACTTTGCAGGATAAAATAGGAAACAAAAGGAAGAGATTCAGCAGAGTAAGAAGAAGCTCAGCACAAGAATGCCACTTTTAATTTGGTACCTTCACTACTATTTGTGGTCAAAGCATATTATCTTTGACTAGAAGTTGACAAGGAAATTTAACAAATGCAAACCCTAGAATTGATTCACTAATTCAATAAAGTACGCACAGTCTCAACGCGAACGCTAGAATATCCATAAATACAAGAAAACTCGAAATAAAAGGATGCAGTTGAAGACTTTAGGAAAAGGAACCCAGAAGATGTTAATTAAGCATAATTTTGTAGAGAGTATATATTCACACGTTCGGCCATATGATTAGTAGTTGGATTCTTACTTAGGAGATAGAAGACTGATAAATTGAGCAGAGGGAAAATAGAAAAGAAGCGGTGGGATCACATCAGACGGAAGCCACTTGATGCGAGGATAGCGGCGGAGGATTCATCGGAGATGAAGGCGGAGCAACTGAAGAAGTGTGGAGTGAAGCACATCGCTCCCGAGAAAGAGAAAAGACTTGAAAACCCTCTAGGACAAATTGCTCTTCTCTCTCCTCTTTTCTCTCTATGTTTTTTATTTTAATTTAAATAAATGTATAAAAAATTTAAACTAAATTAATAATTCATTCATAATCATAAAAGTTTATTTAATTGGAATTATGTGGAAATTAATTCTACAAAAAATACAGAAATTATAAGAGCAACGAGTAGCAATTCTAGTTAAACGTCATATTATTAATAGTTAAATACTGAAAAGTTGATTTTCCAAAGTGTACTGAAAATGTAAATTTGCACTATTTACGTGGACATATATGAAAATAAAGAAGTGTGCATATTTTTGCACATAAATAGAGTATTTATTTTTATAAAAAAATAACAAATTATCGTTTAATATAGACTCTTTTATGGCAGAGCAATATTCTATATTCTTTAATTTATATTAAAGTTTATATTATTGCTTCCATTATTGAAAATGAAAGTGCATAAGCACTTGATTTAACAAACAAATGCAAAAAATATTTGAAGTCCCAGGATTTCAATTTCTCATACATAGAGATGGGGGATGATAAAAAGCCCGACCCAGCCCAGCTTAATAATGGATCCATAACCCAAACCCGGATCCCTCTCTATCACTTTGCAAAGCTGGACCCGTTATGGCGTTATCGGCCTCTCAAGTCTCAAATGGGTTTTTACTTTTCTTTTTGGTTTTTCATGGTTTATATTTGGAATTAGTAGTATTAGATTTTTCAACTATTCTGCCGACAAACCAAACACGTCAGCAATAACGCATCAGGGAATAACTTCTTGTCCTTTCAAAGTAAAAATAGCAACTTTTTATGCAGACATGAAAATCAAATTCCCATTAAGAAAGATTTATGAAATCTTTACGCCATTGCTGTTACGTAGCAAAGCTTCGATCTCCTTCTATTATGATTATTCAACTAAAAATATTAGTATATTCTACAATCTTCATTGTCAACTATTATTATTAAAGTGAATCAACAGGTCAACACCATGCAGCAATGGAGTATTGCACATCTTATACTCCCATAATTTATTGAAAACAAGCTTTGTCAACACAACTCACGTATCAAATGACTTAGAAAAAAAAAAGAACATTGCTAAAGATGAAAATTTTAGTATAAAAATCAGTCTTTTACATATTTTGAAAAAACATGGCTACATTTACTTAATCCTTATATTAAATACTGGGATTAGAAAGTATTACATAAATATTTACATAAATGATAGCAATCTATCATTCTTCTCCACTCAGCAATTATGCACTTTTAATAATGAGTATAAAAAAAGGGAGAAAAAGAAGAAGAATTGATTGACATCGTGACAATAGCAGCCAATGCCGTAGTTGACAGAAACACCACAGAAGTCATAGCTTAGTCGAGTCTTGGACAATCTCATTTTTTCTTGAGAATTCTGTCTGTTAAAGCTGATACACAAACTAGTTTGAGTAGGGACGTCAACATCTCACCACAATCATACATTTTCGAGTCGATCTATTTCTCTTCCGGTGGTTTCCGACAACTCGCCGACTTCCAACTGCACTATATTTGTTTTTTTCTTATTTCCCGGCGATTCAAAATTGTAAATTTGTCTTGCTCGTGAGTGGCTGTTCTGAGATTATAGATTATTGTTTCTGCTTAGATACCGTTTAGAGATCGTCCAGCCACAGGCCCCCAGTCGCTTTCCTTATTCTTTTCCCCTTTGCTTTGTCCATGGTGTGCGTGTTGAACCAGGTGGGATCAATCGGGAAGGGAATCTGAGAGAGAGGTAGATGGGGGTCTCGGATAATACGAGGGGGCTGATACTGGCAGTGTTTTCGAGTTTGTTTGTTGGGATGAGCTTTATCTTGAAGAAGAAAGGGCTGCGGCGAGCCGCTGCAGCTGGCACACGCGCAGGTGGAAATCTTATTTTCTCTATGAATCTTGGGTTTATTTATATTTGGAGCAGAATATGTGCTATTCGTTCATATATTTAGATTTTTCTGGGATTTCAGTTGTTCCAGCAGATATATCTGATTGGATTAATATATATTTTCCCAAAGGGGTTTTTATGGATTGGAGACACATTGTTGTTTAGTGATTTGTTTCAGCATTCTTGATCATGCCCTCAATTGATTCAATTGGAAGTAGTTAATAGTTTGTGGTTGGTATATATATGGATTGATGGTGTGGCATTGAAGAGAAGAGTCTTTTCTTTATATTGGTTGGTGTTGTTTATATATGGTTGCCGTTATTGATGAGAAAAGTGTTTTCTTGAGTGTGCCTTTGTAATTGAACAACTAGAATCTGTCAAGAACTATTTAGCCACTAACTGAGATTCTTACTCATCTATCCTCAAGTAAGCTTGAGCTGGATAATGGTAGATTGGTGGAAATACTGAAATCTGATTATACTTCTTAATTGTGATTGCTCAAGGTTCGATAGGATTATTTGCACGTATTTGAGATAGCCTACTTAAAGGGGTGTATTAGTGTGCAGGTAAGCTTGATTTACCTCTTCTTCCTTTTCCTTCAAGGGATAAATATGCTTTCATGTGGCCTTCTTTGCTTAGATATGTCACAATTCATTTTGTATTTATTGATCAGCGAGCTAACAGGTTCCCGTGAAACTATTCATTGTTAAAACCTAAAGAAAAGGGTCCCCATTATGCTGATATTTCCAAATTATCTTCCTGATTGTGAAAAAAATATGCCTAGTCCTTGTTGCCAAAGCAAAATCTGAGGAAATAAAAGTTCTTACTGTTCAATTTGGTATATTATCATAGACTAGTTTCCTTGAGTATTCTCCATTCATATTATCATTGTTGCAGGAGTTGGAGGCTATACGTACTTATCAGAACCTCTTTGGTGGGTGGGCATGATTATGAGTATGTTGCGAGCCAACTCCTTTCTATTTACAAGTCTTCCATTTCTTATTTCAGCAATTCTTTTTCTTTTGAGCAGATTTTTCAGTAATTCTTGATTTATTTTTCTGAGCAGTGATTATAGGAGAGATTGCAAATTTTGTTGCTTATATTTATGCTCCAGCTGTTCTTGTGACCCCTCTTGGTGCATTAAGTATTATTGTTAGGTACGACTCGAAACTCCATCTATTAGGCCATTATTATCGTAGAGTAATCTGAAATGTTTTGGTACTTTCTTCACTGACACATGTCATGAATCTGAAAAGTGCTGTTCTCGCACACTGCTTGTTGAAGGAACGGTTGCGCCGGATGGGAATACTGGGATGCATTTCTTGCATCGTAGGGTCCGTCGTGATTGTTCTTCACGCGCCAGAAGAACAAACTCCTAGTTCTGTACAAGAAGTCTGGAAGCTGGCTACAGAACCAGGTTGATATATATCTTCTGATTCTTCTCTCACCTTTCTCCGTTTCCATCTCCAGCACCTTAAATCACATTATTGCTAATTTTTTCCCAATTGCAGCATTTCTTGTATATGTCGCAGCCACGATATCCATTGTGCTAGTGCTGATGCTGCATTTCGAGCCTCGTTATGGGCAGACAAATATCTTAATTTACTTGGGGATTTGTTCTTTGATGGGAGCGCTTACGGTAATTGTCCTCAGATCAGTTTGAACTGTGAAATGATTAGCAGTTCCATTCTAGATTCAGAAGAATCACTCTTGTCCTAAGCTTTACTAAATCATGTAGGTTGTGAGCATAAAGGGGATTGGCATTGCCATTAAGCTAACCTTGGAGGGGATTAATCAGTTCAAATATGCACCAACTTGGTTTTTCCTTTCAGTTGCAGTAGTGTTTGGGATTACACAGTTAAATTATTTGAACAAGGTAGCCGATTTTTTCACGACTATCAACTTTTTGATGCTTTTGCTCGTTTTTCCTTGATCGCAGAGGAGCATGTTCTTTTTCTTTCTTCTCAGGCACTCGACACTTTCAACACAGCAATTGTTTCGCCTATATACTATGTGATGTTCACAACTCTGACTATCACTGCAAGTGCCATAATGTTCAAGGTACACACTATTCTCTCAAGTTACTTTATGAGCAATGTCCAAACCAAGTCGAGCTAGCTAAATGTGGTTCGTCACCACAGGACTGGTCGGGTCAGGATGTAAGCAGCATTACCTCAGAGATATGTGGATTCATCACTGTACTCACTGGAACCATCATACTTCATACGACACGAGAAGAGGAACAACCAAGCACTACAACTGGTATGTAAAATAGTGAAATTCTAAGCCTTTAATCTGAGCACATGTAGCTACATACCGAGTTTTTTAGAAAAAGCAATGTTTTTCAAGTAGAGAACATAATATGATGTGCATTGGTAAATTCTTGCAGGAAGTGTGACTTGGTTTGATGGAGAGCGGTCGAAAGGTCGAGAAGAGACTCATTTCATTACATTGGACAATTCTGATTATTTTGATTGACAAATATTTCAGTAGAAACATATATGAATATCCTTTCGATGGAATCCATATATGCAGCAGTCGAGCTCCTCCACCGATAAGAGGAGTGGAGCGCCTCGTGTGGGATGAAGATGAGGAGGAAGAGGGTCAGAAAAGGAGTTGCCAATCGATTCTTCTGTACATATCCAACTATTTTCTTACATTTGTCTATGATAAGAGGTTTGTGTGCTCATTGCTTCATTTGCTCGTTCCAGGTTGTACTATCTTCATTTTTTAACTTCTTTTTTTTCTTTCCTTTCTAGTGTATGTTATCGATATATATATAATATAGCTTGCCTTAATACTTTGTTTTTGCATTGTATGCCTTACTTTTTTGAGAGATTGATGTGAAGCTTGTAGCAGTGTGAAACTCGATTAAAGGCTTACAAAATCTCCAATTGCTACATCTGAACTAGAAACTAGAAATTCAGTTAAAACACAAGATATAGAATATGTTACAAATGTATTTTTCTTTTTGTGAGATCTAAATATGGTTTTTATTATAAATGTCAACAAAAAACAAAGAAGAAATATCATACAAACTGCAAAACACGAAAGCTCTACTCTGAGCTTCACAAAGGCAAGGCTCAAATACATTCTCAGTCACTTGCATTTCTAACCTGCAAATTGCAATGACCAGAGCAGCCCAAAAATTTTGGCATCATAAATAGTAAGACGAGATATTGGCAGCTTAAGTGAAATTCGCACTCATGAAAACATCCTCTTTTAGTTGCAACAGCGATAACAACATCCTATAAAAATTTAAAACTATAGCAAATGCCAAAAGAGTACAACCTTAATAAAGGAATGAAGGTAAATTTCAGTCAAGTTCTTCAAATTAACCCAAGAATGAGATGATATGTTTGCATTCTGGGGCCAGGGCAAATGCAAATTCCTGGAACAATCCTGCAACGATTTCTTCTACCTACCTGTAGGGCAAGAAGCAAGTAGCCAGAGGTTGATCAATTGCGCCTTGCAAAAGAAACAATAAAGAGAGGAAAAACAGAAAGGAAAGTATATGAGAAGAAATAGTCTCAAGCACTGAAGAAGAAATTGTCTCAAGCACTGAAGAAGAAATTGTCTCAAGCACTTTAGATATATGAGAAATAATGGAACAGGCTAACTTCTAGCAATATTGCATTAGAAAACACAGCTTTATAGTTTCTGCATCCACTTAACAAGCAAAAAAGTTTATTTTCTTGATAAGAACTAAGACATTAGTAGAAAAGGCACTGATAAAGCCAAAGAAAACAAATTCTTCCCTCAAATGAGGTAACACAACAGGGTATATGTCATAGCAAATAACACTCAGGATTCTAAATTTGGAAGCTAACAAGAAACATAGTTCAATTCATCGTGATGTATCTCAAAAACTAATGACCAGACTTGCATTGCTATGAAAAGCATGATATGCAGTACCTATGTTGATTGCTGATTATGCGATGTATGCAGAAGCAATTTGGACCATTCAAGAGTTGCTAATTGTCGAGTTCTCATCATTAAGTGTACTGCCCGTGCTGAGAATAGCTCAGTATCTTTTTAACCAGTGGAACTAGGCCAACTAATACTATCTGCAGCTGCTCTGTACTGTTGATTTTGATGCTAAACTGTCCAGAACCCCTGTTGTTGATATTAACACGGCCAATCAAATTTGTACGTCGCCCAATAGGGATCTGTGTTTGGGAATTGCACCCTATAGCAACATCTCCATGCCAATCCATGATAGAAAGTCCAAAGGTTGATAAAAATCTCCCCAAAGGATGGTCTTTATCCCTGAGGGTTGCCTCCAAACTACCACCATAGGCAACTTCCCCTCGACCATAAATAGTACCACCCGAAACAACAACCTGCCCACGCTTGCCAAGAATTAATTTGTCCTCTAATTTTAATCCACCAGTTATAACATCACCCAAAACAGTCGCTGAGAGACCAACAGTTGCCTTATTCATTCTGTGATTGCTGAATCTAGTCTCACTTCGTAAAGTATAAGCATAATCCTTTCCAAGAGATTGCATATCAAACCCTACAGATGTTGCTTTTCCTTTCCCATGCTTCAATGAGCTTGCAACTTCCATTTGAAGGCTTGCATCCTTTTTGTCCTTAGAAATGTGACCGGAGAAAGATATCGGCATCTTCTCCTTAACCACAAACAGTCTCTCGACATTTATGCCATCATATCCAATATCATGGTCCCAACCATTGGGTTCTAGGACAGCCCTCACAAGCCAGGGATTTGATGAATCAAGAGAACGATATCGATGAGTCGGATTATCAGAATCAAATGATGCAGGTAAGGCCAAGTCCGCCATAGGAACTGGTACAGATGCAGCGGCAGAATTCTCTTCTTCACCATTGTCACCATAGTCTGCAGGCATATTCTTAGCTGCTTCCTCCATTTTCTTCATCATCTTTCTCCGCATTCTTTCTTCCTTCAGTTGCTTTTTCATGAAAAGTTTTTCTCTGTATTCCAATTCATCATAGTATGCCTTTCTTTGCACTTTACTAAGCTTCTCCAGCTGCGCTTTCGTCAACGATTTGAATGGAGGTAATTCATCGTATTCAGATTCTTCTTCTTCTGATAATTCATCTAAGCCATCATCTATGTCATCATCATCGTCACCAAATTGCTCAGACGGAAGTTTAACTTCAGGTCTTGATTGGAGAATAGATGAAAGAAGGAAAGGTAAAGGAGGAGATCTTGTTCGAGGGGCAAAAGGTCTCCCAGGAGGCGTATCTTGTAACTTCAGAAGGGTATTTGCTTCGGCTAAGATTTTTGAAGCAAATGACAGTAGCAACAAATGAGGCTTCCAAACCTGACCATTGGGCAACACCCTCTGCCCAGCTCTGTTAGTCCTGCATGCTGAGTGGTTCTCTACCAAAGAAACCGGATTCATTAGCCGCATATCTCCAGCGGCTTGACGTATAGCTTGCTGAACAACATGCGACCTCTGTGTCACAAACATATCATAACTTGTTGCAGTTCCATTAGGTCCTTCAGGGGGAGCTGATGCAGCATGAGTCAGTACAACAATGGCATTGAACCAAATAGATGGTCCAAATGTTTCAGTGATTGTCCGCAGCAATGGCATGTCACCAAAATCTCTGCATTGCATGTCTAATCTATCCAGATACAAAACAATATCAGGAGGTGTTTTCTTAATGAACTTTTTGACAGAATGAAGGATTCTTTCATTTTCACGTTGGTCAGACCAAGAGGACAGAAGTCCAGGCGTATCAATTACACGCACCCTGATTCCTTGCACAGTCCCAACAATGTCCTGAACCTTCTTCGTTCCTGACTCAAAAGCATCAGTATCAAAGAAGCCTTCATCAAATATGGAATTAATAGTTGCACTTTTGCCAACTCCGGATTTCCCTAGAACCATGATTGTACATGTAAAGTCTAGGGGTTCTTGTCCAGCTGCTTCAAGCTGCTCAGCCATAGCGCTCGCACGATCAAAGCTAAATGTAGCAACACGTCCTCCGCTTCTGCCATGGAGCTGTTCGGCCAAGCCCAATCTATACAAGACCTGAGCCACAACAACATTATGTGGTGTCTGACCAAGTCTATGTGCAAGGCGTAGAAACTTCACACGAATCATCTGGAGCTTTTCACGGGTCTCATCATACTCCTCAGTTTCCCCATTTGTGGGATCCTCAACAAGTTGGTTCTGTGTAGCAGAAGCAGCTCCATTTGCTCGAGGCTGCTGCACTACCCGAGAGCTAGGTTCCAATAGTGGTGCAGCACGCCCAAGGCCAGCAGGATGAGCAGGTGCCGCTGAGTTACTGTTTGAAGATGGAGTATCAGCTACAGACCTGGAATTGCTGTTCTTATATTGAGGAGTTTGCTCTAAAGCTGGAGTATTGTCCCTAACACCAGTTGAATGAGTTGTAACAGATTTAGCAGAAGAGGCTACGTCTGCTGCAGGTTTAGGTTGCTGTGTTGAAATTGTTGTTGAATCCTGAGAAACAGGTTCATGTACCTTAGCGACATCCTTACAGATGGCTGGAGCAGGAGAAAAGTCAGCTGTGGAGGAGTTCCCACCAGATAAAAAGACACCACTACATGGTTTGACTTCCTGTTCTTTATTACCAGATAAAGATTCTTCCGGTTGTTTATCATTACTCCCAGATAAAGATACTTTCAGTTTTTCATCTTTCTTTTCCACCTGTTCTGGTCTTTCATTACTGCTAGTAGAAACATCAGCACTAGAATCCATAAGATCTGGGTGAGAATAACTAGAACCTTTTGCTAACAACTCGGGTGAGCAGGATTGAGGTTCAACTTCTGGTATCTCCTTAACCAGGTTGCTATCATCAATACCAGCAGGTAAGTTAGTTTCGATTCCAAAAATTTCTTCAAATTGATCTTTAACAGAAGCATCTGAAGGTGAAGTGGACGTTTGTTCTTTCAGATCCACATGCTGAGTATCAAATTTGTCATCTTGCATAAGTTCTACATCTACCATCTTCAGTTCGATAACTTCTTCATCTTTGAGATTGGCAGAAGAAATACACAACTTTTCCACCACTTCTCCCACCTGGTCCTCTTCAAGTCCAGGATGCATATTACCTGCCTCAACTTGAAGTTCGTCCTTCTGGTGTCCATGACCCAGAGTACCACTCTGTTTGTTATCTTGAAAAGCATCTTCAATGGACTCGGACCTAATGCCTTCACTCCCTTTTTCCCCATTTTTACCTTCAATTTCAACCGGTATCTCAAGAATATTTACTTCCATGACATCAGCAGATTCACTCTTCATGCATTCTCGATCCAAAGTTCCAATCAAATCCTCATGGTCTGAGGTACCATTTTCATGATTCCAGGAAGCAGAATCAACTTCTACTTTACTGCCATTTTGAATATCTGTAGTCATATCAGGAGATTTCTTAATTTCGGTCTTCTCGGGCTCCGTCTCAGCACTCATTAGCTCGTCAGATTCAAAAGTTTCTTTGTTCTCGGGAATCTGTTCTTTATTGTCAGCATCTGCAACTTTATTATCTCCAGAAGTCAAAGCTTCAAGAAAGCTCATTTTCTTATCCGACATGCCATCCTCAATCACTTTATTGGACTTCTCAACCTTCTCATTTCCATCATCTAGAGTCTCAGTTTCACCAGCAAGGGCAATCAACTCAACAATTTCTTTACAATTACCTTCACCGTCCTTGACATCATGGCCATTGTTCTCAGCAATAATCTCACCCATCAGTCCGTTCCTTTCAGCTGTTACAACTTCCTCTGTAGCAATTTCCTTGTCACCATGATTCTCCTCACTCACTAGTATCTCAGACATGACGACAGGATCTTCTGAACTCATAACTGTTGGAGTTGCAACTGCTTCATAAATTTCATCTAGATGTCCTTCATTATTCCCCAAAATCCCACCTAATGAAGAATTCTCCTCTTCAGTATCTGTTGTAGTTTCAAGACCAGATGTTGGGGTTTTGGGCTCAACAACTTCTTCTGATACTTCTTCAGTATGAGAGCCATTTGTTCCATCCAAACTCAAGTGAACTTTTTCTTTAGCACTGGAATCCGGTTCTTCGTTCTTGTTGCCATCATTCCTCTCCTCTAGCTTGGCATCACCTGCAATGCCAATGCCATTTTCCATCCCAGAAAAAAAAATCTACAACAGCCTGAATTCACTGAAACAGTGTTGCATGATGATTAGCTAAGAATCGTGATGATCATCTACTACTCTATTCTGAAAAATATGAAATCTAAGATAATTTTCTTCTGCTTTACTTCCTAAGGATGAGCTCGTGCGCAGGGGTGCCTGTAGCCAAACTGGCAAACTAAATTCAATCGGATTTAATCTCTAAGAAAAATCTAATTATCAGAAGAAAAGTCAAGTTCATGGAAGAATCAACGCAAACAGAATATTGTCACTACGGCCGGCCTCCCTCCAACATGATAAATTGCTCCAAAAACCCCAATCCTTGCACACTCTAAATTATAACGAACAGCATAATATAGACACAGAGACCCATTTGCAAATCAATCCATTGGTTACTGATCAAAGAGGAGACGTATAAAAGGATATTCCTATAAAAACAGCTAAATTCGATGAATCTTAACTAGGGTTTAGCACGATTAATATCAATAAAAACAAAATCTGTAAAAATGATAAGTAAGCAACATTGAAGAACTCACCAGGCGAGAAGGGATTGGGATACGAAGAGCGACGACTACGGATGGAAGGGGAAGGGGAAGGGGTTGGAGGGAGGGAGAGAGAGTGATCGGTTTTGGTAAAGGATAGGAGAAGAAAGGAACCTTTTCTCCGCAGGTAGTCGTCAAAATATGTGTAGAGTAGAGTAGGTGAAATTGCGGATAAGAGAAGAAGAGGAAATCATCAACGGGTTAATTCGCCTAAACCGGTTCGGATCTCATCATGGATACATCATAAATCATAAATATCTTAAAACTTAGAATCAATAATTTAAAATCACTCTAGGAGTTTCTAAGTTATCCAACAAACTTTCCATTCTCAAGAAAAAAAAATCCACATCCAACTAAATACTAAAAATCCACAAATATTCTTGAATATAAAATTATAAAGGTCTAAAACATATTGTTAGGTTTGTGACTGCAATATACATGAAGAAAAGGACTTGTATGTAAAGTATTAGTTGGGAGCAGTTGGTGAATGGTTCCAAAGTCATTGGAACGGCAGTTACCATGCTTGGAGGCATGAAGTTTATCATTCCAGCTGTAAATACTTTAGTTAGTGAGTTCATTGTAGAGTAATAGTTATCATATTCTAAAAAAGAAAAAGAATTCTCTTGGTGAGCTTGTGTGATACTATTTTGAGAAGAAAAATTCGAGAGAAAAGGAAGAAGAGAGGGATAGAGTGTATTGATATTCTTGGACTATGATTGTAATCTTTGTTTTTTCTGATCTCGTTTTACTTTCTTCTCCGTGGATGTAGATCATTAGATCGAACCACGTTAAATTCTCGGTCTTCTTCTTCGTTTGTGTTCTTGTTACTGTGTGTGTGGGTGTGCTTCTGGATTCTTGATTGTTGTCGCTCTATTGGCATAACACATATTATAGTATATAGATATGAAATATTAGAAATAATTTCACAAATTGCTTTAAAGTGTATAAGCAGTGATTGCGTCAATCGTGATTGCGTCAATCGTGATTGCGTCAATCGTGATTGCTATGTAAAATATGTAGCTGTAATTATTTCAAAATAATGTAAATATAATAAGGTTAGGTGGAGGAATTCAATCATTTTCATTACTAGTCGAGAAGAAGAAGAAGAAGGTTAGGTGCTCTCGACCGGTGACTATATGTTTTATTCAGAATCCGACGTATATTTATTTAATTTTTTCAAATTTGTAATTTGGAAAACGTTGAAATTACATTTGTGACTAATCTTATTTTTTATTTTCATGTATTAGTTTTGAACATATAGTCCTGTATAATTTATTTAGATACGATACAAGACGATTTATTTTCTTTAATACCCGTCTTTTCGCGATAATCACGTATATTGATTTTTCTTTTCGCGATAATCACGTATATATTGATTTTTAATGTCAATTATAATGGGCCCTAACACGATCGAATTCATGATTCACCAATTCCCATATTTATTTATTTTATAATGTCTAATAAACAAGACATTGAATACTTCAATTTATATAGATAGTATTACGTAATCGTAATTAATAACTGGGTCTAATGATTAAATATTATACCAAAAAGAAATTAAAGAAAGAGTTTAACTTGCCGTAACATGTAATGTCTCCTCGTGAAAAGGGGAACAACCATTTTACTTTAGTTGAGATTTGAGAATGAGAAACGCAGCAATTTGTTGTCTGCCATGTTACACTAATTATGAGGGAGAATTCGTTAGAATTAGCAAATCCACAAAAATAGGTTTGCAAATTAAGTCTGAAAATATATTATAAGATTACAATTTACAAGACTTGAATATTTGAATATTAAATTGACACTAGACGCACGCACATTGGGAAGAAATAAAGAAGACAAACGTAAGGTAGCAGAAGTTGTTTCAATTATCCTTTTCGTGTAGACCAAAAGGCAGACATATATAGCTTCACAATCTCTATCACTTTCGCATTTTTAATTTATCGATCTTGATTCTTGCTATTGCATCATGTCACATTTTGGCTCGATTACCTTGGTTGCCTCTCTCAATATCATCATTCAGTTTAAAACACAAATTATTGCAACCTTTAACATATCCATACATATAACTATAACAAAATTGGGCCGGTTCAGTGCCACGTGGTTAGGCCCAATGATATATCTTGGTCCGGTCTTTTCATAGTTTTGCATCTTTTTCATTGAGTCGAGATTCAATAAAATCAGCAGCACACATTATAATACGCAATCGTTTTACATAGACTAAATTTCCATTGATTACAAGACAAAGTTTTCATTAAGTAAAATACTAAGTAGTACATTAATTAATATGTCCTAATCTACGAACAATACTTGTTTGTTTGGTCAAACAAGGCCACAAATTTCCATGTTAAGCCGTTTTTGTGGTTGGGCCTTGAACAAAACCTCAGAAATATGTGGTATTATCATAGGCTAGCTGTGAATATGCGGCGGCGGTGGAAGCGGAGCGGTGGCATTCTGCAAGTGCGGCGGCGGCAGCTGCGGTGGGCATTGGTAGCATTTTGTGAAAAGCCCAAATGTATCGATTTGGTGGACGAAGTTGGTGACGCTGGCCCACCCACCAAACCCGAACCCGACTATCAATACCCATATTACTACAAACACGTTTATTATATACGTGCCCACCCACTTCCCCATGTACTTCGACGGCTGCTCCACTGCATTCTGTCATCCCAATTTTATATATTAAAATTTAAAACGAAATACATATTTTAATGGTTCTTATATATATATATAATTGTGTTAATTCATGTTACCCTTAAGTAGCAACGAAACCATGTGCTACACAACAAGCACAAAGCAGTAGATCTGCAGACTGACATGCATGTATAACGTGGGAATCTTATCCTTTCTGCATATAATAATTATATCCCTTATTTCCTCATGAACAACATAAAGTAAGCATGCATACTAGATATTTTGCCTCTTCAGTCCCTATCAAATCCAGATATATAATACTACCAAAAAAAGAATCTGAATTGATGATTAGTAAGACTTAATATGTACTTGAAACCATAAAGAGCAATCCCTTTTCTCATCTCTACTAATTAATTAATGAAATTAAGGAGCTAGAGAAATAAAGATGTAGGTAGGTACCTCACGAGCAGCAGGTGATCTGAAGGTGAAGATGTGAGCAAGAGCAGGAATAATGTAAACGGTGAAGCTAACAAGAAGTGATCCAACGGTGGAGTTGATGGGGCCGAAGAAAGGGAAGACGATGGCCAAGAACCAAATGGGCACCACCACGGGAAGCCGCGCCGCCGCCCTCTTGCACATGCTCCGGCACTCGTGCATTCCGATGGCCTTCTCCCACACGAAGTAGAGCGGCGTGCAGGCGAACCCAAAAGTTATAAACTGGTGAATGAGCATCAAAATGACGGCAATGTCCCTGAAGGGCGATTTGGGAAGAAGGGAAAAGGCATTGGAGTGGTTGAGGAGGAGATCCCCAAAAGCCCAGTACACAGCTGATGCTGATGGAATTGTCAGTGTCAACACATACACTGTTGCTAATAGGTAGATTGCCTTGAACTTTTGTGGCTTCCACATTGCATGCATTATCTCTCTGCATTAATCTCAACCATCACAATGATTAAAAAGTGTTCATTTAATTTGTTTTTGCTTAGAATGATCGTCGTTCGATTAATTAGTTTAGATTATAAAAGTGTGCATGATGGGAAATATACTGAAGGAAAAGGGTAGGAAAAAGTGCCACTTTTTGCTCAAGCATGCGTGAGAAGTGCACTGTTGGAGTTGCATTTTACACTTTCCATCCCAAGAAAATGAAAAGACAAAGGCCATACATGTCATCGAAATCTTGAAGCATTTATACATGAAATGAAAAGGACATGTTTAAATTAATTTGTCTTCATTATCAACATGGCTAAGTTAGAGCAGTACATAAAAATGATTGGAGGATTAAATATCTCTCACTTGTATACTAAGTAGTTCATTAGGATAGGAAAATCCCCCTTAAAAAAGAAAAAGGAAAGAATCTATATGAAAGAAAAGGTTATGAAAAAGTTAAACTTTTGGCTCTAACATGGCTGGAAGGGCACTGTCTGGTAACGTATATTAAAATCCAAGAAAATGGGATGTCGACAAAATCTTGGACTATACAAGGAAATGAATTAATCGATTGGTGTGAATATCACATGCTCGTAAAATTACCTAAGCTTCTGTCCCTTTCCCAATAAAAAAAGGCACTTTAATTCACTTACTGGATTTTCTGTTCAGCATTCCACATGCATGATATATATTTTTTTAATTTTTAATCATATCTCAGCCTCGCATTTCACATAATCAGAAAACAGTAATGCTTCATGCTTGTGAAGATGATATATCTTAGATTATATATGAATATACTAGTATATAATTAAGGGAATATAGAAATGTGTGAGGATGCATGTATGTCTTACACGGTAACAGCATGTCCCCCAAAGGTGTAGAGAATGTTTGTGGCTCCTGTGAAGTATAACACCAACTTGGTTGGACCCGAGTGCTTCACACCTTCCATCTATAAATATTTAATCAAATCATTACATATAATTAATCGTGATAATTAAAGTAATTTCAGAATAATTAATTAATCAATCTTTAATGAAGACGTCTTAATTAATTTGACTAGGAATCTTGACCCTTAAACAATTTCAGTTCATGAACCAAACTGATTAGAGATCTGTCCTATCAAAACGCAACCAAGATTCGGGTGGAATTATTAAAGAAAAAAAGGAAATGAATAATGAGTGAGTAGTAGTAGGGACCTGGCCATGGAGGAAGGAAGCAATGGTGAGGTACCAAGCAGTATAAGTGGTCATGATAAGGCCAAGAAAAGACCAAATTCTGTAATTATGGAAAGATGGGATGAAGACTGTGGTTGCGCAGCATGCTCCGAATATATATGTCCATGTTCTCTTGTCCAAGTTGTCATTTATGTAATAAATATTGCTGCATACACACACACACACACATATATATATCATCAAACTAATTAAAAAGCAAACAAATAATGAAGCCATTAGGAGGAGTACCTTGCACAAGCGATGAGTTGAATGACAGATCCAAAGAGAAGGAAAGTGCAGTTGAAAGCCAGTCCCACGTTCCTCCAGTGTCTTCCAAGGAGCCCATCCAGAACTTCAAACCACTGCACGGGTTTAATTTCATTTGATTAAGTACTTAAAAATGAGGAATGGTATATATATTTAGTTAACAGAAGTATTAATGAAAGAAGTACGTAGTTGCATATAATTAACCTGAATGACATGGTTTCTGAAATCGACTTTTTCCCGTTCTTTTCTGGTTCGGTACTCGACGTAGAGAACGGAGATGAGATAAGCAGTCCAACTTCCCATTAACCCATACAACAGCTGAAATAGAATCCCAGACTTCATTCCTAGTTGTGAAAAGGAGTAGGGCAACGTCAGCAGCACCTGCGCCACCTGCATTAAATTCAATTCAGTCATTCTGTGGGTGAGAGAGTAAGAGACTAATTAAGGAGGAGAGAGGTACGTACTTGGTTAGAGCTGCAGCTGAACCAAGCATCGTAGACAGAACCTCCATGCCAGAACAAGTTGGAGATTCTTGACTTGATGTCTGTGGATTTGCCTTCTTCCCTCTCCATCTCTTCATAGCTTCCGGCGATCACACTCTCCACCACCTTGTCCGAACTCGCCATATCGTACCAATCTCTACGCTCTTCTAGTGTGTGATATGTAATAGTGCAAATACCCGATGCTATGTGTATATATATAGAAAGCCACCGTGGTTTGGAGAAAGGAAGTAGTGTCTGGTGAATGGTGATGGTGGTGGTGGTGGCCAACAAAGACTGGAAGAGAGAGAGAGAGAGGGGATTTTGGGGAAGAGGAGTAAGACGCTTTTTAATTTGGAGGGATTCGAGGGTGAGAGAATTGGTGAATAGGAGTTCTCTTCATTAGTTTCTTGATTGCTTAAACCTTCTTGTTTTTTTTTTTTAATTTAATAGGTAATTATGCAACCATGGTGCCACTGGCCTCAATTCTCCACTTTCAATACTAACTAATACTCCATCCTTCCCTGATAACTGTCGTATAAGAGAAATTTTCATGTCCCTTAATAAGTGTCTCATTTTAAATTTTAAGAGTAAAATATCATTAAAATTTTTATTTTACTCTTTTAATCATTTACATATTTATACTTTTTATATTTTCAATAATTAGGAATAAATAATATAATTTAATTTGTTGTCTTATATTTGAATTTTAGTATTTGGGTACAGTGAATTGGAGGGAGTAACTTACACCAACTCTTCTCATTTTAATCATATCTTCTTCTTCTTTTCATTTATAAACAGTATCACAATCTTTCTACTTTCTACATTCCTTCCACTCAAGTTGCTCCACAAAATTAATAGCTTTATCAACAAAAAAAATCCACTTTTCATATATACCATGGTAGATGGGATTATACTATCATTATTATCTTGTAAAGATTTTAAATTTATAGTTAAGTAAGACAAATTGTCAAATTGAAAATATAAAATCTACACCTACAAAAAATATTGAATTTTAGGGGAGCAAGAATAATTCGTACTACTGTACCATAGTTCCAAGCTACATCATTCTCTGCATGAGTTGTTCCACGCCACCACAATAATATGAGATAATAAGATTTTCTTTTGATAAATGCATATTAAAATTATATAAATAGATAATAGAGAAAATAGCTAGAGGCATGAGAGAGTGGGGGTTAAATGTTAATAATGAGAAAGGAGAGGAAATGATGAACAGTAGAGAGGGCGTGGTCGCTTTTCTTTTTGACTTAAGAACAACTAGAAAGTTGCTTTTATCACATTAGCCTATACTATTATATTATCATTTGGTGTAGGAGCTTTCTAAGAGAAAAATTATCAAATCATCAATTGCCTAAACAACATAAATCTCGTTTAGGAGCTTTCTATGACTTATTCATATTTCTTGATTAATTCACAGTCTGCAAGTTAATGCAGAGTAGTTTCCTGGGAAATAATAAAAATTGTGATTTTCCTTAAGACTTGTGACATGATCCGAAAATTTTAATTAATAAGGCTGATGTAAAACCGAAAAAAGAAGAAAGAAGAACATTCATTCTTTTCATATTTACTTTAAGCACGTTGTATGATTTTTTTGCAGCATATATACTTGATGATCATCATCATTTATATTCGTATATTGTCTCCTTTTCCCCACTTCAAAGTATAAGCAGACAATCTTTTTCCAATTTTGTTCTTTATCGTGTGTTCTCTTTCTCCTTAAATTCTCGTATTGATTATTTATTGTGCATGCTCTTATATTAATATATACGTACACATCACAATTTTGAACTAGCTAGTTTTATATATATACATGAAGCATGAGATCTTCAAAATGGCATGCAGCTAAATGTAAAAGCGATTATAAACACTAATTAATATACGTAATCATATTCTGAATAACAGATAATACTTGTAACAGTCTGAAAACAGAAAGAAGTAGCTAGTATAATTCGGCTGTAAGGTGGAATAAATTAGTATATACTATATAAATATATATAAAATCAAGAGTATATACAAAGTTTTTCAGTTGTTTAATCCTGAATTTTAGCATCATTTGTGAATACCTTTGTCAGAAACATTACATACAAATGAGTGCTATTTAATGGTACAGAAACTTTTCAGATTAATCTGAGCATGTAGCCTAGCTAGATTCATCATTGATTATTCTTAGTTTCATCATAATAAAAGAAACATGGGATCACTTTAATGAATAAAAATAATTGATTCATGAAAATTCAAAACTCTCATCTCATATACTAAAATTCAGTTCAGTAGAGCAAGAAACTTGTTTGATTAATTAACCCATGACGTGACATTATTTATCTTCCTCGATCCTGCTTTAATCTAAATATAATTAAAAGAATAATAAGTTTGTGGGATGGGATTAAGAGCTGTTTTAGGCAACGATGTGGAAGTGAGAATGAAAGGATTTTTGTATTGTTGCTGCCCCAAACATATACTGGTCAATATATTTATGGTGGATACAAAAATGACGAAGACCAATGTAGCTCGTTATGTCATACTTCACAGTTCACTCAAGTTGGGACCATATATAAACATTCCTATGAAAATATTCTCTCATTTTGACTGGTTTTTGTTTGCAGAGATTATTAATTTTGCTTCTGATTTTTTATTTTTATTTAAATACTTTTTCATCAGTTTATGCAATCAGCGGCAAACCTTTAACAATTATAATGTTCTTTCTCTTTAATTGTCAAGACAATCAAGATCGAAGATATGAATAGTATACTACATATTTTATCTCTCCCATTATTTATGTTGCTTTATTTTTGAAAGTTATTAATAAAGTAATTTTTTATGTGTAAAATAACAGATTCCAATAAAATTAACTAACTTTTCAATTGCAAAAAATTTTCTTATTAATAGTAAAAATAATTTGTTGTGCGTAAAATAACGGACTCCAATGAAAAGTTAATGAGTCATTATTATTATGAGACTTCAATATATATAGTCAACGAACTAATAATAATGAGATAGGGAAGTATATAATACGAAGAAAAAAAATGAATACTGCTTCAAATTAATGCTAAAAATGAGTTCATTTAATTAATATGCTGTGTTTGCCCTCATTTATGCATCTAACTACATTTCTAAATTCTTCATTTCACTACAGCCCTTATTATATATGGTCCCTCTGCATCATTCAACCCCACAAAAGAATAGTGATTGTATACTTCCTTTTGTTTAATGTGGGCAATGGGCATGCTATTTGGGCTAGTTCATAAGATCACAAATCTGGGCTACACTGAATTAGGCCCAGATAGTTGAATAGATAAAATGGCGTCTAATTAATGGCAGTGAGAAGGACTTTCCTTTGCACAAATTACAACCATAGCTGTGTGAATCTGTGTCCTCTTTTGAGCAAGTTGAGAATTTATATTTTCATCTAGCATTTAATCCCAAAAACTAGCAGTTCATATTCTTGGTTTCGGTTTGATAATACAAAAAAAGAATATAGAGTTTTACAGAGATGCATGGCATGGTTTACAATTGGATGTTGAAGTGCTTGGTTTCTCTGCCTCGTGCGAGAGAGAATGTGGAATCAACTGTTTTATTACCGTACTCTGCTGTCACTTTGTATTCACCTAAGAAACCATAGAAGCTGTAAGAACCACGCTCATCCGTTCTTCCTTCCACCACATCACTACTCCACTCTTTCAGAAGCCTGTCCACTACTTCTCCCGTCGGGAGATTGCTAAAGCTACCGTCCGTGAGGCACATCTGGTAACAGCTGCCTCGACGCAGCGCCGCCCACAGCACTATCCCGTCCACTGCAGGATGCGAGAACCCTTCCCTCAAAACCTCTTCGAGGTATCTTGCCTGTGTTTCCTTGTTGAATCTGCTGCTTATGTCAACTTCCGTTAGCCAAATGGGAAGGCCAAGAGTGGCTAGTTTGTCAAGAACACCTCTCATCAATGGAGGATTAGGCACGTCGAAATGGCCCTGAAGTCCGATCCCGTCCATCGACACGCCTCCTTTCTTGAGCTCTCGCATTCTTGAAACATAAGTATCAACTGTTGAATCAACATCCGTGCATGTCTCAACCACATTGAATTCGTTCATGAAGAGTGTTGCCAATGGATCTGCTTCGTGGGCTGCCTCGAAGAACTGCAGCGTTGCGTTAGGCCCGAGTCGTTCTTCGTAGAAATCGTAATGCAGCATCTCGTTGCTGACATCCCAATGAATGAACTCGCCTTTGTACTTGTGCATGAGGCTCTGTATTCTTGAGTGCACTGCGGATTCGAGTTCGGATCCGGTTAGGTTTAAAACCCATTTTGGAGTGTACTTGGGATTCTCCCAGAATATGTTGTGCCCTCTAACTGTGATCTGATTGGATCGTACGAATTCCAGCATCTGATCTGGTGAAGTGTAGTTCAGTTGCCCTTGTATGAATTCAGTTGCATTCCATTTCAGTTCATTCTCGAATACTGCTGCGTTGAATCTCTCAACAAACCACTTCTGAGATTGTAAGAAGGAAATATAACTACTTAGTAATTGATAATATGATGATAAAGTAATAGTTTTTCCTGACCTGATAGCTTAAATTTCCAATGATGCTACTGGCAATGGCTGATCCAAAAGGGAAATCTTTTGAGACTTGTTGTATTCTTATAGCAGCTCCTTTCAGTTCTCTTCCTTGCTTGTTCGAAACATGAATTGTAACTGCTCTTTTTCTTGCCTGTAGAGATCAATAGGTGAAGTTTTTATTACATTAGACAGCAAATCAATCTGGGTGGTAAGAAGATTAAGCCTACCTCATTAATCTTAGTGTCTTGATTCAATCTCCATTGTTGTTGAGTGAAAGGCTGCAAAGAAGCACTGGTAATTTCTATACCGACATCTCCATTGCTTGAACTCTGTAGTGCAAGATAGTTTGTAGCGTAAACTGTTTCCTTTTTAAACTTGCCTATAATGATAATTGATATGGTTGAGTGTAAGCATTACTACCTTGAGGTAAAGAGTAGATGAGTTTGAAGGTGAAGAGAGCAGAAATCCACCCTTGAGAAAGGACCAACAGCTCTTGTGGGCAGTGACAGTTCCTATGCATGCTAGTTGTGTTTCTTGTGTGACTAGACTAGCCGTTATCAGAGCTGAATCTGCATTGTTGATCCTGATCCAAACTGTTGCACACACGCGACACTTGTTATATTGATGAAATGAATTAGTACAGGATTGAAAAAGGAGGAAAGAACTGAACTGGAGAAACAATAGTTGGTGGCCTCTTGTAGGTTTTGAAGTGAATAGGATGAGGAATTGATAATGAAGTGATGATCCTTGAGCATCCCTCCATTGTAGAGTGGACTCTCAGCTTGCAACTTACACTGTTCAACATACACTCCCCAGGTGAGGAAACATTCAAACTACACATGCATAGTCCAAATTAATACAGTAAATATTACAGCCCTGCATTTACCTCAGTGTACGCAGATGAATCATAAAGGGGCCCATCTGCAACAAAAAGAAACAAGGGTTCTTACACTTAAAATTGCAATATATATATAGAGAGAGAGAGAGATCTAGAGAGAGGGAGAACCATAAGCTGAAACCGGGATGAAGATGAAGAAATTGAAGAAGAAAAAGAAAAAGAAGAGCAAAAGTGAAGTAACGAAAATTGGTAGTTGAGACATGCTGAGGAGAAAAGATGTAGTTGAATTTTGTTGTGTCAGGACAAAAACAAAAAAGGAATGATAAAGAAGGCATTACATTCACAGGGGAAATAGTTGATTAGTGAGGGGAGGAGAGAAGAGAGGAGGAGGCCAACAGGGTCCACAAAATAAGGGTCCAAATTTTTATTCATCTCAACGAATCCAATTTTTATTCATCTCAACATGAAAATAAGAGACGCAGCAGAAACTAATTTTTGACGTGATTTAAAAAGTGAAAATTTTACGACATTAAAACTATATTTTTTTTATCAGAAAATTTGAGACAATATTTTTTTAGAAGATAATCCTCTACATCTAGGTTTGCACCAACTCCACAAAATTATTTATGTATTTGATTTTATATTTTGTAAAACATTATCGTAATATATTATTATTTTTAAATTATATTTTAATAAAATTTAAGGACCTAATTTTATAATTAGCAAGAAGTTTCGATTTTGATTGAGCAGGGGCATGGAGAGGAGCCAAAGCACCATGCCTCATCTCACATGCAACCAAATCAAAACACCCCACCTCTTCCCTTCATACCCCTACAGTGCTTTTATTTCATCGAAAAAAACAAAAAGAACACTAGTTTTATAGTAACTTTTATTGTAGCAGCAAAGCTTTTTATAAGAATAATTGTAATAACTAAGTTGAGCTTAAAGTACAATTAAATAGTCAATTTTGTAATAAACGACCACAAACCTAATTTAGTAGCATGTCTCATCTTTATATTAATCACCAAATATCCGGCCATGCCCAAATAAATAAACAAATAGATTGAAAAACGACCACAAAAATAGAATATGATGTATTTTATTTATGGACACATAAACATGCTACCCGTGCGTTCTTTTATGTTGAAAAAGGAGTTAGAAGAAATTAAGAATGCGGTGTTCAAAAATTGGATATGCGACTCTCGTGACAAATAAGTACAAAGGAACTGAACTACAAAGTAAGCTAACGTTACAAATATATATAGAAATAATAATTAAATATTCCGAGAACAAATGGTGTTATTTCCCATAGTTTTGAATTATTCAACACAACTCACAATCCACTAGTAAAAACAGTATCCATGTGTTGCAAGTGTAATATTTATTTATGAAATATGGTTAATATATACTCCCTCCGTCCCACTAAATTAGACTCATTTGAAAAGTAGATGAGTGTATTATTTTAATACAAATGGGTCTAATTTAGTGGGACAGAGGGAGTATATTATATGCTATTAACTTTCTATTGTAACATATTATGTTACATTAAAATATTGAAATGGCTTCGACTTGGGGAAATATGAGATAACTTTGAGGGATGGTATCATCTTGTTGAGTCCCAAAAGAGGAAAAATGCAATGCTAAAAGAATGGGAAAGAAAAAAGTAGAGATGAGATAAATGAGGGAATGTGTGAAAAGTATTGAGGAGATTGGAATAATATGTATGGACAATTCCAGTATCATGTCATGTGTAGGAGCAGTAGGGATGAAATCTAGGCGGATAATATCCGCCCGATCCGAAGCCGTATCCGATCAAATTCGGATTTGAATCCGAAAATTAGTATCCGGTCAAATTCGTATTCGGATCCGGTCAAATTCGGATTCGTATCCGAAAATTTGAATCCGTATCCGGGATCCGATTCGATTACATAATATCCGACCGTATCCGAAATTATCCGTATTTTGTCGGATATTATCCGCATAACAAATACGGATATCCGAATTTTTAAAATATTTATTATTTATATTATATATATGTGTGTAAAATATTTATTATTTAATAGTTAGTAATATAAATAATTAATTAAAAAGGGAAAACCTCTTATCCGGTAGATACTTGTGTTTAATTATTTAATTTATTTTGTACTTTCTCGATCCTAAAAATTATATATTTTTTTTAATTGATACAATTCTTATAATTTGTATTAGTTCTTTATAAAATATTGTGTCAATAGTTTTTGTATGAAATATATTATCCGATTATATTTATCCGAATCTGATCCGAATCCGATCCGAATCCGTCCCGTGTCCGTATCCCGAATAATCCGAATTCATATCCGAATCCGGCTTTCCCGTATTCGAATCCGAATCCGAGAAAAAAATATGGGTTAGGATACGGGACAAGCACTATCCGCCCGTATCCGATCCGTTTTCACCCCTAAGGAGCAGCATGGGAGAAAATAATAAATATAGTAAGTAATAATCAAGAAATACGCATGCCACTGCTTCATTGGGACTTACTACACTTTTAGTCCTCCACTCCACATCCACTTAATTATTCTCCACCCTTTGCCTGCCTACACGTTTTTTCCTATTTTATTTTACAATTTCAGTAATCTGGTAGATGAAACAACAGTCGTTTTTCTTTTAGCTTTTCAAGTCATCTTAGTTTTCAATGATTTTTTGATGCTATTGTCTGGGATTGTGTGATTATGTGCTCTAATGTAGTAATTAAGGCATATTTCATGCTCTCACATTCATGATGTTGTATGATACTCCCTCCGTCCGAGCTGAGATGTCTCAATTTCCATTTTAGGACGTTCCAGCTGAGATGTCTCATTTCCACTTTTAGGTGGAAAATAAGGAAAAAGTAAGGTAGTTGGAGAGTAAGGAAAGTGTGTAGATAGGAATTAAAGTGTTAAATTAAAATTGTCTTGGTTTGCGGTGCGAAAAGTTATGGGACATTTAAGGTGGGACGGAGGGAGTATATGAGAATGTTTATGTTGTTAAGTATTTGGAAACGTGTGAGAGTATATATGATTTCAGTATTAGGTTCCCTTCTTCATGTGTGTGTGTGTGTGGTATCTATCTTAGACCAATTTTAATTTCTTCTTCGACTTCATGATCTTCACCATGCCTTCTTTTCCAAGATATGTAAGTTAAAAGATTTTTTATTTCATGAAATGGATCGATGTAAGATGAATATGAACTGTTGTTGCACTTAAATTAGTTTTAGAGGGAACACTTTAGCCCCAAAATTTAGTGCTTCTTAAGTCAGTTTTGGTGAATTTTTTAATATGACATAGATCTTCTTGGACCAAGTTTCATAGTTGCATCTATTTTTCAGTTCAGTTATGTTTTTAATTATAAAAATTAATCATTGTCATTGTTTTAATTGAGCACACATCTAAAAATTAATTATAAATGAATATAATAAATTTTAAAAATAGGAGCACACATCTAAACACAAAACAAATCCTGACACTAAGAAAAATTTGTGATTAATAAGGGGATGAAGTTAATAGTAGTATTTAATTATAAAAAACTAGATTCTTGCCCATCGAAATTCGACGAGATTAATATTTTATAAAATTTATAAAAGTATTTAATATTATTTCATTTATTACTATTTATTATCATAGATTTATGAACAACTTATTCATATACTAAATATGTATAGTAAAAACCATTAATTAGGTTGATTTGGTTATGATAAACTTTAAATCGTTATAAAATTAATGGAAAAATAAATTTACAATTTGATATATATATATATCATGAATATTAAATCTGCGTAAAATTGTCTATTAGTAAACTCGTATTAACAACTTAATGTTTTTTTGAATATATTTGAATTTAATTTATATACTCATATTCGTTATAAAGTAAATTAAAATGATTCTAATACTTATTATTATTAAAGGTGTTCAAAAGAATCGTAAGGCGGTTTTGGGAACCGAATCGTCAAAAAATATTAAAATTCACAATCGCAACTGTATAGAAACGGTTCAGTTTCGTTTTCGATTTCAAATGTTCAGAATCGTAAACCAATTAATTTTCGTCTTATGCTCATATAATAATATGTGTTATAAATTATAATATATAAAATATATATTATAAATAAATACTGCTAATGAAAATAAACTATATTTCAATATTTATAAAATCTAATAAATTTATTTGAATTTTACGTATGCGTATTCATTTCGAAATCGATAATTGTCTTGTTACACATCTTTATTCATTAATTACTCATCTATATCCAAGCTCATATGAAATGAAAATAAACTCAAATTATATGAATTTATTTATTTATATGCATACATACATATACAATTTGATTAAAAATTAAATATATATACTCGTGTTTGCTAAAAAAATTAAATATATATAAATTTTATTGGGTGTGAACAATTTATTTAAATTATTTATTTGTAACTACAATGCACACATTTTCTCACGTGCTCATATAATTTAAATTATTTTTGAAGTAAATTACATAAACACATGATCAATTTTCTCATGTGATCATATAAGTGGATATTTTTATCTCTTATTTTTAAATGTGTATTTTTTTTATCATTTATTTATAAAAGTGAGTATTTAAATTTTTTATCTCTAGATTATATATATTAATTTTTTAAAATAACATGAACATTTTAATACATTTAAATTATAATAAATACATTTAAAATATCTACTCACCGATAAAAAAGTTAAGGTAATAAGGAAGTTGAGTTTCAATATCTAATAATATAATATATAATAAAAAATCATTAATTTGATTGAATTATCAAATAGGTATCAAAATATACTCATTAAATATTTTTTTATATCAATGAAAAAATAAACTCAAATTATATGAATTTATTTATTTATATGTATATATAAATATATATTCATAATTTGATTACAAATTAAATATATATACTCGTGTTTGATTCAAAAATTATATATATATATATATGAATTTTATTAGGCGTGAAAATTTTATTTAAACTATTTATTTGTAACTATAATGTATACATTTACGTCAATGAGTAGTTGATGTCATACAACATTAATCTAAAAGTTCACATTATTTTGTGTGTTATCGAGTATAAATAATTGTCTAAATTCATGGTCTAATTGTGCAATTGAGAATAAAATGACATGAATTAAATTCAATATTTTCTCGTACAAAAAATACATAAGTTTGGAATAATAATATAATTAAAAGTATGTTATAATAATCATACGTAATAAATTATATATATTAAAAAAACATATAATCTAATATAAAAATCTAGATATTTTAATATGATTTATTAATTTTAATAAGATTTTAAAATATTATACATAATTTATATAAATTATTATTAAATTAGTTATCAAAATATACATATCAAATTAAATATTACTATATATATTATATTTATTAAAATAATACTTAAATTTGGAATAATATATAATACAATTTATGATATACATAGAAATAAAAACATAACATAAATATTATAGGCCTACATGGAAATAAGACTATATAATAATATTATATATTATTAATATATAGATAAAATTCTAAAAATCTAGAAAAATCGGAAAAATCAAATGGGAGGGTGGGAGGGTTTTAAGGGTAGATTAAATAAAATCCAATGGGAAATATGAAAAGTGAGTGCAGGAGATAGGGACTGGGCCATAGCCCTACTAAACTCCGCACCACTAAATGTTATGTTATGTAGATTGTAGAGCGGTCCTGTTCTTGAATAACAAACAATCCAGCCCATCTACTTTATAATAGTAGTGTACTAATTTATGATTTGCTCCTTCCTTCAAATAGTCCACACTATACTATACTATGCCTGCTACCTACTCATAAATTAGAAAATCAGAAAATACAAACACCATCACAAAAGAAAAGTCCTCTTACTACAATTGACAATAGGACATCATCTCAGAGACAAAATTACCGATCAGCCCCTCCCTTGTTCTTCAAATCTCATTCATCATTACTACACTCAGAATATTTGTTGGACTTGGTGGTGGCATGTATCCTGGCATATATGGTTTTGGTTCTCACACTCATCACAACGTCAAGACCGAAGCCAACAACACACACAATCGCCATAACCACAAACACCAGTCTGTAACAGTGCGCCCCTACACACGTGTTGCCGCCCCCTTCCGTGCTTGTTGCCTGTGCGTCGTAGAGGTAGCCGGCAAGCAGGCCGGAGAAGAGGAAGGAGCCGAGGGGCAGGTTGAGAATGAGAATATTGTAAATCAGACCGTAATGCCTGAGGCCAAAGAGCTCAGACGCGGTGGGGACTGTGATGGAGAGACGTACGCCGTAGCACAGCCCCACCACGATTGAGCCGATGTAGAGTGATCCCGGCATAGCCATGGCCATCACCACATACCCCACTGCCATTACAATTTGTGAAGCTGCATTCCATACTGGTCTTGGTGTTCCACTCTTCCTGCAAGTGGACCAATACCCTTCATCAGTTCGAGTCACACCCCAACTTATCACAATCGAACATTATGTCCGGAACGACTAAATTATGCAAATAGTCGCATATGCATGGAAGAAAATAACATAAGTCTACTTACTGGGCCAAAGAAACAACCAAAATATCAATGGGCACCGTAAAGCATATTCGACATCCTGCTTAAGTTCTCCTGTCTTAATCTACTCTCACCGTTCTCCTAAAAGTGACCAAGTGCGCTTATTGGATCGTAACATTAAAACCGGTCACTTTTCTTAATTGGAAAAAAAAATTACTTTAAAATACAATAGTCATGTTGTTTTAAAACACAAAATTTAAGTTTTTCCTCTCAAAGAGGAAGTAATGTATTTGGTACGATATCTATGATTTCATACACACATTGGCAAATAATTGTCTGCTTCCGTGACCTATAAAAGTGGACAAGTCTTATTATTATTATTAATATTAAACTATGAGGTCATCATCCACGTTGACAATCTAATAATACTCCTACTATTTATGGCCAATATCAGTAATAGTAAATATTATACTATATATTAATTTCAAAGAATTAATGAGATATCTGGCGAAAAGAGTTTAAAATAGAATTAAAGTATCGGGTAAAGGTTCCTAATTAAGCAAAGCAGAGAATATGAAAAGTAGTAAAAGCGAAAGTGGACTTACTTGATGAAGTACTCAGATACCGACCCGGATAAGATCCGACCAAAGAATCCCCAGATGCTAGTGAGGGAAACGAACATGGATACATCCGAATACCCGAGAGCTACACCCATTTGCCCCAGATTATTCATCACTGCAAGACCCGTTCCAACCCCACCCAAAAACGACCCGAACAAGATCCAGAAATCCACGCTTCTCACCGCCTCCATTACCGTGTGCTCTTCTCCCAAGATCGGCCCACTCCTCTCTTCCGCCCTTGTTTCCAATTTCTTCTCCTCCTCCGGCACCGCCAGCAGAAGCGGCTCCGTCACTCTTTGTTCCACGTCCGACGCTTTGGCGCCGGTGCGGATGACACTTTTCAGAGCGAGGTGAATTGGTATGGCAAGAGGTGAGGCGAGTAAAATTAGGAGAATTGCGGCAAAAAATTTCGAGAATATGCGGCTGTGAGCGCCTGTGACGTCAAAGGCTAGCAAGTAGAGAGCGATTATTACGGCGACGACGTTGATTACGCCGAAATATTTGCTCTCGTCGCTCTCCTCGGCGTCGGTGTGCGACGGTTGGACCTCGCGTAGGAAAAACATGGCGGCGAGGCAGACGATGAACGGGACGACGGTGAGCATCATCAGGAACTTGGCCGGATCGTCGGCGAACAACGCCGAGCACACGTCGGTGAAGATTGCGGTGCTCAGTCCCACGTAGCCTTTCAATATCCCGGAAACAGGGCCTCGATTCTTCCGGAAGTTGCGGATGCATGTTACCAATACCGCCGTGTTCATCCAAGTCGTGCTGTTTCCCCCCATACACAGGAAAATACACATCTGCAACAGAATCAAACTTCTTATATAATTTGGGGATTTTTGTAAATTGAATCATAGAAATGAATGCGTCTTTCACAACTTACCGCCCAATAAGGGAGGGGTTGAATTCGGTCGCTCACGACGAGCCACTGCACGCCGTAGCCTATGAAGCCTTCGACGGAGCCAATGAGGAGTATGACAGGAGTGGGGAGGCGGTCAGAGGCAAATCCGGCGACGACGCCGAATGCTTTTCCGACGTCTTTAGCGACGGAGAGGCTGTTCAGTTGGAGTTGAGTGAGGCCCATTAGTGTTTTCAAGGCGTCGGAGTAATTGGAGAAGGTGTAATTGTTACCGGAAATCGCCTGCACCCAGACGGCGGTCACCAAGCCCAGCCATTTTCCGGCGGAGGCCGCCGGCGACAGTTTCACAACCATGGGAAATGCGTCAAATGAGTTTGGGAATTTCGAGAGACGATATCGAGCGAGTACTCTGTTCAGTGTTCTCTGTGATTTTTAATTTGTTTGTGTTTGTGTCCAGTATTTAAAGGCATTATTTTCGGTTTTCCAATTTATTTTAATCTTTAATACTCTTAAAACTAAGATTGTAATTAAAAATTTTAAAATAATTACATTAACTTTAAATTATAAAATTACATGCACTTTTATTTTGTCCTATTTTTGGTGGCAACTTGCATAAAACTAGTTCTAGTAGGGGTGAATCATTTTAATTTACTTGTAGTTGAGCCCGATAAAAAATTGTTAAATAAATAGATCGAATTTGGGTTTCGAATTAAACTTAAATATTTTTGAAGTCTAACTCAAATTAAATAATATTAGTTCGAAAGTATCGTGAAATGTTTGTATCTAGTTTTGCTTAGTTATGTTTTAAATAGTTCGCAAACTTCGATAATAAGTATGTTTTGAAACTTATTAAACGAGTCAAACTTCAAGTAAATCGTAAATATATATATAAGTTAATTCACAAATTTATTCAATTAACATAAGTGCAATATATATATATATATATATATATTAATTCAAATGATTTTATAAATAAACCAAAAAATTAAATTTTTAACAAACATGAGTCATTTTTACGTATATCAAATTGAATAATAAATAATTTAAATTTAAATTTAGTTTAAAAGACTCAGAACTAATCAAATTATATATATTTTCTCTATCTCATTAAATATGATATATTTTATATTAAATACGTGTATTATAATAATAAAACGTGTCATGAATTACAGAGGGAGGGAGTAGTAGGTTGCAGCCTCAATCCAGAGATGCTTGCCAATTAGTAGTATATGTTTTGGTTAATTAAATATAAGGGGACTAATAATATTCCAAGGACAATATTCCTCTTTAATTCTTTAGCCGCAACTTCAATTTGTATGATTCTTATAAAATTAAAAATTACCCAATTAAATAAAAATAGCTTAAAATAGTCTTTTTCAAAGGCTCAACCTCAAGAAATTGGAACAAAATAATATTCACAATTTAAACCGAGCACATAAAAACTGAAAACTATGGATCGATGAAGTCGTGATATATCATCATTAATTATACAATGTAGTACACGCAGGTGCTTTATATTTTACTACATTACAGTATTACAGTTCATTATTTGCACGCAAATATATATTTATGTATATAGACAATATTGAAATAATTAGCAATATAAATCTAAAAAAGAATATGATTTATTGCTTATTTCTTTGCTTCCACTCTTATGCAAGTGATGTATTACAAGTTTGCAAATTTCATTGATTCATTAGCTTTATTTGGTGAGTTTGAATTAATTTGATATTACAGATTCTGATCGATCACGGATTTTCAGAATGGGTTTACGGTGAGAGAACAAGAATTGAGAGCGCGAGATTTACGTGGTTCGATCGTTAATGAGATCTACGTCCACGGGGAGAGATTTTGTATTTAGTATAATTAGATCTCCAATTATAACGTAAAGTCAGTAACCCCTAATCTAGCTTTATGAACTAGTATTTATAGTCTTTTCAAATGACAGTTGCGGTTGGAGGGTCGCCAAATCCGGAGTGGTAGTTTTGACCGAGTTGATGGGCCTCTGGGCCTCTGGGCCGAGCTACTGGGCTTCTGGGCCGAGCTACTGGGGCTTCTGGGCCGAGCTACTTGGGCCGAGCTACTGGGCTTCTGGGCCGAGCTACTGGGGCTTCTGGGCCGAGCTACTTGGGCCGGTAGTGAGACCACATCCTATCACATCCCCCCCCAAAAAGAAGTTCGTCGACGAAGTGAAGGTGTGGACGAGGTCAGTTAGGGGGCGAAGTGAAGAGCTTGACGAGGAGACGAGCTTGTTGTTGCCGAGGTAGGTACCAGGCCGAAGTCGAGGTGGTGATCCGGGTGGGTGTATTTTGGAAACACCTAGGACACGTGTCGGTCGCAGATTAGGGTATATGAAGAGGCGGGATTTGTAAAAGAGGCGGTTGGAAAAAGGCGGAAAAGTTGTCTTTAAAAGCTTCTCTAATACGCCAAAGGTACGCTTTTTTACTTTTGCCAAAAAACCCTTTGCTCCCATTCTCTCTCAGTCTGTATTGCGATTTTTCCGGCGACGCGTAGAAAACCTTCCACCACTTTTACTGTCAAGTAAGTGTTCTCTGATCATGGCTTCATCTTCTTCTCGTACGCCAACAGATACTGAATTAGGTGGGGAGAGGGTAGAGACGGCGCAGGCGTCGGGTAGGGTTTCTATGAGTGTTTATACCCGGGCGCGTGTCCCTCCGGTGCCGCGTTTGATAGAGTTCCGCCCGTTGGTTGGATCCGACGCGGCGTTGTCGTACTCTTCGAGCATGAGCGAATCGCACATGCAAAACCTTGCGGGGACATTTTTGTTCCCAGAGTCGCTTGAAATGGTTTTACCCCGGGAGGAGGATAGGGGTAGCTCCCCTCCCGTGGGTTTTTTTACAGTGTACGAAGATTATTTACGCTTCGGTCTTCGTTTTCCTTTGCCTTCTATTTTTGTAGACTTATTAGATAGGCTAGAGGTTCCTTTGGGCCAGTTCGCGCCGTCCTCAATAAAACAGGTAGTAGGATTTTGTGTTGAGGTCGGTCGCCGAGGTGGAGTGAGCTCGGTTGACGGGCTACTTCGTTTTTTTCGCGTGAAGCGCGGGCCGACGGGGTGGGTGTACCTCTCGGCTGTAAACAAATTCAAGCTGGAGACCCCGTCAAAAGTGTCGAACTGGCAGAAGAAGTTTTTCTTCTGCCGGGCGGAAGGAGTGCCTCTGTATCCGTGGTCGAGGGCCAAGTTTGGGGCACAGGCCGCGGAGGATCCCGTCGGCGAGCTCGAAGTGAGCCTGGTTAACCTCGGTTCAATAAAGAGGGTTTATACCGAGGCCGAGCTGTCGAGGTACGGGCTAGGCCCGTACGGAGCTGCTGCCGACGTGGATCGGGGTGAGTTATATAGCTCGTCGTGTAGAGGTCGGACTAGATGTGCCGAACTGCATATTAATGTTTTTCCTTTGGTTGCAGTGGATCCTGCTGTGATGGAGGCCGCGCTGCTGAGGAAAAAGAAGAAGAGGTCGAGGGCCTCGGCAGCGGCAGGGGAGACGTCGACCCCCCCTCCGGCGAAGAAGGCGGCTGTCCCGCCCGAGGCAGTAATCGATCTGTCTCCACCTCGAAGGGCGGAGGGAGATGGAGTCGGCCCGGAAGCTCGGGGCTCCGAGCTGGCCGTGAGTCGAGGACTGCCCTACCTTGAGGTAAGTGAATATCCTAATGTTGTGGGCATCCTTCTTTATAGAGTGTTAATGTTATAATGTGCAGGAGGTCGGGATGATCCTGGACGGTATGGATGCGTTCTCGCGCTTCGTTACGAGCGGGGCGGAGCAGATGAGGGCTTTGCTCGCCGAACTCGAGGCGGCGAAGGCGAAGGCGGCGGAGGCGGCGGAGCGGGAAGCGGAGGCCGTGGCCGCGGTGGATGCGGCTAGGCGGGGAGAAGCCGAGGCGGTGGTGGCAGCGGACGAGGTGAGGAGGTCCGCGGCCGGGCTCGAGGCGGAGGTGGCCCGGCTAAGGGTCGAGCGGGCAGAGGACCGGGAGAGGTTGAGGTCGGCTGCCGCCGAGCAGGGCGGTGTGATCCGCGGTGTGGCTGAGCGGATTTTCCGCTCGAAGCACTTCGGTAACATGGCGGCTCAGCTGGTGGGCACCATGGGTACGCGGATTGCTTCCTCAACACTCGACCGAGTCGCCAAGGACTACCCGGAGCTGGACAAGGCCAAGTACGGGTACGAGGTGATCTCGGAGGACGACCTGTTGCGGGAGTATGCCGAGGTGCTCGTGCAGTGTACCTCGTCCGTCCCGGTGGTGGAGCAGCTGGCGCGGCAGCGGTCCTTGTTGTCAGCGGAGTCGGTGCGGGGGTGCCCGGTCGATCGTGATGATAAACTGGAGGCAATCATCGCCGAGCTGGCTGCTGAGGAGGCGGAGGGAGGTGGAGGCCCGGAGGGCGGAAATGACGAGGTCGGTGGGACCTAGTATATTTTTATTTTTATTTTTTTTTTTTTTTTTTGTAGCTTTGTACCTCGTCGCCAATAGGGTGGCGTTTCTTTCGCCAAGTATATAAAAGAATCTTTTTGCTAAACTTGTCCTTTTAATTTTGTATAGCCTGTGCCAAACGTGCACGGTACACCTTCGAGGAATGACGTAGCCGAGCTTCGCCGAGCTCTCGAAGCGGTTGAGGTCGAGGCTGCGTGCTGGAAGAGTCGAGCTGCCAATGTCGAGGTGGAGATGGAGGCAAAGCTCCGAACTGCTCAAGAAAAGCTCGACGAGGAGCATGCTCGGTTCTTGCAGCTCGAGGATAAGTTCCAAAGGGCGCAGGAGGATCTTCAATCCTTTAAGGCCATGGGAGAGGAGCACGAGGAATATGAAGAGATAATTCACAAGGGCGGAGGCATGACCATTTACGAGGTGCAAATGAAGGTCGAAGATGTCCGAGCCCGAGTGGAGAAATACCTGGAGAGGTACGGCGAAGATTCCTGGGAAGTTCGTGAGCAGGAGGACGAGCTGCTGAGGCTGTGCTCCTTATACAAAACGGTGCTAAAGCGGAAGCCGAAGTTGAGGAAGTGGGCGCAATCTGAGAAGGCCCGACTTGATTCGACTTCACAAGATTTTTTGGATGGCCGCTTGGCAGGCGTGCACCCCCCCAGTGCGGCGTTAACCCGGGAACAAACACAAGCCATTATGTCCCGAGGTGGAGGTCGTCGTGCTGCTGGGGGTCGAGGACGAGCTTCCCTGACGGGTCGGGGCCGAGGCCGATCTTTGCACTCAGGGCGAGGCCGAGGTGCTTTCGGCCGAGGTCAAGGGATGGCCTTTTTGGACTCAGTGCTCAGTCCGGGTGCAGGGTCAAGCTCTGGTCAAGGTTTTGTAGAGAAATACCTTAGTTTTAGTGGACGTTCTGGCTCGGAACCTCCACCATAGGGTATATTTTTTTTTTTGTAATGTAGCTCAGAATTCTTTCTTTGCTTGTATAACCGAGCTCGTTCGTAACGTCTTGAAAAATTCGTTAATAAAACTCATTCCTTTGCCGAGCTTGATCTGTTACTTCGTGCGTTGATGGGGTTTTGAAGTTTTGAATGGCCACTTCGTCTTGAGGACGAGTTTTAGGCTGCTCGACAGCCACTTCGTCTAAGGACGAAGTGTGGGCTGTTTTGAGGGTGTTCCTTACGACGTTTTGCTCGGTCCGGACTTACATACATATAAAGATTTAATTTTATAAATTTACATGGAATGAGAACTAGCAAGTGGAACTACTCTACAAGAAGTACTTTTTCAAATGAGAAATGTGCCAAGTTCGGGGTACTGGTTCGCCAGATAGATGAGCGAGCTTGTACGACCCTTTGCCGAGAACTTCTAGAATTCGGTACGGTCCTTCCCAAACGGCTTCGAGCTTGCCGAGCTTCTTTGCTTTGCTGACTTCGTTATTTCTGAGCACGAGATCATCGATTTGGTATTGCCGATGTTTTACTCGGTTATTATAATACCGAGCTACTTGCTGCTTATACCGAGCTTCTTGTATGTAAGCCTGATCACACTTTTCTTCTAGCAAATCCAGATTAGTACGAAGTCCTTCTTCGTTTTCTTGGATGGCGAAGTTGAGCGTGCGAGGACTTGGTAAGCCGATCTCCACGGGGATGACTGCCTCGGTTCCGTAGACGAGGCTGTACGGGGTTTCTCCGTGTGATGTCCGAGGAGTAGTTCGGTAGGACCATAGTACTTGGGGCAAGTTTTCTGCCCAATCGCCTTTAGCCTTGTCCAGGCGGGTTTTTAACCCTTTGACGATGGTCCGGTTGGTCACTTCGGTTTGGCCGTTCGCTTGAGGATGAGCTACCGAAGTGAACTTCTGCTGGATTTTCAGTTCGTCACACCATTCTCTGAACGTTTTGTCCGTGAACTGTGTTCCGTTATCTGAGACGAGGATGTGGGGTACGCCGAAGCGGCAGACGATGTTCTTCCAGACGAAGTTGAGGGCTTTTTTGCTCGTAATCTTTGCTAGCGGTTCGGCTTCGATCCACTTCGTAAAGTAGTCAATGGCTACAATAAGAAACTTCAACTGACCAGGAGCTTGCTCGAATGGACCGACGATGTCAATCCCCCATTGCATGAACGGCCATGGGCTTTGCATGCTGGTCAGTTCGGTTTGCGGTGCCTTTGTGACTACTGCGTGGAGTTGGCACTTCGGACAGCGCTTGACGAGGTCGACGGCGTCCTGAAGCATGGTCGGCCAGTAGTAACCCCACCTCATGACCTTCTTGGTTAAGGTACGAGCTCCGATGTGACTACCGCATGATCCTTCGTGTATTTCGCGTAGCACGTAGTCTGCCTGATTAGGTCCTACACATCGCAGGAGAGGTTGGAGGTATGATTTCTTGTATAGGACGCCCCGCTCTAACGTGTAGTTCAGGGATTTACTCTGAAGCTTCCGAGCTTCGAGCTTATCTGCGGGGAGTTCGCCCTTTTCCAAGAGAAGCCGAAGTGACGTCATCCAGTTTGGCTCGTCGTCGGTCACTGTATTTACTTCGGCTTCGTCTATGCTTCGGGTCTGTACTTCTTCCACGGGGGAGGTCGTCGATGATGATGCGAGCTTGCTTAGAGCGTCAGCACGGTCATTATCACCTCTCGGGATTCGTATCAACTCGAAATACGCGAAGTCATGTTGTAAGGCTTGGACTTTCTGGAGGTATTTTCTCATCCTTTCACCTCGGGCCTCATACTTGCCTAGCACGTGACTTACGATGATTTGTGAGTCACTGTGGATTTGTATAGCTCGTATTTGGAGTGCTTTCGCGAGGCGAAGTCCGGCTAGAAGAGCTTCGTATTCCACTTCGTTATTGGTCGTAGGGAAATTGAATCTGAGGGCGTAAGTGGTTTCTCTTCCCTCCGGGCTGATGAATAATATCCCTGCTCCACTTCCTTTACGACCTGATGCCCCATCTACATAGACTTGCCAGCAATCTATGGGGGGCGACTTCGGCTCTTCTGCTTGGGCATTATCTTCGACTGGTTTGGCGGGCTTCGGAGGTTCAGTGAACACTGCCTCAACCAGGAAGTCTGCAAGGGCTTGTCCTTTGATGGCCTGACGAGGTACGAAAGAGATCGTGTGCTCGCCGAGCTCGATAGCCCACTTGGCAATCCGACCTGACGCTTCGGGCTTTGTGAGGATTTGCCGAAGTGGGAGGTCGGTTAAGACTTGTATTTGATGCGCGTGGAAGTATGGTCGGAGTCTTCTTGCGGCATTCACCAATGCAAGTGCGACCTTCTCTAATTGCTGGTACCTCGTCTCTGGTCCCTTCAGAGCTCGGCTTATGAAGTAAACAGGCAGTTGCCGAGGTCCTTCTTCTCGAACTAGGACCGCGCTAATTGACTCGTCCGAGGCGGCGAGGTACAGGGAGAGTACTTCGCCTTCCTTTGGGACGGACAGGGTAGGTAGGTCGGCGAGGTACTTTTTTAGGTTCTCGAAGGCTGTCTTGTGCTCGTCGTTCCACTCGAAGTCAGGAGCCTTCTTCAGGATTTTGAAGAACGGGAGCTGTTTTTCGGCTGCCTTGGATAAAAAACGGCTTAGCGCAGCAAGGCAGCCCGTCAGTTTGTGGACGTCGTGTATGGACTTCGGGGCCTGCATTTCTTGGACGACTCTGACTTTAGCCGGATTAGCTTTTAATCCTTCGCGGGAGACCCAACACCCTAGGAACTTTCCGGACTGAACCATGAAGGTGCATTTTCCTGGGTTTAACTTCAGGTTGGTCTCGCGAAGTAGGTTGAAGACGATCTGGAGGTCGTTTAGGCAAGTGCCGACCTCTTTGCTTTTGACGACGATGTCGTCGACATACACTTCCACAATCTGGCCGATGTGATGCTTAAATATTTTGTCGACCATTCTTTGATATGTTGCTCCGGCATTTTTGAGACCGAAGGGCATTTTTCTGTATGCGAAGATGCCGAAGTCCGTGATGAAGGCTGTCTTCGGGGCATCCTCGGTACTCATGAGGACTTGGTGATATCCCTTATACAAGTCTAGGAAGCTAAATGCCTGATGGCCGACAAGGGCTTCGACCTTCTTGTCAATGTTGGGGAGGGGGTAACAGTCTTTGGGGCAGTGTTTGTTGAGGTCGGTGTAATCGACACACATGCGCCATCCCCCCCTTGCTTCTTCACCATGACGGGATTAGCTAACCACGTCGGATACTTGACTTCGAACAAGATATCAGCTCGTCGTAGTTGTTCTACTTCGTCATGGATCACTTGGTTCCTTTCGGCTGCAAATGCTCGTTGCTTTTGCCGAACTGGTCTCACCTCGGGGTTGATGTTGAGGTGGTGAGTAATGATGTTGGGTGACACCCCGGTCATGTCTAGAGGCGACCAGGCGAAGATGTCTTTGAACTTTCGAAGTAGTTGGATTACTTGTCTTCGTAGTTCGGTTCCTCCGACGAACCCAATTCTGACGACCTTGGACAGGTCGTCTTCATACAACGGGACGTCCTCAACCCGTTCTTCGGGTGGTAGCGACGTCGGTTCTACCACCTCGGGGTTCTGTAATTGCTATGCTTGGGGGTGTTGTACCCCGGAGCCTCGGAGGGCGACCTGCATGCACTCCTTGGCTTGTCTCTGGTTCCCCCTTAGTGTTATTACCCCATTTTTGGAAGGGATCTTGATCGTCAGGTGGTAGGCCGAGCAAACAGCCCTGGTTGCTACGAGCCAATCTCTTCCCAAGATGACGTTGTATGGGGAGTTAGCCTCGACGACGAAGAAAGTAATTATTTTCGTGGAAGATACCGGGCTTCTACCCACCGTTACGGGGAGCGAGATGGTACCGTCCGTCGAAGTCTCTTGCTGGGTGAAGTTCTTTAATGGGACGGGTGCCGGCCTAAGACGCGCTTCCTCTATGCCGAGCTGGTCGAAGCAGCTTTTGAAAAGCACGCTTACTGAGGCTCCACTGTCGATGAAGACTCGGTGGACCAATTTGTTGGCTACCACGGCTTCTATGATGGTGGCGTCTTGATGAGGTAGGGCGTGTGGGACCGGGTCGTCACTGGAGAATGTGATGACCTCGTCCTTCTTGAACCTCTTTTGTGAAGGTTCCTCCTTCGGCTGACTTCGGGCTTCGGCCTTCAATGATGACTTCGTCGCGCCCTGAGGTAGCCCTGTGATGGCGGCTATGACCCCGTCATATTGGGGTTGGTCCTCGTCTTCATCTTCGTCGTCATGCTTTGTCTTTTTGTCTTGGTGGGGATGGCAGCTTTCCCCACCTCGGTTTTTGCTCCTCTTGCCTTTATTCCGAGCTTGGGCGTTCTGTTGGCTACGACTTCGGTATTTTCCGAGGGTACCGTCTCGAACGAGGTCGTCTATTTCCGAGGCGAGATTTCGGCAATCCTCGGTGTCGTGGCCGTAACCGTTATGGAATTTGCAATAGACCCCCGATCGCCGCTTTGAACCACTTCGGGATAGTGGGGGTGGTTTGCGGAATAAGCCCGCGTGGAGCTCGTAAATGTCAGCGCGGGGTTTTGTCAGCGGGGTGTGGGTCGATGGATCGAATTGATTTGGCTCGGGGTTGAGCCGAGGTCCGAGGCGAGATGCTAGCGGGCCTCGCTGTATCCTCTCAAGGGCACCTCGTCGGTTCTGCCCTTGGTCCGTGCGTTCCGACCTTCTCTTGTCCTGACCTTCAGGTCGGTCTATTGCTCTCTTCTTTCTATCGGCTTCATCTGCCTCGGCGAAGGCATCGGCAATCCTCCATAAGTGTTTGGAGGTTCGGGGGCGCTCTTTTACGAGCTCCCTGAATAAAGGGCCGGAGTGGATGGCATTTTGAAATGCCGAGATGAGGACTTCGTCCGATAGTCGATCGACCTTGAGGCTTTCGGTGTAGAACCTCGCCAAAAAGTCACTAATGGACTCTCCTCGTCCTTGTCTCATCGTGAGGAGTTGTGCCGAGCTGATCTTGGCCTCGGCTTTTTGAAAGAAACGTCGCTCAAAGGCATCTATAAGGTCGGCGTACGACCCGATGCTACGAGGCGGCAAGTTGTCGAACCATTTTCGTGCGTTGTCTACCAGCAGCTCGGGGAAGACTTTGCACATATATGCATCCCTGGTCAGATTCTGGTTCAGCATATTGTATTGATACTGTGACAAGAAATTGCTGGGGTCACAGGTACCGTTGTAGGGTTTGATCGGAGGCACCCTGTACGTTGATGGCAACGGCGTGTAGAGTATCTGGTCGGTGAAGGGGGTGGAGATTCGACTGTAAACAGTGAACCTACCCTCTCTTAGATCGTCCTCGTCACGTCGGGAAGGGCCGACGTTGTGACGAGGTGAGGTCGAACCTCGCCTTCGGAGAAGGTCGTGTTGTCTTCTCTCGACGACCCGGGGGGTCGGTGACCGAGGTTGTGGTAGAGGTTCAGTTTTCCCTTCTCCTTGACTCTGTTGCCGATGTCGTTCGGCGAACTTGAGGAAGTCATGCTCATGGAGATCTAGATACGCTTTAAGCGCTTCTCCGAGCTGGGGTTGAGGCACGACGTTCTCTCGTCGGTGGCTCTCTTGATGTGGCTCTCCACTGCTAACGGGATTGTTAGGTCGACTTGACTGGACATCCTCCACATGACCTTCGGGAGTTCGGTGACGGGCTATAGGTTGCCCTTCAGATGGTAGGTGAGCGTCCTCGGACACGCGAGGTGGATTGGCAGACGGCTCCACCTGGTCTCGCCTTCCCTTAGCAGCAGCAATCATGGCGTTGGAGCGGGTAGCTCTCGTCATCGTGTTTCCACCCAGAAATTGATCGGTTTCACAAAATTTTATTACGATTCCCACAGACGGCGCCAGTGATCGATCACGGATTTTCAGAATGGGTTTACGGTGAGAGAACAAGAATTGAGAGCGCGAGATTTACGTGGTTCGATCGTTAATGAGATCTACGTCCACGGGGAGAGATTTTGTATTTAGTATAATTAGATCTCCAATTATAACGTAAAGTCAGTAACCCCTAATCTAGCTTTATGAACTAGTATTTATAGTCTTTTCAAATGACAGTTGCGGTTGGAGGGTCGCCAAATCCGGAGTGGTAGTTTTGACCGAGTTGATGGGCCTCTGGGCCTCTGGGCCGAGCTACTGGGCTTCTGGGCCGAGCTACTGGGGCTTCTGGGCCGAGCTACTTGGGCCGAGCTACTGGGCTTCTGGGCCGAGCTACTGGGGCTTCTGGGCCGAGCTACTTGGGCCGGTAGTGAGACCACATCCTATCAGATTCAAAATACAACTTATTTTAAGTTCAGTTTTGATGGCGTTTTTAATGCAGAGAGTCTCTTCTTCTTTTATTTTCTTTTATCCCATTATTCGTAATCTGATACAGAGTTAGATATTTGGAGAATACTCTATACAATTAGTTTTAAAGGATACAAAGGATTATTGCTTCACATTTAGAAAAGGCATAATCATTAATTGAATTTAGACACGTTATCGTATTTAATCTGTTGAAAGTAACGGTCGCAATATATGGTTGGAACACGATATATATCTTGTTCCCATTACTTGAAAAATATGATGAAAGAGAAGTTTTGGAAGTAGGCAAGAAAATATTCAATAACTATCTCATTTTGTTACACTCATTATTCAACCAAACTGTCAAATGTCAATATTGAATTAATGACATATTACTAAAAACTATTTATCATATCAATTATTTACTCATTCACGAAACAAATGATATGTCACTTTTCACATAAAATTTGTATCAATCCTTTTCCAAATAGGAGAAACGTTTCAAATACTAGATTATACTAGTATTTTATTTCGTTAAAGTTGACTTAGTTTATTTTCGGTATTATAGTTGACTTATTTTTTAAATAACAAAAATTAAGAGCATCCCCAACGGGGGAGCTCGTGAGGTGGGCGGGTAGGGGCTCCGGAGGCTAGCGTCGTGAGTCAATGAGGATAGCCTCCGGAGTTGAGGTTCTAATTTGAGAGGCAGCATCTGGCCTTTGAAGGCTGCGCCTGTTTTGCTGCTGCGGTTGGGGGATCCGGAGCCCCCCCATTATATTTTTCCTTTTTTTAAAATTTATTTTAATACTTAAATTCATTTATAAATATCTTATTTCAATCTCGCATTTTCACACATCTTCATTTATTTTTCAATCTTTCAACCATCTATCTTCAAAAATACCTCTTCCAAGTCAAAAAAAAAAATGGATGATGAATTAAATAGTTCTCTCTTGAAAAGTCGAAGCCAACTTGTCCAATGATTGAAGATATTCGTATCCACTCAAATGATGATTATGGAGTACAAGATATTGATGAAAGATACATAAAAAATGACTTCCGAACTCGAGACAGATTGAGTAACAATAATTCTGAAGGAAAGAGTAACAGATTGAGCCACAATAATTCTGAAGGAAAACAAATCTATATCTATAATATGTATAATTTTATTGAATAATTTTATTGAATGACAAAAATTAAAAGTTACTTAAAAATTCACATTATTCCAGAAACAAATGAAATGCATAAAAATACTTTAAACTGATATTAATAGGTATTAATGGAATATCATTATGCCAATATTTTTGAGAATCTAATATACCTTCAACAACAATAGAAAATGAAAATGATAAATAAAATCATTAAACAATAACTCATCACACTTTTTTTTTTCAACTACTTTCGGTCCTTTACAATTCTAATTTTTAGCATTAGTTAATAGTAGGAAAGAAAGAGAATAAGTAAAGGAACATCATTCACATAAATACAAGAAAAATTGGAAATATAAAAGGTAAAAAAATAATATAATAATGCAACCCTAGAAGAAATTATATTGGGAAATGGAAATCGAAGAAACTCCACAACATCAATCATGATAAAAAAAAATATACAATAAAAATTTTGGCTTTAGAATTTTAGGCGGGAAAAATACTATAGAAGAAGATTCCACTTAAAGTATATATATAGATGTGAGATTATTTGAAATTATTTTGAATTTATGGAATATTTTCACATAAAACTTACAAGGAGCGTGTTTTTCATTCTGTAGTTATAAAAATGGTATTTTTCATAAATAGTCCTTTTTGATGGATAATATTCGAAATATTACAGGATTTCATGGAAAGAAAGATCTATTTATCCCTAATAGCTATGGACATCCTATTATTTTTAACGTAATAAATTTATGAATATAGTAAATTTCGAAAAATATGATACCGTAGCAATACATATGATCTAGGGATAACAATGGACGGGTAAAATTCGAACCAAAATCGTTAAATAGTTGCAGTTCTGGAACCGGAACCGGACCATTAAATATCGAATTCAGATCGGACCTGGACCGTTCATTATATTATTAATAGTTTTAGATCGCGAGAATGCCCATGGGTATTTTCGGGTTCGGGTTACCCATGGATCACAGACTGAATTTTGAAATCTGAACAAAGCATCTAAAAAATAGAGCAGATGCTTTCTGCAAATTCGTTCTCTCTATCCTCCCACTATTTCATCTTCTTCTATGAAACCTCCATCTCCACCAATGACTCCGTCGCGGAGTGCAGCCCCGCCATCGCCGCAACGAGTCTCTCATCTTCCGGATGTTCTGTTCTGCCGCTGTACCGGAACTTTCCGGTTCCCACAATCCCCTCCTTCAGATTATTATAAAGCAGATTAAACTGTCGGAGGCCGAAATCGGTGCACTTCTTCCCCAATTGTTGCATTTCTTCCCCAATCGAGGCACTCGACGCAAGAATATTCACCATTACTTCAAATTTTTATGTGCATAATTTGAAATAAAATTCTCTATGTATCTTAAAATTTATTTATTAAGTTTGAAAAGAAAGATCAAATTTTTTTTCGAACATGCTGGATTGAGTCAGAATCGAAATCGTATGTAGCGGATCGAGTCGGGTCTAGACCGACTATAATCGGGTTTGGATGGGTTTGGAACCGAAATCGGAACCAGAACTGTAACTTTTGAATGAATGGATTTTGATCCGAATTTTATCCACCCATTAACAAGTCTAATCTATTATTTTAATTAATACTAAAAATACCTTCCTTCCATCAGCCGTTGTAGTAGTTGAAACTGAGTTGTCGATAAGTTGTTGGTCCTATCAATTTATATTTAGAGATGATAATTGATAAACAGTAGAGATCTCTCGTATAAAGACTGGTGTCTTATCTTGTGTCAGACTCCTCTTATTCAAATCGAAAATATGTCTCTTCCTAATGTCAACATTTTATGCTTAATTACTTAATAAACATAATATACTTCTGCCTTTCCAGAAAAACAAACTACTATTCTTTAGCGCATTTGATCATTATTCATGATTCATGAATCATGATGCATCTTTAGATTTAATTAAAATTATTGGGCTTTATAGATGATAAAATGACAAGCTTGTTAATTTTAATATGAGTGAGAAATTAATAATTAGCATGTTTAACGGATCAATAATTTTCACAAGATGTAACTAAATTTAATATATAGGGAAGAGAGCAGCATGTTAATGTTATCTATAAAAGCTTAGATAAAAGGGAATATAAATAGTTAAAATTTTATTTCAGTGAAAATTAAAAGCCGGTAATAAATCAAAAAGATTGTAGTTTTGTGTCACTATTATTACTCCCTCCGTCTCATAGAAGTGACCATATTTGATCAAATCTGTGAAAGTTGTTAGTCAAATGTGATCACTTTTAATGAGACAAAGGAGTTCATTAAAAAAAATTGTCCATGATAGGAGTAATTAGTTTTAAGACTATCTTTATCGGTAGCTAAATCCACTAAAGTTCGAACGCCATGTAGATGTATAGATTTTAAAAAAATTAAAAAAATAAAGGAGATGTTGGACCACTTTCAAAAATAGACCTTCATGGTCTTCCTCTCTCCTTTATTTGTGTTAATAGGATGAAGACACTTGTTTTCATTCTATTGGTTAATTTAATTTTAATTTTCTATATAAAAATTTGAAATAGATTTTATATAATATATTTTTATAAAATAAAAAATATATCAAAATTTTTTACTTTTCATTCTCTATAAATAGAGATTAATCTTGATATATTTTCTTACACTTCAAAAAATTTTCTTTTTTTATTTGTATTATTTATTATCTTGTTATATATTTTTTCAAAGATCGAGTCAATATTTTTTTCTTCAATTATCAGAATTTTAATTTTTTTGGAGATTATATGGTTGTATAGTTCAAATGGTTATTAGTAAACTACAAAAAAAAAATAAAGATGGTTAGATTGAATGAAATTAAAATAAAAAAATATCAAATTTTTTATTTTTTCATTCTCCGTTAAATATAGACCAATCTTGATATATTTTCTTATATCTAAAAAACTCTTTTTTTCTTTACTTGTGGGAATAACTTTTTCTTCAATTGTTTATTAAATATTTTAATTCTCGTTCTAGAAAATAGAGACTTAATTTGTTTATGTTGTATTTTTTCAAAAATTATATTTTATATAAAAATGTTATTTTATATTTTTTAATAATAATAATTTATTTTAATTATTTAAAGCAAAATAAGTTATAATATGTATAATAAAATTTAAAATTAAAAAAATTAAATATTATGATTACATAATTAAAATTGTTATTGATAAATTAAAAAAATATGAAGGTGGTTGACTTGAATAAAATTAAATTAAAAAAATAATTAAAAAACTAATATAATATTTAAATAATTAAATGGTTAAATTTTTGGTGGTGATTCATAAATTTAGTGTTGGAGAAGTATAGTGATTGAGTAGAATGAGTGAGTGGCTGCTTATTAAAAGTCAAAACTAACAAATAAAAATGGTGATAAAGATAAGGATATCTGGATATGTACGGTTGTACTGAAATTAGCTGACGTCCAGCCTGTCATGACACGACCGCATGCCTATCCTTGTCCCTTTATGTTGTCCTACTACTTTTTTCAAATGGAGTAAGAGAATTTTAAAGGCCTCCGATTTTTATATTTTAATTTTTTGAAATTTTTAATGAATTAATATTTTTTTTAGAGTTTTTGTAAACTGTGTGTTATCAGTTTTTGCAGCACTCGTAATTAATTTTCATATTTTTACTTTTATATTTTTTATCAACAATGTAAATTAATATTTAAAATATAATGACTTAATATAAAATAAATAAATTATCTTAAAGTTTGAAAACTAAAATACAATTGTTTAAAATCGAAATAAAATTACAAGAAATAAAATATAAAAGTAAAATATGTAATGAATAAGATGAAATGAGATATTTATAGAAAAACATAAAATATAAAAAATACATTTTTTTAAACATGAGATCCCGAGTCGGGCAACTCACAACGCGGTTTCCCGAGCTCATGATCACAAATGAGAGCTTGACTCTCGAGCCTTCCTCCTCCACAATGCAAGGCTTGTGCGCAGGCTCAGGTTCTCGGACAGCGAGTCCGTGCCCGAGAGCCCGCGCTGGACATGCTCTAATTCTTTTTTTGTTTCATAAAATTATTACTAGTTTAAAAGAATAATCATTGTAGACAAAGTCGAAATTAGGGATGAGAATAGACCGAATCTAATTTAATTTATACTTTGATATAATTTTTTTGATTAATATCCAAATTCGATTCAAATTTATTGGATCTTAAAATTAAGATCCATGTCTAGATTTATGAGATTTATCATACGAGTCATTATAATTTTCATTTTTTTATTTTATGTTGAAAATTATTAAAATAAATCATAATTAATAAATCATAGTTGAAATACGAGAACTAATAATTTTTTATTAAAAAAACCAATATTTTGTTATGGAGTTATCAAATTCGCAAACGTAACATCTGCCCGCTGCGGGTGAGTAATGTTTTTATATATATTTTATAAGTGGTATGTATTAATGTATATATATATTTTGGGTATCATATAGGGCCGTAGGCCCAGTAATGTTTAGAGCTTATAAGTTAATAATATGTTCAGCCAGACTGGCCCAGTTCAAAATATTAGTATTATGAATAGGCCCAACTCTAAACAGCAATAAATCTTGAGCGAGGATTAAGGATGGGTGGGAGACTGGAGAAAGAATAATGAGTGGTTTTGTGAGAATAATAAATTTTAGATCAATTCATGGATTTAGACTAGTAAATTTTGATCCACACTTGTGAGGGTCATTCATTCCATAAGATTGGTAGCTAGAGAAACAATTTTATGCTATTTTCTTAGTACTTCAAAATTAAAATGTGCATGTGAAAGTAGCATTATTATGTACTCTCTCTGTCCCACTAAGCTTGACACATTCCTAAAATAGTAAAAATTATTCTTTTAAAAAGATGTGAACTCTACCACCTTTATCATTCTTACACTTTATACACTCTCCTTAATAACTGTGCCCAAAAGTTTTGTGTCATGCTTATTGGGGCGGAGAGAGTACAAAAATAGATGATATGTTGGAAGAGGAGTTTGCATCTGAACCACATATAGTGTTTGAAGTCTAAGATGCTGTCAACTCATTCACCACGTCCATTAGTACTTGAAAGTTGAAACACATTGGTAGGCTCTACCCTTTCTAACTAATCCTAATTTTGTTGATTCTTCTATCAACAACCTTTACTTTTCTAACTCTAAATTGCTACTTTACATCAATAATTGGATTAATTCGTTGTTGCAGTACCCTGTCGTATAATGTCAAAATAAAAGGTTACAAGTATGCTATGAAAAAAGAGGCAAAGTTAGGTACACTAGATAACATATCTATCGACAAAGAATTAAGGCCGCTTGACTAATATATCACTCAGTAGATAAAGATTAATCAGCATGGGCCTTTACATGTTGTGGTTTATTACTTCACATAGAATATATTAAACACCATATTTTGAAATAATTTAATTAATATCTTACATTCCTTAGGCAACTTTTTCTTATGGGAAATGGATCAGAACTTGGGATTCCAGCTTCTCAAAAGTAAAAATAAATAAAGTTTTCAAGGGTGCCCTGAGATCTCTTTCTTCCCTTAGCTTTGACGCTAAGGCTATATATTGAGCAGCACTAAGAGTGATATTTGAAGATTTTAATGGAAGAGGGGACCTATGCATCTGTACCACTTCACCACTCTCATATTATACGTGGCCTCATTTAATTAATTAATTTCTACTATTTTTATTATCTATTTGAAGTCGTACTGTATTATCTTATGCGTGTAACAAAATTTAGCAATAATATATAAAAATTAGAAGGCAAACTTCTTTTCTGAAATCCAGTGAAACATTATTTTATTTCATCTGACTTGTGTTGTGTATCGTCTGAAATTCAAGAAATGGAAGGAAAGAACAAGTGTGAGGTGTTATAACTCTATGTTATATTTCAAGCAATCTCTGTAAAGGCTTGGTCGACCTTAGATTTTACTTCATTGTGAATACGATGACACGTTATTCCTCTCCTCTCAAATTTTAGTGAATACTAATAAGATGAATGTGGACTTTTTAAGAGAGACTTGAGTCTACTGATTAAGCGATTCGTTGAAGTATTTAAAAATCAAATTTGGGATTTGAAGTTTATCCACAATAAAATGTGTGGGGAGACGTGTCTATCACCAATGATTTTATTTTTCATTTTTAGTCGGTACACTTTATAATAGAATAATTTGATTTATATCACGCACTTTTACTCTCTTATTTACTATGGGCATTATTAATATACATTATAGTGTCACATAATACCACTAACAATCATTTTGGACTTTTTATTATTCTTATTATACTACTATATTTTATTTATTATTATATTTAATGAATTTATGCATGTATATTGATCACAAATACATTAGATGACTAATGTAGACTAAGGGATAGTTTTGTAATTTCGCAAGTGGTAAAAATAAATAAAGCGCGTCCCCTTGTTCACATTCGAAATTCCAAAATTACAGTTTATAATAATTGAAATAAGAAGAGATGGCAGCATTTAATGTAGAAAAGTAGAGAATCGAGGGCGCATTCTGCATCTGGTACCTTTTCGTAATTATGGTTGAACATGAGTGGCAATTTTGAAAACCATGCTTTTTCTATAAATTCCCATTTCCCTCAAAAGTTCAACCCACTCTCAATTTCTCATCTCTCATTCTTATCCCGCAGAAAAGAAAAAGTCTTCCTACCCACCACCATGGCGATGGCTTTCAAGATGGTACTCCTCTCTCTCTCTTTCCCTCTATGTATCTGCACGTATGTATGGTTTCATAGTGAGAGATTTCAGAGAAATGTTGTAATGGTGGTTTCTGTGTGCAGGCAACGACGGGGATGTGGGTGACTGAAGAATGTAAGAATTCATTCATGGAGATGAAGTGGAAGAAGGTGCACAGATTCATAGTTTTCAAAATTGATGAAGGATCGAAGTTTTTCACGGTGGACAAGGTCGGCGCCGCCGGCGAGGGTTACGCTGAGATGGCCGCCGCCTTGCCCAAGGACGACTGCCGCTACGCCGTCTTCGATTTCGACTTCGTCAGCGTAGACAATTGCCGCAAGAGCAGGATCTTCTTCATCGCTTGGTATGTATTTCCTCTAATCATTCCACCTTCCACCTTCAATTAAATTGCTCAATTATGTTGCTGCTGTTGCTTTGTGGTCCAGATTTGGAGCGTTGTGCTTTGTGCAATTATAATTATTGACAATTCTATCCTCCTTCGAATTTGAGCTCTGATTACACAAAGTCGATCCTACAATTACAATTTATGTTACACTCGGTTTGTTTGAGAATTAAGATTTTTATTATTTAAGAATTAGTGAAATTTGGTTAGCAAATATGTGCATATGATTATGTATAAATGACTCTAAACAACTGGCTAATAATTATTATTATTACTAATATATCATCGGCTAATAATTATTATTATTACTAATATATCATCATCATTATTGCTAACTATACAGATCAATACAAAGAACATTGATGTGCGATATAATGTTGTTTCATAAAAATCGTTGGATCAAGTCTGGACTTTTGCAATACTTTTATTTTGCTTTTTCTGATGGTGGGACATTAATAATAATTTTGCAGGGCCCCACCAGCATCAAGAATAAGAGCAAAAATATTGTACGCAACATCGAAAGAAGGATTAAGGAGGGCATTAGATGGAATCCACTATGAATTGCAAGCCACTGATCCAACTGAGATGGGATTTGATATCATTAAGGAAAGGGTCAAATAGTTCTCTCACAATTAATCAGACTTCATTTTTCATAACTACTCTCATATAATATCAATCAAATCGTGTTTACTTTAGCTTAATTAAATAAGCCCAATTAGTTAAGAGGTGTGCTTTCTTCTTGATAATGTCTCCCACCCTCCCTTTTCTAACGTGTAGTGCTAACTGCATCGTTATTCCTCCATTTACTTTTGTAATATTTTTGGCTAAACACTCTCTACTTACTGCTCTCTTAATCGCCTAATTTTGCGTAATTAACAATTAAACAATTTCCTACAGTTATTCGTCTTCTCTTGTTCTTTCTTTACACTGATCAGTAGTTCAGTTTTCTTATTCATAAAATGTTTTAGTTTCATAAATAATAATATATGCCATGAAAAGCAAAGCAAACTTGTTTTCACTTTCCTCCACCAATTTGCGTGACCACATAAAAGAAATGCCTTTTCTATTTGCAATTTTCAATTTCTGGAAATTCTCTATTGTAAGTTTCTTTTAGATGGAATTCTTTGTAATTTGTATATGAATAAATAAGTGGAGTGTTTGGTGGGAAATTTCCAGTAATGTTATATTTCGGAATTAGAGTTGAGGTGTAATTCAATTGAATGTTATGTATATTGTTCCATTTTCTTAACTAAAACCTCAATTGTTATAGTGAGGATTAAATAAGTTGGTGATGGGTCATTTTCTTTAACAGTGCTGCTCCAATAATACATCTACACAATATAATCTCATTTATTATATCCAATCGTACCACAAAATTGATGTAACTGGGCCTCGCGTGTAATTTATTATTTAATATTAAATGTATAATACTATATATTGTCATAATAAGATAGGCATATTGTTGTAACGATAATGACCACTCTCCTTATAAGCCAACACCAGACGTGATAATTTAGGATAAATTCCAGTATTATTAGTTTCATTGTTTATAGATTTTATATTTTATTTTGTCAGCTCATATTATAAATGCGCGCGCGCGCACACACACCCTTATAGGGGTTCATGTGCTGCATTGTATAATAAGGTATGATAGTATGTTTTTAAGTTTTTCTATCTGAAAAGTCTTCTATTAGTATATAAAGTGTAAATAGCATTATTAGATAGGATCGGAAGTGCTAAATGATATATATTGATATAATTTTCTAAAATGTAATATTCTATTTGGGTTCTGGATAGTATGAATACTGAGAAATTAATATAATTTTTAGTAAAAACTTGTACTTTATTTGCTTATTATACCATACATCATACTAGAAAACGAGTATATTATACTTACAAAACAAACAAATATTAGTGTCGTAAATATATGAGTCAATGAATAAAATTATCTATTTTTATAAAATAAAAAAATATTCATTTGATAATAAATAATAAAATACTTAAATACGTACGTGAACAATTTTATCATATACTCATCATAAGTAAGTGAATATATTTTATTCTTTACAAAAAACCCTACAAATATATTCAATAATGCGCATCAATACTAATAATGTAAAAGTGGGGTGGGTATCAAAATAATTTAGATTTTCTAGTCACTAGTCTAATCTATATTTAATTGTGGTGGATTTGCAAAAGGACAATGCTCCTTAATTTCGCTATTTTTTTATTTTCCCCATTATAGACAAATTTTTCATTAAATTTAGTCTCTTGATTTATTGATGCATATGGCATATCTCTTATGACTTCCTTTCTAAGGGAACAACTCAACATTACTAAAATGTGCAATGACATGGCAACTTTATTTCTCAAATTTTCTGGTATAAAAAATGTATAATTACTTGGAAAAAAATAATTCAGGCTTCCTAAATGAAGAACAACATTTATATTATCTAACATCCTTTCAATGAAATAAACGGTAGATCAAAATATTTGATTAAGAATTATATAATAAAAAAATCATATATGATAAAGATTATATATATAAAAATTAACACAATCAAGGAGTTGGGTGAAACTTTAGTTGGAATGTGAGTGTCATTAACATTGGTCTTATTTTTAGCATATGCTGCCTAACTGGCTGCATCTAGATCTGCTAAAATATTTTAAATAATGTATTTTGGCAGGGGAAAAAAAGCAAGATATAATATACAAAAAAATATATATGTATTTGAAGCAAAATTAGTTAGGGCTGTCTAAATGGGTACCGGGTATCGGGTAAAACCTAAAAAACCCGTACCCGATTGGGTATTGGGTGCCCGAATACCCGAATTATTCGGATATGGGACGGGTAAGGGATTAAGAAATTTGGATTTTTCGGGTTCGGGTATTACCCGATACCGTTCGAATATACCCGAATACCCATTTATAAAATTGAATATATATTTTTTACTATACTTGTTATAATTAACATTAAATATTTTTGTCATATTTATAACTTAACCTAACTAAACTCTACCTAATAAAAACTCTAAGTAATGACACGTTGAATTATGATGTTTGAATTGTGCATTATGATGTTTGAATTTGCATTGTTTGCTTGAACTTTGTTATATATTTCATCCGTCTCATTAAGCTTGACATGTTTTACTTTTTAGGACATCTCACTAAGTTTGGCACACCCCAAAAATAGCAAAAGTTATCTCTTCAAAAAGGTGTGGACCCTACCACCTTTATACATTTTACACTACTTTATACACTCCCCTTAATAACCGTACCGAAAAAAAGGTGTCAAGCTTAGTGGGACGGAGGGAGTATCTTATTTAATTTTGAGATTCAATATGAAGATTATTTAGTGGTTGAAGTTGAAAATAATTTATCAATAATTTTGTATTGACATGTGATGTGAAATAGATGTATTGATTGCATAATTATAGATTTTTTTTTAATTAGGTATTCGGGTATTAGGGTACCCAACCCGAAATACCCGGTAGGGTATTGGCTACCCGAACTCTAATTCGGGTTCGGAAAACGGATATGCATTTTGATAGATTTCGGATACGAGTACCCGAAATTTTAGGGTAGGATATCCGATCCGAACCTTTTAGACACCCCTAAAATTAGTAGTCTCTTACTTGAGATGGCCCATTTGGTCTGTAGTTCAATCTTAATCCATGATATATTACGTGTTTGAATAATAGGAATAGGATAATTTTTCCCCCTACCTACGCATACAGTAACAATTAACAAAGCTACAATCCATATATTTTGCGTTTTCAAAATTTTCTAATTTTTTTGCACTATTAATTTCGAGGTCATAAGTTTTTCAAACCTCTGGATAGAATTTAATTGTCATTTGCTAAAAGTGATATATTACATGTAATAATTATGCTCTTTATATAGTCGGTGAATTTAAATTTAAGATATTCAAGAAAAGTATTCTTGTCTACCTGACTAATTAAGTCAGTCCATCGAATGTGAACGGGTTAGAATAAGCTAAGCCCAGAACTGATGTTTATTTCTAATTATGGGAATCCAATGAAAAATGAAACAAACACGTTGTGTTTTCTTATAAATACAAAAACCTCATAATATCATAGAACCCCCCAGTTATTGCATTATTATATCTCTTGTTTATATTTTGGATTTAACATGAGAGAGGTGTCATACTTTTTTAAATTTGAAGGGTATTTACAATTTTCTAATTGTTAGGCACTCACTACCCACACACTGAAGTAAAAATATGTTGTTGACTCATGCAACTCTCGATTTCAATATATAAGTTGGCTCATGCATTTTATGCACCCTCTGCATTTAGACATGGTCACATAGAGTGCATTTTAATTTTTAACAACACAAAAAAAGGTTACGTTTGCAATAACACCAAAATCAAGAAATACAGCCTTTCCCTTTGTGATGTTTGCTATTATGGAATTTTGAAGCTCAAGGATATTTTAGTCATTGGCACCAATTAGGTTATCCATGAATTTTTGTTGATCTGAATAATGCTTTCGGACTAATGAATTGCATGTTACGTCAATTTGAGTTTGTTCTCGATCGTTTAAGACTAGTATCCCTCCGTCTCATTAAAAGTGGTATAATTTGACTAAACATGATATATTGTTATTCCTTACGCATGTCTTTTTTAGTGGATTAATAGTCATTAATGCTTTTTTCCAGAATTACTAGCAGCATCCTAAATAAAATACGTATAGGTACATTGTACAACACAACCTAAGTCAAATAAAATAAACATATGATATAACCCCATCACCCTACCCTACTTCCTCTCTCTAATCTACCATGAAATTCCATTTTCCCAATTCTCAACTATTGGGAAAGCGATTACCACTAACATATTTCGACTACGCTTTTTCACTTTCTCACTAGATTTTAGGAACGGTCACAATTTTTATTATATTATATTACATGCTTATCTTCTCTACCATATGCAAAATAGTTTCATTATCTAATATTCTAATAGTATTTTGAAAAGGATTTAGCAGTTATATAATACATACAATATATAATGAAGTTAAAAGAGTACTCTTATCGCAAGAAATAATTTCCATCCTTTCCTGTAAAGGCATGACAAAAGAAAGTTCATTAATCAATCGAATGTAGTTGTAGTATAAATGAACAGAAAACGACGTAGATGACGTCACTGGAGTAATTCTTTCCCGCCATTTCCGCAGCAAAAAATGTGGTTTATGCAGAATTATGTATCATGCTTTGAGACACAATCATGTCCCCATTATCAAACTAATTATCATTTTCTTTGGTAATTACTCATTAATTAACATGTTACAGCAAGCACAATAACAATAAGAATTTGTGCATTCCCTCTTAAATTACTGCTCTATCCCTCCCTTATTTACACAATAAATCACTCCACATTATCCCTCTAAACACTCTTCACACTTTAGGTAGGGATGGCTCTTCATCTTCTTCATCTTCTTCATCTTCTTCATCTGCTACTGTTAATACTCGCCCTCGAACAAACCTCTGCTGAAGGAACTCCCAAAGCCTACATCATCAGAGTCGACAGTTCATCCAAACCCTCCGTTTTCCCCACTCACCACCACTGGTACACAGCCGAGTTCGCCGACTCCTCCGCCATCCTTCACACTTACGGCACCGTATTCCACGGCTTCTCCGCTCTACTCACTCCCTCCCAACTCGCCGCCGTCCGCCTCCACCCCTCAGTCCTCACCGCCTTCGAAGACCGCCGCCGCCACCTCCACACCACTCGCTCCCCTCAATTTATCGGTCTGCGCAACAAGCGCGGCTTATGGTCAGAGTCCGACTATGGCTCCGACGTCATCATCGGGGTCTTCGACACTGGAATTTGGCCCGAGCACCGGAGCTTCTCCGATCACAATCTCGGCCCCGTGCCGGCGAGGTGGCGAGGAACTTGTCAAACAGGTGCCAATTTCAGTGCGAGTAATTGTAACAGAAAAATCATCGGAGCTAGGTTTTTTGACAAAGGCCATTCGGCGGCTTCGCAATTCGGCGGAGGAGTTGCCAACGAGACGGAGTTTAAATCGCCTAGAGACGCCGACGGGCACGGGACGCACACTGCCTCCACCGCCGCCGGGAGATACGCTTACGGAGCTAGCATGGAGGGGTACGCCGCCGGCGTAGCCAAAGGGGTGGCGCCCAAAGCTCGTTTGGCTGTTTACAAAGTGTGCTGGAAGAATGCGGGCTGCTTTGATTCTGATATCTTAGCTGCATTCGACGCCGCTGCCAACGACGGAGTCGACGTCATCTCGATTTCCATCGGCGGCAGTGACGGTATCTCCTCGCCGTACTATCTAGACCCCATCGCCATCGGGTCGTTCGGCGCCGTATCCAGAGGGATTTTCGTCTCTTCCTCTGCCGGAAACGACGGCCCCAACGAAATGACGGTGACTAATCTGGCACCCTGGCTCACCACCGTCGGAGCTGGAACAATTGATCGAAATTTCCCGGCGGATGTAATACTCAGCGACGGGAGGAATTTCTCCGGTGTGTCGCTCTACGCCGGAAAACCACTGAATGACAGTATGTATCCCCTTATATACCCGGGAAAATCAGGGTTGCTCTCTGCTTCCCTATGTTTAGAAAACTCGCTCGATCGCAATCAAGTACGGGGTAAAATCGTAATCTGCGATCGCGGCAGCAGCCCACGTGTCGCCAAGGGATTGGTGGTGAAGAAGGCCGGAGGTGTCGGAATGATCATCACCAACGGCCAAGGTTTGATCGCAGACGCTCATTTACTCCCGGCATGCGCAGTCGGTTCTTCGGAGGGAGATCGAATCAAGGCCTACCTTAGTTCCAATCCTCAGAAAGCAAGAGCAACCATCAAATTCCGCGGCACGGTGGTTGGAACCAAACCAGCGCCCGTGGTGGCGTCATTCTCCGGCAGGGGACCGAACGGGCTGAACCCGGAGATCCTAAAACCCGACCTGATCGCCCCCGGTGTCAACATCTTAGCCGCGTGGACGGATGCAGTGGGCCCCACGGGGCTTGATTCGGACACCAGAAAAACAGAATTCAACATATTGTCAGGTACTTCAATGGCTTGCCCGCACGTGAGCGGCGCGGCGGCGTTGCTGAAATCGGCGCATCCTGATTGGAGCCCGGCGGTGATAAGGTCAGCAATGATGACAACTGCGAGCGTGAAGGACAAGTCGATGAAGCGAATGATGGAGGAGGGTGGGAAAAAAGCAGCAACTCCATACGATTATGGGGCGGGGGAATTGAACCTGGAGTCAGCCATGGATCCGGGTCTGGTGTACGAACTGAGAAATGAGGACTACGTGAGGTTCCTGTGCGCGATGGAGTACGGGGAGAAGACGATACAGGTTATCACAAGGACGCGGGTGAATTGTCCGATGAAGAAGGGATTGCCGGAGAATCTCAACTACCCTTCCATCACAGCGATGATGCCCAATGGGAGATCTGCGACCCGGATGTTTTTCAGGATGGTGACCAATGTGGGGGAGGATGCCAACGCGGTTTACCGGGTCAGGGTGGACCCGCCCAAAGGAGTGAAGGTGAAGGTGAAGCCCAGAAAGCTTGTTTTCTCGGAGGTGAATACAAGAATGGGTTACTATGTGAACGTAACGGTTGGCGGAAAGAGTTTGGTGTTGGGCGATTCGGGTGCGCTATTCGGGTCGATTACTTGGGAGGATGGCAAGCATTCGGTTCGGAGCCCCATTGTGCTTTCTCAAAGTCTGTAAATTAAGTAATAATTACTACAATGGAGGAAAGTTTCTTAATGCTTTTGTTTTAGAATATGGAAAGTTTCTTAAGGCTGATATACAACTTAATTGTGCATTATGAATTTATTATTTGCATGATTGATAAAGGAAAAAAATCTTTTTCTTCAGATTCTTTCCAGTTTCCATGATCCATATCCATTTTGGCATAGCAGGGGATCCATACATATTTCCCTGTGTGTTGGATCAATTTTGGACGTATCATCACGGGTCAATTATTCGTTATGGGCTTCCAAGACGTTGGGCCGAAATAGCCCAATATGCAATTAACTTTTCTTTTGTATTACATCATTGGCCAGTTATTGTTAGAAAAAGCATTCATATGGGGAATATATTTTTTTTTTTTGGACAAGTCTAGGAATATTTCATAACCTATACCTTTTCTTTTTATATATAACTAGCATGTCAATCCGAGCATTGCGTGAGATTTATTGTGATATTATTATAGATACACGTATTTTATTTTTGTATCTCAGTACTTTATATTACATAAATAAATTTATTTTTTTAATTAATATTTATAAAAATTAATACATATGATATAATATAATAAATAATAATTAGCATTTATTTTAAAAAATAATATTTTAAAAATTATATACCTGAATTTTAAATTTGTCAATATTAAAAATTATTTCAAAGGGATATTAAATACTAAAAAAATATTCTTATTATTTTTATTTTTTATTCAATGAATTTCTTATTTGGTAACTTATTTTCGGATATGAAATTTGATATTTAGTATTTTAATTATTTCATTACAGTAATAATTTGTATAGGTTAATGAACATGTGGATTTGTGAAGTTTAAATTTAAACTGTAAAATACAACAATTAACTTAACATTATAGGTTAGTGAAACGTGGACTTGTGCAGTTTAAATTTAAATTGTAAAATATAATAATAATTTAAAATTTAGCAGAAAAAAATGTTTGTTAAAACTGTGGTTTTATATATTAATAGATAATAATTACTCGTCTTTATGATTGGTTCTATAAATTTATTGCTATATCAAATATACACAGACTTATTTGATAGATAGTCCATAGTCCATCCCTCGTCCATAAACCATAATCATACATAATTTTTTGTATTCGTCCCTATATAAATATGTACTTTTTTATTTTATACACATAAAATAAAAATATGAGATTTTTCTCCGGCTTATACAATCACATTTTCCTTTTCGTTTTTTCGCAGTAATATGTAAAAGAGTTAAGGAAAATGACGGCGTAAATGATTTCTGTTTTACAAATTCAGTATTCATTATTTCTATTTTACGACTTTAGTAAATGATTTAAAAAATATTAATTTAAAAAATCACTATATATTAAAACATCCCAAAGAAAAATCATTTATATATGAAATGGAAGGAATTTATTATTTGTCCAGCCATTAATTAGGTGGGTCAATTCAGGCCCGTAACTAGGGGCAAGCACACTAGACAATTGTCTAGGGCCCTAAATTTATGGGGTCCATTTTTATAATTATATATGGGAGTATATGTATATATTAAATTAGATATCTCTTTTAATAGACTCACTGATACATATTGTACCACTATCTTTCTTAATCTTTCGTTCTTCCAATTATTTTTCATTTATCTTTAATTTTTTGTGCAGGCCGGCTGTTTTTTGGAGGGGTGTTTGATCTTTTATTTATTTTTTGGTACACAATTTTCCCCCAATTTGATTGTCTTTTTAAGGTTGTAAGTGTCTCAAATTCTTCATTTATCCTTATAAAATTATTTTGATTGTGTAATTTATAAGATAATGTTGAGTTTTCTATCGAGCTTAATTGGCTTGATTTGTGAGATAATGATGAATATTTAATTTGTTGTTCTTATATGTTTATTATTTTTTTCGTTTTTTCTTTGTTTACACCTCTTTATTATTCAAAGATAAAAATTAACATTGTGCAATTATATATTTGATGATGTTTTAGCATGTGAATATTTATTCAATCTTATTTAATTTTTATTTATTTTAATTTGTAATTAATGGTATATATGTCAATTATTTTTCTGACATTATAGGGGCCTATTTTCAAATTACCGCTTATAGCCCCGTATGACTTAAGTACGGCCCTGTGTCAAATTTGATAGCCTTGTATGGAGAAAAATTTCAATGAATTGTTACCTTCAAAATTATGAAACACTGGGCACGTGTCACATGACAATTACTTTGACTTTAATACTGGAACTTTGTTTATTGCAATTTTTACATGGTGCAATAAATTGAAACGTCTTTATCTCTAGCTTATGCACAAATTGGAAATATCCAAAGCTTATGTATTTTAGGTCATTAATCAAATTAAAAAAGACACAATCCTTTTTTGTTTCATATTTGATATATATGGTTTGTTTTGTAGTTTGATATTTGGTCCCTTTTCATACTTATTTGAGGAAACAAAATCCTTCACTTTTGAGTGTATAATATCTTTGTCTTACCTTATAACCTCAATTATATAAAAAGATGGGTATTCTAAATTTGTAGAGAGAGCAGCATAATATCGTATTCGTAGGGGAATTGATCACGGTTCCAAATATAGGTATACATGTGGGTGAGAAATCCAAGAAGACTACGCAATTAAATACCAAATTATAGTGATATTATTTTAGTGAATTGGAAGTAATGGAAGTAGAATTCAAGTCAAGATCCTATTACGCTACGGAATGAAAACACATCGTGTGGACAAGAACAAATTAATGAGATATAGTGGTTAGTTATATATAGTCTCCATTGTGGACTTGCGAGGCTATGCACATACTATCAAGTATGGATAACCTAAAGGCTACTCTCGTGCTGATCATCATGGCCTCATCACTTCTACTGCCGCCACAGGCGGAATCCCGATCCCTATCCCGATCCCGATCGAGCCTCATTTCCGAAACAAAGAAGGTTACTAAATTCCGTTTCTACCTCCACGACGTGATTGGCGGCGACAAGCCCACCGTGTGGAGCGTGGCGGAGTGCAACCTCACCGACATTCTCCCGTCGGCGTTCGGAAAGTTCATTGTTCTGGACAACCTCGTAACGGTGGGGCCCACCTTGGAGTCGGCGGAGGTGGGGAGGCTGCAAGGCACGGTGGGGATGGCCGACCTCCGCGAGAGGGCTCTAGTGATGGTGCTAAACCTAGTTTTCACCAAGGGGGAGTACGAGGGCAGCACGCTTAGCATTCTCGGGAGGAACCCGCTGGGAGCTCCGACGAGGGAGGTCCCGATCGTCGGAGGCACGGGGGCTTTCCGGATGGCCTCCGGGTTCGTGATCACGTCTACTTATTACAAAGACCCCACTGCTGTTCGTAATGTTTACGAATACAACTTGGTTGTCTTTCATTACGATCGTGCCTCCTCCTTTTTAGCCTAACTCTCGTTTCTTACCTTTCCTTAATTTCGGACCTATCAATTCACGTCATCTTCATTTTTAAATACTATTTGTGTTCGTGATTTTTGTGCCTCTTCTAGCCGATTACCTCTAAGCACCGGACTTTAAATTTAATTACTTTAGTATTTAATCACAACTTGTCTGTGATTCATGTCTCCCACATTTATTAATATATAAAGTTCCACCTTAGCATATCATAGTCTATATTTACCAAATTTCGATATGTATTACAATGTCACTGAAAGCAATTCATGTTACTCTTGTTATATTAATTATTTTAATTGTAGTTCTGTGCTATAATTTCTTATCTGTTCTCTGTAAGATCTCTTTTAGATTTGATGTTACCCAATTTATTTTTCAACATCCATTTGTAAAAAAAGAAAATCTTAAATAAAAACCGATTCGAACAAGTCGTTGAATAATAATGCATGCACTCTTATTTTCGTTTATGCGTTTATGCGGCTGCTATAATTGCTAATTAAGGCCTCTCATGGAGGAATTTGGTAAATTATTTTGTAGGTCAACTAGATCTTTCTCGAGAAAGTAAAAGAACAGAAAATATAGATTTTGATTTACACGAAACCAAATATCAAATCCGGAATTAAAATTTGTTTTTCGTAAATTGAGTTTATGTGAGTAAAATAAATGTCCTATATGTTTTAATAAAAATATTAAAATAATGGTATTTTCTATAATTGTTAATTAGGGTTATATTTGGGCTATAAGAGTTGGATTAGTCCAATCAATATATTGGGCTCATCTAAACACAGCCCAAACTGAAATATAATCCACTTCTCGCTCTTTTGTGTTGTACTAATATTTTATTTTACTTGATGAAAAGTTGAAAACTGAAAAGTATGGGAATTTTCAATTTCTTTATCGAAAAATGACTGTATTGATGTGTATTAAAGCCTTTAAAAATAAAAATAACATACAAAATAATGAAGTGTATAATATATCGTGAATCAAAACTATACAATATATTAACTAAATAAACAGTGTTTTCAAAAAAAATAAAAAAAAATAAACAGTGGAGCGTGTATTGACAGACCTATTATATAATACAGGTTTTTTATTAAAGAAGAAATGATTTTATACTAACAAGAATCGTGTTAGTCATAACAGCTATTTTAATAGAAACTAACATTTGTCTTGTCGCCCAAGTTCAACACTTGAACTCCCTCCTTTAATACTTCCCTAATTTCTCCCTCAACTCTCTGCAATTCAAACAATTTACCTTACTTCAACGAAGAAACGCTAACAGATTCCGACAGATCGTTTGATTGTTGAGTTATGGCGCGATATGACAGAGCTATTACGGTTTTCTCGCCGGATGGCCATCTTTTCCAGGTCGAGTACGCTCTCGAAGCCGTACGCAAGGGAAACGCCGCCGTCGGTGTTCGCGGCACCGACACTATCGTGCTCGCCGTTGAAAAGAAGTCCACCCCTAAGCTGCAAGATTCGAGGTTTATTTTTCACTCACACGCCGCACACACCTAATTGCAGATCGGTGGTTGTTTTCTTTTTTTTTTCATTTCCTGGTGATTTATTGCGGTTTAGAGTTATACTTGGGTTATGTTTATGGTTTAGGGTTTGGTATAAAGGTTTAATTATTGGTTTTTCTTAACGAGGTATTTTCTAGTTTATATGTGTTTCCCTTTCTTTTATCACCTAAAGGAGATATTGGTGTTTGTGTTTTAGTTGTGTGTTTTTTTTTTTTTTTCACCTGACCACGCTTTCATCTTATAATGGCTGTTTCTATTAGTGTGGCGATGTTTCAAATGTGATCGTTGTTCATTTTGTCGAGTCTCTAGCTTGAGCTCTCTATTTTGCTTGTAGACTGAAGATGTAGTAACTTATTCCTTATGATTTAAGAGTTAGTGAAGAAAATGCAAGAGAACGACTTTTTTATACTCTGTCAGTCCCATTATTTCTGGCTTAATTTGACCAAAAACTCTCAAAGTAGGCCAGAAATAGTGGGACGGAGGAAGTATTTGGTTGTACAAAACATGAAGTGACAACTGATTACTCCACATATTTTACTGATTTTCGTTTTTCCTTAAAGTTTTATTTGAAAATTCCTAAATTCAGATATGTAAGCTTGATGTTTTAAGCCATTTTGCACTTAATACCTATTTTTATTTGGTTTCTTTCAGATCGGTGAGGAAGATTGTCAACTTAGATGATCACATAGCATTGGCATGTGCAGGCCTGAAGGCAGATGCTCGCGTGTTGATAAATAGGGCGCGTATAGAGTGCCAGAGTTATAAACTTACAATTGAGGATCCTGTAACTGTTGAATACATTACACGCTATATTGCTGGTCTTCAACAAAAATACACACAAAGTGGTGGTGTGAGGCCTTTTGGTCTTTCCACCTTGATCATTGGGTTTGATCCACACACAGGTACTCCATCACTTTATCAGACAGATCCATCAGGAACCTTTTCAGCGTGGAAAGCCAATGCTACCGGGAGAAACTCTAACTCCATTAGAGAGTTTCTTGAGAAGAACTACAAGGAAACATCTGGCCAAGAAACTGTGAAGTTAGCCATTCGTGCTCTGCTGGAGGTAAATTATCTACTAAGATAAAACTTGAATAATAATTTCAATGGTTTCTATCACCTCATTGCTATTTCACTACCAAGATTTCTCTTTGAGATAAAAAATTAGTAATTTACTTGGGCTTATTCTTGTACATGTATATGATACATCTTATTTGTTTCATAGGTGTAGTTTTCCAGTCAATGAGGTTGACTGCCACTGTTTACCATATGAACTATTATTAATCATATATAATGTGGTCCCTTATTTATCGAGTCAAACTAAATGTAATGGTTTGACTCCCATCCACAACAATGTGTGGAACCCTAAAGGTTAAATTTCAATTAAATTTTTTTTTAGTAGATGTACTGATATCCAGTTGTGATATGTCACAAATAAGAGGAATCTTTTGCGAGTCTGGTAAAAGTACCTGCATATGCTCCTTAAGCAGTAGCAGTCTCCACCAAGGGCATCTTAGCTTCACTGATTACTGATAAGGTTGTGTTAGATATTTATCATATTCTAATACTTTGTTTGCTTCAATCTATTATACAAATTTGTGGGTTTGCACATCCTGCCCAAGGTGGGATAGATACGCAGGAATTAATTATGACAAATTCTGGAATAAATTTCCCCTAATTTTGTACACTTTGAAAATTAAAAGGACATCATAGGAAAAAATTATTTTACATAATTTTAATCTATCCAACCAAATAACGGATAATATCCTGTATTACATAATACAATCAAGCAAATATAGCAATGTAGGGTTGATATTATTTATAGTATGAGATATCCCAATCAATACGTCACACCTTATACCATCCTCTATGCAGCAAAGAAGCCCTAAGGGTCATCGGGATTAATAGATGCCTTTGTTTCCTTCTGTGTATAATTCAGCTGTTCTGAGGCATCAAGGATTAAAGAGTAGGTGGCTTGTGTTGAAAAGATTGATCTTTAGCTGCACAGCTTTTTGCTCATAAAACTAAAACCATGATATCCAAGATGGTAAAGTCTAATATATGCCAGCTAATGGAACTCTTCATTATTTTGGTACCAAGGGCTAAGCTATTTGACCCTGAATCGCAACATTGTCAATACACAAGTCTTTGCAATTGACAATACTTGAATTTTGCAGATGATATGCCATGTTGAACTAACATTGGTTCTTGTGAATCCTGAATTTAGAAAGCTATTCAGTTATGACGTCACCATTTTTCATTAAATTTGAACTGATCTTTGTGAATATGTTTTTAGATGACATGTTCTTCTGTTTCATTTGTAGCATTTTCTGTTTGTACAGATACTTGCACCTTTTGATCTATCATTGCTGCATCTCGATTTTGTGATGGTGCATTTTTTCAATAAATGAGCATCTTGTTAAAGCATTTACATTCTTGGCTGTAAATACTTTGTTTGTGCACATGAATAAGGATTTTTATCCTCTTAACTTGAAGGTTGTGGAAAGTGGAGGAAAGAACATCGAAGTTGCAGTAATGACTAGAGAGGATGGACTCCGCCAACTTGAAGAAGCTGAAATCGATGCCATAGTTGCGGATATAGAAGCAGAGAAAGCTGCTGCTGAAGCTGCAAAGAAGGCCCCTGCAACCAAGGAAACTTAAGCTCTCTCTACCTCCATAGATAGGTGCTTTACATTATTGTTTTTGTGACTTGTATTACGGATTATGGTATGTTGCTTATTCAAATGATTCCTTAAGGATTTTTCGTTTATGATCACGACTTAAAGGGGAGTTGTGATAGTTTTTGCCAACTCTCTCTATCAAAGCCCGTTATTTACCCTTCTTTTGCTCGAAACTATATATTTTGTTTTATAAATTTTAACCGCTGATTCAAAAATTCCATACTCGGAAATGAATGATGGTATATAATCTTAATGTTTGCCCGTTGCTAATGAAATATCAACGTTTATCAAAAAAACTTCATTTTGTACCTTCTTTCTTAATGCATTTTGTACCTTCATTATGCTGTAATTACAATATTCTTTTCATATTTTTTTGAAAAAAACTAAAAGAATTTCTTCATTCCGTGTCTGTTTCATTGAAAATATAAATCAAGTATAAGCCGTTGTTTATTTTCAATCTTTTTTCTTTTAATGATTAGTAAATATATCATCTGTACACAATGAATGAAAAATACAATTTGCAAATATAATATAATACATATAAAAACAAAGATAATTACAAGATAATGCTACCGATAGAAAAATAGTAGAAAGTGGTGTGATTATATTATTTTGAAAACGAAAAGAAAAAAAGGAGGGGTGAATTTGATCTTTTAGTATTTAAACCCACCACCCTCGCTACTAATGTGCTCTGCTAAAACCCTAGCTAGTTGTTTACCGGTCCCAGAACCCCAACCTCAAATTAGTCTCAGAGATGGGAAGCGACAGCGAAGTTGATAAATCTGCGCAAAAGGAGAGAGAGAAGAAGAAGATCTTGGCTCTCGCTCCCATTGCCAAACCACTCGCCGGAAAGAAGCTCTCCAAACGCACCCTCAAACTTGTTCGCCGAGGTTCATATTTCTATACTCGATGCATTGCATATTTAACCTTTTGTTTTTGTTTTTCTGATATTGTTCTGTGTATTTCCTGTTTGCGACTTCAGCTGCGGAGCACAAGTGCTTGAAGAGAGGAGTTAAGGAGGTTGTCAAAAGCATTCGCCGCGGGAACAAGGGGTATCCTCATTTTCTCGCCATTAACTATTGTTTTATGCTTTTTCGTTCAATTTTTTTATAAAGCGTCACACTATGAAGGTTCCACTCTATTGTTGGAGTTTTGTTCATTTCTTGTCAATATGGACATATATAGACTCCTATATTTAAGAAATTACAGCTCAAGAACTTCTTTTGTAGTGTTTTGGCCGACTTTGTTTGATTTTCCTTAGATGTGGTTATCCTGTTGAATATTTTTGTTAAAGCATCATAATTTGTTTACCAGTCTGATTCATGAATTAGAGTGTTATTGGATTTTGAGTTGATTCACTTTCAAACTGAGATTTTGCTATCCTTCTTGCAGAATATGTGTCATTGCTGGGAACATATCACCTATTGATGTCATCACCCATGTTCCAATCTTATGTGAAGAAGCTGATATACCGTATGTCTATGTTACATCAAAAGAGGCAAGTCATTATTTTTTTCAAATGGGAGAGAATTGAGATTACTGAATGTGGAAGCTTTGATCTTGTTAAGTACACACCACTGGCTTGGGTATTTTGTTAACATTTAGTTCTGATAATATGAAAACCTGCTGGTTTCAGGAGCTTGCTAATGCAGGAGCTACCAAGAGGCCAACTTGCTGTGTTCTCGTGTCAACGAAGCCCGCCAAGGGAGAAATTGGTCAGGAGGAGCAAGAGAAATTGAAGGGAGAGTATGATCAAGTTGCAACCGACATATCTGAACTTGCTAACACAATGTTTTAGTCCACATTATGAAATCTCTACTCTATTTTGCGTTTGAGCTTTACAGATAATGCATTTTCTTTCCCCACATCATTTATAAGAGCACAATTTTCAGAACGAAAATCAGTTTACTTAATTATGATTTATGACTTAGTACCTGTCACTGGTAAAAAAAACAATCGAGTTGTTACAAGATTGCCAAATACTCGTGACTTGAGAAACAGTATAAAAATACAGTATAGAAGTACAAATCAAAACATCGACTCTTTTATGAGAAATGACACCTCGCTGCCATGGATAAAGAAATTAATTAGCCATCCATGATTTGAAACCCTATTAGTTGGAAATAAAAACATTTTAGTAATTGAGCTTTAGTGCATAATTTGGTAAAAATCGAAAATCGAATTGAGCTTGGAGGCAAGTCGCAAGCATAACTCAGTTCGTTTTTTTTTTCTTTTTCTCTTTTGGCTTGATTTTGATTTTGATTTTATAAAAATTAGATTTTGCGTTATGGTTTCAAGGAAAATTGCAATATCAAAAATAAAATTGAAATATAAACACTACAAGATTAGAATTTAAATTATATAACAATTAAAATTTTAAAAGTTCTTTATTCATTATCTATCAAAGTTATACAAAACATAAATATTACAATGATAATTTAAATTAAATAATAATTGCCAAAAATAGTGTTTTATCATATACTATCCGGATTTTTTAGCCCGAAAACCTCGGACTTTTTAGCCCAAAGTTCATCGGTCCCAATGCAATTTTGGAACAGACTTTTAAGGCCCGTTTTTTTCAGGCCTCTTTTTCTTTTCAAGTTCAAACCTGCCCAAACTCCGACTTTTGGACGGGCCTATGGGCTCGGCCACTTTTGCCGGCTCACCAAAACGTAATGGAATGAATGGACAACCACCTAATAATGTCGTGGAGCGGCCCACACTAATTTATAGGCTTTGGGCCCAAATATAATTTAAAGGATCGTTCATCAACTCTAATAAATAAGCCCCGCTTTCTGTTACAATATCTTACCAAACCTTTTATTCTCTTAATTTCAACATCAATGCTCTTTGTTAAAATATACTTAATGCATGTTTAAATCCAATTCTCCACGGGTGTAAAATATAACACAATTATAATACGCAAGTGCACGTAGTCAACAACTAATAAATATAAATATTCTAGATTCGTCTCCACAGGCAATGCACAAATGAAAAATAAAACGACGGGAATTTAAATCAATGTTTTGGAGTTTTCTAAACTATACTTCAAAAAGCAATAAACTCAAAAACTAAACTATAGGATACTGAAATCAAACAACTAAATTAGGAAAATTTAATATTGATAAAACTGAGATTAAGAGCTCAAAAAGTACAGACAACAAACGGGTTTAAACCAGACTCGGGTTCGTAATTCTTCTTACTTAATTCACAGTCGAGCATTGCTGCATCAATTCTTCAACATTCAGTTACAGTGGCGTAAATCACATAATTGACATACGATTTTTCCAATGCTTATGCACTATATTAAATTAACCAAGTTAATATATCCCTATACCAAGCATAGTTAAGAAAATATACAAATTTAATCACTATTTACTATATCTACACAAGATCAATACATATTCCTATGCTATCAACTAAAGTGTTCATTCAATATTTTTCCACCATTAACAAACCTTTCCCGAATTTTATCAATGGCTAAGTTCTCATTAAATATTGCCCAAACAATAATAAGAGGTAAAATAGGAGCTACTGAATGAAAAGAATATAAATGCATCAGGACAATTAGAGCAAAGGTTATATATATTTAAGTAAGATTCATCCAAACCCAAGTCTTACAAGTTAAGCTCATATTGGAATTTAAAACTGAAAATAGAGATATATTATTCAACATTTTAAGCATTCAAGTTAAAGATTAAAGAGATGGAAAAACAAGAGGAATAAATCTTCCAATCTTCCTATTTAACTTACTCTTATTTTGTCTCTTGCTTGCTTTGGGGACCACTTTATTTCTCCTCTCTTTTGTAGCTGCCAAGTCATCTTAAATCATCCATAAAATGTCTACTTTCCTACACAAATTACGTATGAAAATAGTATTGACTCTTCTTCAATACAAGAACTAAATTAAATTAAAATAAGCATCAACTAAGATGAATTAACACCTAAACCCAATAAAAAAAATAAAAAAATAGACTCAATAAAAAAGTAAAAATAAAAAAATAAAAAAATAAATAACTCTATTCAACAGTTATCTGCTGATAACTTTATTGTACTGTACCCATCCATTTCTGGGTATCTTTTATTGTATGCTCCAAAAACTGTAATTTATAGAAATAATTAAGTCAAAACTTTATTCAAAAGTCAATAAATAAATTGGTTTGATGGGCCCACACCAGAGTCCTTGCATGTGATGTTAGTTGGATTCGGCCTAATAACAAATCATTTCCAGATTTCGGTAGTGAACATTGTGACTGTGACATTTATAACATACTATTCCGTCCAGCTAGATTAGACGTATTTTTTTTTTTTTGGAACGTCTCGCTAGATTAGATACATTTGTATTTTTTGTAATTTTTATAACATAAAAGTGATGTGAACCATAATTATCAAAAGTAAATATTAATTTTCGATCCAAAAGAAAATAATTCTAATCTAACAAGACGGAGGGAGTATAATACTATTTCAATCTCAATTCGCACCCCCGTTTAGTGGAAAAAGGAAAAAAAGGTGAGTAAATTTATAATGGAAGCTTCTAATGCTTCTACCTACCACAATTTAAAAAAAAAAAAGGGTCACTCAGTCACTCCTACATTTCTATTTATATCATTGAAGCTAAATTATATATACATACATATATATTCAATATTGAAATATCATGTTCCAAGTTTTTAAATATAAAAGAAAATAAGAGATGTGATTGATTGTTGCTAGATTTATATTTACACGAAATCTAGCATGAGAAGGGATATAAATTAATTAGAGCACCCAGGACGGGGTGGGTTGCGGGAAATCCGGGCAAGGGGAAGGTGGGACCCGGGAAACCCAAGGGAGCGCCTGGCGCTGTGGGTGGGCGACGCAGGCGGCCGGACGCTGGGTCCAGTGTCCGCCTCTGGGTGCGGGCGTCTGGCCCGGTTCTGGCGCTGTGCAGTGTAGCCTCCCGCGCTCCTATTTTTATTTTTATTTTCGTTTTTTTTATTCTTTAATTCATCTATAAATACCCTATTTTAATCCCACATTTTTACACATCTTCATCAATTCTTCAATCTTTCAACTATATTTCTTCAACCATTTATATTACAAGTTAGCGAAAAAAAAATCGATAAGCAATTCAATAGATTTCTATACCGAAGTCAAGGTGGAAGCTTCGATAATCAAAATTCGGACAATTCGTCATCTGAAGTTTCGAATTATCAAAGTCAAAATTCTTCTTTCTCTTTCTCTCAATTTTCACCCTCTCAATTCAACCTTCTTTTCTACTTTACTCCTTCTTATCCCGACCAAACTTATTCGGGCCAACAATTTCCATTTCCTCCGTATTCACCCCAATTCGCTTCCCAACCATCTCCTACATTCTCAACCGCTTCCTCCGAGGTAGTCGGAGGACTCGATGTAATCAACTTGAATGATTCCTTCGACTATTCTACGGACGAGACTCTTATTCTCTCTCTTTCTCCAAATGTGCCGTTCGAACAAAATTGGGCATTGCCTACACCGAAGCGGATGACATCATACTTTGCCACACTTGGCTTGACACAAGCCAAGACCCCATTGTCGGAAACAACCAAAAGGCTAAGGCCTATTGAAAACGCATCACCGACTCCTTCAACCGCAACGCAACCAGCCGAAGCCTCGAACTATCCGACAATTGAAGTGTCATTGGTGTCGTATTTAAAATACGACCCAGAAGTTTTGTGCCATCTATAACCGATGCTCCGATCAATGGGCAAGTGACAACTCCGACCACGACATCTACCAAAAGGCGTTGGCGGAGTATAAACAAACCAAAATATCGGAGTTCAAATACTGACATTGTTGGGAGATTTTGTGAAACACGCAAAAATTCCAACGCGTTGTTCCAAGCATCCCCGCCAAAAAAGGGGCAAAAACAATATGGGGGAAGGGTTCACGAGCGACTCAACCCAAGGAGGCGATGCCCAACCCGAACCCGAGGAACGTCCGATGCAGAAAGAAAAGGGAAGGGTAAAGCCTTCGCCTCCGAGCAACCTAGTAACGAAGCGTTAGAAGCTTTGAAGGTAAGTTCCAACGCAATTACAACATTCACGTACGACACAACAAGATTTGCTTATTACAAGATCTTGTTGAAGGATACGTCGAGGATGACCCCAGAGCAACTCGAGCTACACAACACGATGTGTGTTCAAATTAGAAGTAGGTTTGATTTTTAGTTTAGTTGTTTTTTAATTATTGTAATTTGCAATTGTATTGTTGTATTTTAATTTCTAAGTTAAGATTTAAATTATGTATTGTACTTTCTATTTCTAAGTTAGGATTTTAAATTATGTATTGTACTTTCTATTTCAATTTGAATGTTGTCTTTTAATTATTGTAATTTTTATTTTTATTTTCGTTTTTTAATGTTTTTTTCCCATTTTTTAAAATTAATATTTAAATTCAATAAAACATTTTTAAATATAAAATAAAATATAATTACATATTTATTAATTTAGATTAATAAATTTAATACATAAGAAATATCGAAAATAAAAAATATATACATCATAAAAAATAAAACAAGTATTGGACTCCGGAGTTCCAAAGTGAGAGACTCCCACTATTACTTACCAACACAACCTCTCCAACATTCGTGGACCCCGTACAAAGAAGTTCTATTTATTTATGAAAATGAAACCAATTCAAATATTGAATATGTGTATATATAATATTAACATTATCTATAAACTATATACTATATACTAATACTTCAAAGGCATGCAGCAACCTCGAGCATTCGTTATATTAGATCGCCACATTTATAAAAAGTTGGTAGTAAAACCAAGATTCGAAACTAATTATATATTGTCAAGACCTTCCCCTCCCCTCTTAGTCATATGTAAAGTAAAAGGACTGGTACATATACATAGAGTCATATGTAAAGTAAAAGGACTGGTACTTATACATAGAGAAGTAAATGAATTAATATATAGTTCCAATTCAAATTTAATGAGATAGACGTTTCATGTTACAAACTTTATGCGTACCAACTAGATATAATATATTTGAACAATTGACTACTATTTAGTGAGCTGTTTAGATCCACACCTACTTGCCTGCAAGATTGGCAAGCCCAGAAAATCCACATCACACAAAGATATCCCATCAATCATCATAGTGATTAGATTAATTAAAAATTAGGATGATTTGAAGTGTAGGTGGGTGTGGTCGGGAGGGCTAATTCTGAGATCAAGATTCAAGTGGGGGAACATGATGGGAGCAGATGATTGTTGATGAGAAGCGTGGACGTTGATGGGGCGATGCGTAGTGGGATCAATTCCTTGGCTCACTAGTTTCCTCCTTATGTGAGTGTTCCAATAGTTCTTGATCTCATTGTCGGTCCTTCCAGCCATTCTCCCTGCTATCACCGACCATCTTCAATACAGATTTAACCCAATTAAGATTAATAAGAAATGATGAATTAATAGAATGGTAAAGATGAATTAATAGAATACTTGTTGCCGAGAAGGGTGTGGAGTTTGATGATGAGGTCGTCCTCTTCTTGGGTGAAGTTGCCTCTCTTGAGATCGGGGCGGAGGTAGTTGATCCAGCGGAGGCGGCAGCTCTTGCCGCAGCGGAGGAGGCCGGCGGCTTTGGGGAGGGAGCGCCAGCAACCCTCGCCGTGGGCATGGATGTGGGAAGTCAACCGCTCGTCTTCTTCTTTAGTCCATGCACCTTTGTTTGTGTGAGCTTTCTCACAGCAAGGCGACCTTCCCATCCCTATCTATCGATCTTTCTTTCTTTCTTCAATATTCTATTCTATATAACCCTAACCCTTGCTGCTGCTGCTGGTTGTGGCCTTATCTATCTATCTATCTATCTATGTAGACTATATATATATATGAGTATGAGGTAGCTTTTGTGATCAATCAATTAAAGAGAGAGTGAGTGAGAGAGAGAGAGTGCAAAAGCTTCTAGATGTGAGTTGGTGGAGAAAGGTTACAAACTTATAAAAGAGAGAGTGGGTGGTGGCCATTGCATACTGTCCTCATATTAAGTATTAACATCATCAATTACTATTATTATTATTTAATATTATCTATAGTACGACGTACAACATTATCATCTACTATGGATTAATTAGGGGCTGTCATCTTGTCATTTAATTTTATTTAATTAAGTGGAGATTATTAGCTAGGTAACATTCATTCATTCAGGTAGGTATATTATATAAAGTGTGGTGATGGGGTTACTTAATTTATTCATATTTGATGCATTAATAACATGCACAATATGACGTAAAGAGTCACTATTAAAAATAATTCTCTCTTTTGAATGATTAATTTATCAATTAAGGAATAAAAAATTACTTCATTCAAATAATTTCGCCTGTATCTATATACAATCTCCTTATTTTTTATATTTATTCGAAGATTATACTTTTTCTTTTGTTCTCCTTAATGATTCAAAATTTGAAATGAATGGTTATATAATGAATAACATGTTTTGTATATTACGCCCGGATCAAACAACCTTATGAGAACTACTCAGCTCTCATAAATAAAAATCCTTCATATAATCTGCTGATCAATCAATTTGTACCAAGTATTAATTATGGAGTGAATAAATGAAAGGCCCACTTGTGTAATTTCATGTGTTTGTACCTACTTTCTTACCTGCTTTTAAGATTGTCGTGGTGCACAAAATGGTTCCACGTCTGGTGTTGGAGTAATATATAGCACTGCGTTCCCTATTTTTATTTCATACAAATATTATCTCTTCTTCCCATCCAATCCTGCCCAAAAGGAAGAGGGAAAAAAAACAAGTAAAGAAAGAATAATAATTAAAGTGGTTATGTCAAGCCATTCATTAATTATTATTGCTTTCAAGACCAAACATTCATGCCCTATCCTCGTCCACTCCTAAGTCCTAATTAATTATTCACATCGGACAAAATATGTGCAGTCACACTTTAAATTCATACTTATCTTCTTTCCTCATTGTTTAAAATAAAAACATAAATTAAACTCCAATATAATAACAGTGAAATATGAATCCGAAAATTATTTAATCATTCCAAAAAATTTCAACACTGAATATTATTTTCTTAATTAGTTAATAAGTAATTGATATGGTAAAATGCGAGTGAAGCCACAACTAGTAAATTAATGGATATATGTCATGTGCTTAAGAACACAACACAAGCTAAGCAACAAAATTTGTGGGGCTGTCCTAAAAAAATATCTTACCTACTCCTTAATTATCATCACTTTCTTTGCACCCCACGTGATCGCTCCCTTCAAACTTTCCCCAATTTCATTACTAATAGCATCTAGCAAAAATATTACTACTAGCTAGTAGTAGATTATAGAGTAGTTTTAATTTTTACCTAAAACATACATATATGAAATACCCATTGGAAAAATTGTATGTGGAAATTACCCACTTTACAAAAAAAGTAGTCAAAAAGGGACTTGCTTTTTCAGAAATCAATGTATTAACTGTTTTTTGCCCCCCACCAACCAAGTCTTACTTATTCTTTTAATGAAAAATATTTGACCCATAATATTCCTTCATCTTCTTCCACCACCGTTCACCATCGTTTTTGAAGAAGCTAAAATAATCACCACCGATCGCTTCCTCCCTCACTGCAAATCATCACCGCTGACTCCCCCATTGTTCAGTGCTCGAAACTTCACCCCCCAACGTTGATTTGGCAGCAAGAAGCAATTAAACTCTCACCGGTCGTTGCATCCACCGAGCGAGCATCTCCATCACTGCGTATAGAAGAATCATGGCTGGATCAGATGATGAAATTCCCCCACACATTCAGGTTTGTCACCATCCCCAATATGTATAATTCGAGATGATCAATCCACCGGTTGCCAGCTTCACGTTATATATGAGTTCACCGTAATAGTCTAATATATGAACTGTGAAAGTGATTTTTTGATTGTTTTGCACCGCAATTTACATAATTTTGCATGAAATGAAATGGTTTAGTCGTATATGGAACAACCGGTGGCACAACATGATCCACCGGTGGTGATGTCTAGCCACCGGTGGATGCATTCGAGAGAAGTTGTACCACCGGTTGTTGTGTTTTTCAATGTATTATTATATGTAGATGGTATATATATGACAACCGGTGGCAACATCAAAGCACAACGCATCCACCGGTGGTGGATGTTGACCGCCGGTGGATGCGTTCTGCTTTGATGTTGCCACCGGTTGCGACACCTATGTGTTTATTAATATTTTTAAAGTTCAATAATGTGTCTCGTCTCTAATTAAATGTCAAAATTTTGTAGGAATCAGAGCGTCCGTGGTACCGTCGGCCCCAGTCATTGAATCGGGTGTCGCAGGTGAACACCTACTACAGGGTTGGCCTGTTAGAGATTGTCAGGGACACACTTATCGAGGTCGAGGGCCATGAGCTGCTCGAGAGGTTTCGGAACGGGCTGTTTGGCCATTTTATCGGCTGGACACCGGGCACGCTGTCTTTCCAGTCGATACACAGTCTCACTTGTCGCGCTATCTGGTCGGTGCGGGGTATCTGGTTCCACATCAACGGATCTGATGTGCAGTACACGGTGCGGGACCACGCAATGATCACGGGTTTGAGATTCGGGGCCTCGAACTTCGACAGTACGGCCCCCTGCGATCCGAGCGATGTACGTCTATTTCGGATTGCGTGCGGCGGCGATCCACGTATGACCGCTGCGGACTTGGTTAACCGCTTCAAGGGCGGAAGACGGATCCCCGGCGCCGATGACGATATCTACATCAGCATAGCCCACGTGCTCGTTGCATATATCTTCGTCTTTGGGCAAGACGGCCAGAGGGTAGCTTTCCCGTGGCTTTGGGCACTAGCCGGCGACATGGAGAGATTCTACCGGTATCCTTGGGGTGCGTACTCTTACAAGATCCTACGGAACTATGTGAGGAAGATGCCGGACAACAAGAAGTACCACTTTTACGGCCCGACATGGGCATTGATGATATGGGGATTCGAGGTGATTCCCGGGCTAGGAGCGTTCGCCGGTAGAGCCCGTGGAGGCGAAGGTTTGTATCCGAGATGCCTTCGGTGGAATTTTCGGAAGAACCTGGATACTGCGGACTTGCTCGCTTACTTCGAGGATTTGGAGGTATTTTAATAATTAGATTCGTAAATATTTCAATTTCGTATTGTTATTTGTTATTTAATATACTTATAATTCTCGTGTTTGATGCAGGTATATGATATGAACAATTTAGAGATCGAGCAGGACGAGATGGAGCTACCGTGGACCGTGTCTGTCCGGTGCCCGAATCCGATCTCGGTGTAGTATGCTCCGCTGACCAGCCTTACTGCGAGGAATCCGGCCGATGTGCGTCGTGCTAGACATCCGCCGCCACCTGTAGTGATGGAGGAGGTTCACGGCCCTCGATCTACACGGAGATCGGGACCGTCAGTGGTTGAGGAGATACCCGAGCCGTCAGAGAGACCACCCCGACGACGTCGTTCACGACTGCCTCCCACTGATTCTTCATCGAGCAGCAGTGGAGGTCGTCCTCCGAGACATTCCACTGATGATGCAGGCCGCATCAGTCGGTCTGAGCTTGCAGCCTTAGAGAGGCGGATGTAGAGGCATATCGATACCCGGATGGATCAGGTGCAGAGGAACATCGATTCCCGGTTTGACCAGATGAAGAAGTGGATGACAGGTCTGGTTGACAAGATGATGTGTGGCACGTCACGACGGAGTTCTCCAGTGATCGATACTCGGAGACGCAGCCCGCCGATTACTGACTCGGCTCGTCAGTCGGATGCTGCAGCTAGCGATGATTATGCTCGACCATCTACCGCCTCGTTGCCCGAGCACTTGAGCACGATACCCGAGACATCAGGCTCATATCCGGAGCACTTGTCTGGACAGATCGGATCGATGGCCCCGCCGATATACACAGAGGCTGTCATACCCCCCAGCTCGGGTACGATCTTCACTTCAGCTGCCGAGAATTTGGCGAGAGCTTTTGGATTAGATATCCCCCAGTCTAGCTCTTTTGCGCCGTCCAGCTCTTATGCGCCGTCTAGCTCTGACGTTCCGTCCGGCTCTTATGTTCTGTACAGCTCTTATGCGCCGTCCAGCTCTTATGCGCCGTCCAGCTCTTATGCGCCGTCCAGCTCGTTCGATCCATCGGCGATCGATGCTCCATATGTGACGATGCGGGATTCCACATCTTCTTTTCAACCCCAACAGGTAAATTTAATTTGTTTTCGCTTTATTTCACCTATTATCTAGTTTCAGTTTTCTAAGTTTTTGCATTAATTTAAAGTTACCCGCGATGGGGCACATTGATAGTGACTTTGTGCCCGTGGAGGAGTTCATTCAGGAAGAAGTTCAATACGAGCCTCCACAGGAGTCTACTTATCCAGATGAGGTCACATGCCAAAAATTCAAACGTTTTAGGGGGATGTCTCGGAAGAAGTCAGTGATTACCATCGAGACTGAGTATCCTCTGACAGTTGGATGGTTCAAGAAGATGATCGACTTCGAGGAAAATTATTTTTGTGAGGTAAATAACTTTTCAAGTCGAGTTTTCATGTGTTTTACATTACATTTCATAGCTTAACGACATTTTTTTTACAGACAGTCGACCTGTATATGATGGCACTTCAATCAAGATTGATACGGGGCGACCACGTTTATCCCGGTCAAATGAAGGGGAGAACAATCATTTGCACAACCGAGTATTTCGTAAGTTATTAATATGCATGTTTTATAGTTATTTAATTATGAATATGCATGTTTTATAGTTTGTAGTTGTATTTATTTAAATGATATTGATTTTGCAGAGGAAACTAGAGCATGGGTACGAGACTTGCCTCGCGGATATGACGAATCAAGGGGTCCAGTTCGAGCGATGGCATTTCACCGAGAGTTGGATAGACCTCAACTGGAAGCCAGCAACTAGGTTGTTGGATGTCATTCATGGCAAAAGATCGGGATCCATGGCCATGGAGTGGTGGAACGCGACAGAAGTATGTTTTAAAGTTTTTTAATTTATATGTGATATATGCATGTTTTATAGTTTTATAATTATGAATATGCATGTTAGCATGTTTTATAGTTTTTTAAATTATGCATATGCACGTTTTTTAGTTTTTAAATATAAATGTGATATATGAATGTTTTCTAATTGTAGGTGATTTTTCCTATATTTGTTCAAGAGCACTTTGTCGTTGTAGTTGCGGATTTGCAGAGTCGTACACTGACGTTGTACGACTCTAATATTCGCAACATTACAAACGATGTTTATACTTCCTGGATCCGAGCATTGAGGCCACTATATTACGGTCTTCCAATAGTGATGAAGTATTCAAGATATTATCAGATGAACACACACAACATTATGCGTAGTCATGACCTTTTCACATGGAAGCTCGGTGACCACGTTTATCAATATAATCAAGTAGATAGTCACAGTTGCGGTCCAATGGCTTGCATGGCCGTCGAGCGACAGATTAGTGGATTCCCAACGGTCGCGTGGGGCAATACACATGTCAGATTGTATCGTAAAGTTGTAGCTTCTCATATTTTTAGTCTTTGCGACATTAGAGACATTTAGTTTTTGTAACGTTAATTAAATTTCAAGTGATTGATAACTACATTTTTATTAATATAATTTCAAAGTTGATCACTACTTCCAATTATTATTATAAATGTATGTTGTCTATTTAATCAACTAATATTACTAAATAGTAGTAGTAAACATTTAAAAACCAAAAAAAAGTATTTTGTCAATTTAATCAACTAATATTAATAAATAGTAGTGGTAAACCATTTAAAAACCAAAAATAATAAAATAAACGTATTTTGTCGAGCTAATGCTCTTATTAAAACGTTTGAAAACTAAAAAAAACCTTGAAAAAAACGTTTAAAATCTAAAATAAAACCTAAAAACATGAAATGGGGGTTAGTAGGTTTCGAACCCTAGACCTTGCGCGAGTGGAGTGTTTATGGAAGGGAGAGATGCCAGTCAAGCTAGAGCTCTTATTCGTCATATTTACAATTATAAATCATTATACGCTTAACAATTGCAATCAACACAAAATAAACAAATGAAACATAAATCATTATGAACTAATCATATCCGAATGATATTACCAATTCAAATTAGGCAATAATATCACTTAAACAACTATTAAACATCCAAATAATACGAATTCAAATTTCAAAATAATAACAACTAAAAAACTAATAATCATCCTCTAACTGAGGGCAATTAGAACTAGAATGATCGGTCATGCCACAATGACGACATCCTCGACTTCCTCTACTTCTTCTTCTCGATGTCTCACCTCCTGATCTACGTCTACTAAGTCTCGGTCGACCAGACATACTTATAGCTTTATTCGGCAACACTTGCACATTAGCCACATCGACCGGTAGATCCCAAGTACTCCTATGAGGTACACGTACAATCTGTACTCTATAGGTTGCTGCCCACGCTTCTCGGCTGTAGAATTTCGCAATAAATTGAGGTATCGGCAGTCCGGCATTACTGAATAAAAAAAATAATGATAAGAAACAGATTATGAAAAACTAAATTAAAATTCGCTATAAAGAAAATTAATACGTACTTTATCGCCGCGATCGCATGGGAACAAGGAATTATATCAAACTGAAACTCCATGCACTCACATGTCAATGCCTTCAGATCAACCGTAACTGGCCTACTACTTGTCACAACCTTAAATGTATTACGGTCCACACGATTTACCGTGTATGCACGAGATCTCTCAATCTGCACTTGCAACTTTCGTCTGACCTCTGCAGGAAATTCATGAAATTCCTGAGCTATTTTCTGACGCCTTACATCAAACCATTCTTCCATGATAAGTCTCACTGCCTCCACGCATGAGCAGATAGGAAGTCGTCGGGCCCACAATAAAGTTTTGTTGAAGCTTTCGGCTGCATTAGAAGTTAGAAAACTATACCTCCGGACAGGGCACATCGATCGAGCCCACTTGGCAGGCCCAACACTCATCAGATAGTCGTATGCATTAGGCTTTGATGCCTGTATCGCGCTCATTGCTCTATTGTATTCGTGATGCCTGTATGTGTATGCGGCTTTCTGAAACAAACCAACAGTGGTCTTACCGAATCGTTTAATCTTGCCGCTAAGATGATAGTAGCACAAACAGTGTTTCGCTTCAGGAAACACGATGCCGACGGCATGCTCAATCGACACGTGTGCATCAGATACAATCACGGTGTTCGGCGTGCTACCATACGCGCTCTTGACTCTAGAAAGAAACCATAACCAAGACTCGTGATTCTCTATCGGCCCAATACAAAATGCCAATGGGAACACATACTCGTTTGCATCCTTCGTTATTGCAACAAATAGGATGCCATTGTTCTTGCCCTTAAGGTGAGTGCCATCCACGACTATCACAGGCCTCATGCACAAAGCAAACACGGCTCTACAAGCTCCAAGAGCGACAAATAAATGTCTAAATCTACCATCAGGGCCGACATCGAGATCAGTGAGTGTACCTTGATTCATTACTTTAAGCATATGCAGATACCCAGGCAACAGCTGGAATGACTCCTGATACTTGCCGTAAATCATCTCCAAAGCTTGATTCCTCCCCCTGAGCGCAACATCGTAACTCACATCCATGCCAAAACACCTCCTAAGCTCCTCCTGAATAGCCTTCGGTCTCATGATCTCATTTGCATTGCGCATCTTCTTTGCAAAATAAGCACCTATCACCTTCGAGTGAACCTTTCTCGGAGCAATATTAGCTATGTCGTCCACACATGTGTGATGTGCGCAAAACTGCGACATGGCCCACATACCTCCATGACAATGAGCACGCAACATGAACGAGCAGTCAGAAGACGATTTGCAGACCCAGTGCAGTCGATATGTGTCTGATCTAATGACTCGGTACTCAGCTCGTCTCTCCAGGTTCCACATTCCAACAGCAATATTCAAGTCTTCCTTGTCGTTGTAGATCGCCCCCTCTGCTAATTCTTCAAGTGTAGGGTTTTTCTCGACCAACACGTCACATGTCGATGTCAGAGCATTAGGAGGGATCATTGGAACCATCCAATTACTTAAACAACCTTCTGTGTTAGGATTGTACTCCACATCACCATCGACATCCGGATACATCATCTCAAGGACTCTTCTCATACCTCCTGCCTCGTGCATCCATGCTGCGAAATCGGCGAATGTAGCACTATTCAAAGCACCGAGTCGTTCTTCTTCGGAAACGGACGAAGAACGCTCATAACTGCCTTCAGAAGCTACATAATCATCCTCATCATCATCATCGTCATCATCACCATCTGCACATGTGTTCAGATCAGGAATTCCAGTTGGCTGGTGAAACCATTCGGAAGATGCCGCGACCCTTCTGATGTCGTCGAGATCATCCATCCAGTCACTATTTCGCGATATCCCGCCTACTTCATAAGACGACACAGCGAAATCGGCATACACTATAGGAGACGGGTGGTTCCTACACAAAACTTGGAGTTCTTCATCGGTGGTCATTCGAAATTTGATAAGCCGACCATTCCTCGATCTAGACAAATAGGAGATCTCGTATTGTGTGCCAAGTGAACTCCACATGTACTCAATGCAGCCTCTCAAACACGATATCGTGATGTTATTCATCGGGAGAGGTGCTATCCTATCCTCACCATCCGTGTACGTGCACCCGACCCAAGTTCCCCCAATTTTCACGGTCACGTACATGTATTCCTCCATCTGCATCGACATTTATAAGAGATTAGCAACTACATAGATTAAAAGAGCTGTAAAACATGCTTTAGCCACCGGTGGATGCTTGATTTCAACCGGTTGTCATTGATTAAGGTTTAAACATGCTCTAAAGGCTGAAACAAGGACAATCGGTGGGTGGAGGTGAAAATCATGTAACAACCGGTGGCCAAGGACCACCGGTGGGTGCTACTTGTGCGACCGGTTGTGGTGTAAAATAGGTGGAAACATGGTTTCCACCTATTGTACACCACAACCGGTGTACACCACAACCGGTGTACACCACAACCGGTGGTTAAGGGACGAAATTAAGCAACAACCGGTGGCCAAGGGCCACCGGTGGGTGCTACTTGTGCGACCGGTTGTGGTGTAAAATAGGTGGAAACATGATTTCCACCTATTTTACACCACAACCGGTGGTAAAGGGCCACAATTAGGCAACTACCAGTGGTCCTATGGCCACCGGTGGTTGCACTTTTGCCACCGGTTGTGCATTTTTACCGAATAAAATAGAGTTTAATGAGTAAATACCTGGTTTTTTGGCAAAAATCTCTTTAGATGGCTGAGATCGAGCTTGAAACCGAACGAGGTATTGATATGCTAGAGAGAATATTTAATGTGATAATGGGTAAATTGTTGGTCAAAATACAATAATGATGTTATCATTATTATTTTAACTAACACTTTTGAGGAAAATAAGACAATAATGAGAGAATCTTTTCTTCTTTTATAAAAAGTGGGTATTTTGTGCATGTGTCTTTATGTTTTGGTTATTTCATACATGAGCCATTTCAAAATTGGGTACTTTTACCCATCATCACTAGATTATATATATCCAATCAATCATGACTTGATTATAGACAGATGGAATTTTGTTTGCTTCACACACAAATCCTTTTGATCCTATCTTGTCAGTTGTCACATTAGAATGAAAATTAGTTCAGCCTCCAACATTTCTTTGAATAATAATGGAGTATGTGCCTGTGGTGCTATCCCGGCCCGTCCCGGCCCGGCCCGAGAGGAGAGGATTTCTTTAAATTCCTTTGACTCCATGCCATGCAATATTATTACATATTCCAAATTGGGGTCATGTAATTTTATATTTTATAAATAGTAGTTGACTTGTCAGACGAAAGCCAGCCGTACAGTATCCCATGTGGTAATACTAATTGGTTGGGTTGGCGATACACAAAAGAGCAGGGGGAACAACATTATTACTCTAAATATATTATTATTATTATTATTATTAATATTATATTTCGAAATGCTTAATTATAATTTAGAAGAGTGTAAAACAATGTGCCACGAATTTCATTAAATTTGCACTTGTATAATTACACAAATAATATAGCAATCAACCAGCTGCTAGCAACAGACAAACATTCTGAATGAATTTTATTAGGATTATGAGAAATTGAGAAGACATTGAATCGAATCCTGAGTCATTTCAAATATTATTTTATAAAAGTGAATTTGGGCCGCGCTGCGCTTCCTTCCTTTTCATTATGTAATTTGTATAGTGTTATTATTGGTTTGGTAATATAATATAATACTAATAGCTAGCTAGTACTTGGGCCGAAACCATTCCTTTTCATAATATTATTATTATTATTATTATTTCTTGAGGGCCGCAATTGAGACAGTTCTTCTACTAAGGGAATGGGTAAGGACTGGTCCACTTAAAAGTTGGTGACTTATTTGGACCTAAAGGAAAACCCACACACAAGCTGGATTCACATTCCCCCAACCCCCACAATTAAAGAAGAAAATTATATTTTATTTTATGAATAAATTTAGATGCAGTTCATGTATGCTATAACTGTTTGGTGGAGTATTTAACGACTAGCAAGTGGAGTGTGTGGAGATGATGGCAATTCAGCCTACCAATAAATCAAAGGATAACATTTAACACATACTATTCCATAAGTTATGCCATTCTTAATTGTAAATCTTATTTCTTCTTACAAGTTACAAGGACACAGACTTTTCACCACATCATGCATGCATGGCTCCTTAATTTAATTTAATACGCATATACGGGAGACAGAGATGAAGATAAGATTAGAGAGGTTATGAATATGGCTGCTAATCGATTGAATAGATTGGCTACTTGAAGAAATCGTACAGTTCCAACAGTACCGATTGGAATAAAAAAAATATCTTTCATTAGAGGTTTGTTGGAGAGGGTTGCGTCACAGGTGAGGACTGTGCGTGTTTGGGTGTTGCGGCTGAAGTTGCATGTGCTGTATTGAGCGTGGTGTGTGATTGCAGTGGTTGTGCTCACCTTGACATATGTCGCAAAATATGTTACTGCTATTACATCGTCCTAATTACTACAACTAATTTAATTAATAAAGCCATTCGATTAGGGTTTGCTTATTTTGTTTTCCCTATTTATATTTTCATCTCTCTCTCTCTTTTTTCTTTATTTAATAATCATCCTTCTGTTTTTATTTCCCCTTTCCTCTCATCTCCTCCATCATGCGATCTCCAGTCACTCTTTTCTTGAGTCATCTGTGTCACAATTGGGGATGAATTAGTGAGTTATAATCAATTCGCCTTCTTGAACCAGCTCAATTGGAGAAGATTCGATTTTGATATTTGGCGTCGAGGAATTAGGGTTTTCTCGAGGTTCTGATTGTGAGATGGTAGGGATTTGCCGATCGAGGGAGAGCCTTGTCGCCGATTAATCGGCGAGTTGATCAGTCGGTTTTGTGGGGTTCTTGTATGGAAACTCGGAGCCGGAAGCGGGCGGAGGCATCCACCTCAGCAGCGTTATCAGGCCCAACTACTCGTGCCACCAAACGCCCTCGACTCTCTGCCACCTCCCTTCCCCTCAACTCCGCCACCGCGAATACTACCCCTCCGATCTCCACTCGCTCTCGCTCTGCTGCTCGATCAACTGCTATGGACCCCAATCAAGAACCCTCGACCGCCTCTGCGTCCACCACCCGCAGCCGCCGCGGGAAAATCCCTAGTGCGAATCAGAATTTGGACAACAGTAATAACAAAGATAATACTAATTCGGATAAGGGTAAAGAGAAAGAGTCGGAACACAGGCATAGGGAAGCTGAGAGGAGCTTAGGGCTGAACATTGATTCGCACGACGGTGACGACGATGACAATGACAGCGAGGGAGGAGTTGGAATTCTGCACCAGAATTTGACTTCGGCTAGTAGTGCTCTTCAGGGTCTGTTAAGAAAGTTGGGTGCTGGATTAGACGACTTGCTTCCGAGCTCTGCTATGGGCTCAGCCTCGTCTTCTCATCAAAGTGGGCGGCTGAAGAAGATTTTATCGGGATTGAGGGCTGATGGCGAGGAAGGTAGGCAAGTAGAGGCGTTAACACAGCTGTGCGAGATGCTTTCAATAGGGACTGAGGAGTCTTTGAGCACTTTCTCGGTGGATTCTTTTGTTCCTGTGTTGGTAGGGTTACTTAACTATGAAAGTAATCCGGATATCATGCTTTTTGCTGCAAGGGCACTGACTCACTTGGTAGATGTGTTGCCCTCCTCATGTGCCGCAGTTGTGCATTATGGTGCTGTTTCTTGCTTCGTAGCAAGGCTGCTGACCATTGAGTATATGGACCTGGCTGAACAGGTGGTTTGATTTTTAATATTGGACTAGCAATGCTTTCTGGGAATTTTATGGAAATTGATAAACATTTCTTAATCATGCTCCTTTTCGAAGTACTTAATCTGTTTATTGACTACACTACTAACCCTGCTAGCTGTGAGAATTATAGCATTTTTGTTTTATTGAAGTATTGACTTCTATATGTTCGGTGCAGTCTCTGCAAGCCCTGAAAAAGATATCTCAGGAACACCCAACTGCTTGCTTGCGGGCTGGTGCACTAATGGCTGTGCTTTCATATCTTGACTTCTTCTCCACAGGGGTCCAGGTTTGTAATGAGTATATATTGTATAGACAATGTGAAGTTTGAAATCTAAATTCGGCTAGCTGTTGGATTACTTTCTATGATTTTTTTGGTAAAGAACGTTTTTCAACTTCAATTCATTACTTTCAGAGAGTTGCCTTATCGACTGCTGCAAACATGTGCAAGAAGCTGCCTTCAGATGCAGCTGATTTTGTAATGGAAGCTGTGCCTTTATTGACAAATCTCCTGCAATATCATGATGCCAAGGTTATATATTATTATAGGCTGTGTGGTTATAAGAACATGGTTAGGGTTAATTTGTACATTTCATCCGAGCTTTCCAAATTTTTGTGTCGACTCAGGTATTAGAATCTGCATCTATTTGCCTGACTCGGATCGCTGAGGCATTTGCTTCATCACCTGAAAAGCTCGACGAACTATGCAATCATGGTCTTGTTACGCAAGCCGCTACACTGATTTCATCCAGTAATTCTGGGGGCGGTGGTCAGTCTTCCCTTAGCACTTCTACATACACGGTGAGCTGACGACAAAATTTGGTTAATTACTTTGTCTTATAGTGTATAGTGTGACCTTACCCGTTTGCGTACAGGGATTAATTCGACTTCTTTCGACATGTGCAAGTGGTTCTGCTTTAGGAGCAAAATCTCTCCTCCTTCTTGGTATCAGTGGCATTCTGAAGGACATATTATCAGGGTCAGGCTTTTCATCGAGCATGTCTGTTTCACCTGCTTTAAGCAGACCCCCTGAGCAGGTGAGATTTCCTTAGCTTGGCTATTAGTTACATCTTTGAGGCTTTTGGTTAATTACCTTCATGTGATTGTTTAGCCTTGTGAAGATTAAGTCCTTGGTAATGTACTCTTATTCACTATACATAGCTCTGCCTGAAATAAGATACATATGCTCTATGCTTTTCCACTGATGGTTCCTTCAATATCCTCAGATTTTTGAAATTGTGAATCTGGCCAATGAGCTTCTCCCGCCGCTTCCTCAAGGAATAATCTCTCTACCTGTGAGTAATAGTTTCTTTATGAAAGGATCCCTTTCTAAGAAGGGCCCCACAGGCAGCTCTAGCAAGCCAGAAGATTCAAACGGGAAGATACAAGAGGTGTCCAATCGTGAGAAACTGTTGAATGACCAGCCTGAAGTCTTGCAGCATTTTGGAATAGATCTCCTGCCTGTTCTGGTCCAGGTAGGGTGTCAGAGAAGCTCAACTGATTTATCCCTTATTGCAGATATACTCAAAATCTTACGTTATTTTCTGGCTGCAGATCTATGGTTCCAGTGTCAATGGTCCTGTTCGCCACAAGTGTCTTTCAGTTATAGGAAAACTCATGTATTTCAGCTCGGCAGAAATGATCCAGTTGTTGAATAATGTCACAAACATCTCAAGGTATATGGCTTTACCTTTTACCACTTTGAACAGTTCTGATTGATCAGCCAGTAGATATATACTTACTCAATTTTCGTTCTTTAGCTTTTTAGCTGGGGTTTTAGCTTGGAAAGATCCTCAAGTGCTGGTGCCTGCACTTCAAATAGCAGAAATATTGATGGAAAAACTTCCTGATACTTTTTCTAAGATGTTTGTACGAGAGGGTGTAGTGCATGCTGTGGACACGTTGATGCGAACTGGATCTACTAGCAATTCACAACCATCTTCTAACGATAAGGATAATGATTCTATTTCTGGATCATCTCGGTCTAGACGGAATCGACGACGAGGTGGTAATTCTACTTCTGATACAAATCCTACTGATGATTCTAGAAACTCCAACCTGAATGTTACAAATCCAAATTCGGTTGAAATTCCCACTGTTAATTCAAGCCTGCGGGCGGCCGTTAGTGCATGTGCAAAAACTTTTAAAGAAAAGTATTTCCCTTCAGATCCAGAGGCTAGTGAAACTTTTGCAACAGATGATCTACTCTGCTTGAAAAATCTTTGCATGAAGTTGAACCTGGCAATTGATGATCACAAGACTAAATTGAAGGGGAAATCTAAAGCATCTGGAGCTCGACATTTTGATATATCTACTAGTAAAGAGGAACTTCTGAGCGAGGGCATAAATGAGATGCTTCGAGAACTTAGCAGAGATGATGGTGTTTCCACATTTGAGTTTATTGGTAGCGGAGTCATTGAATCTTTACTTAACTACTTCACATGCGGGTGTTTCTTGAAGGAGAGGGTTTCTGAGATAAATCTACCCAAGCTTAGAGAACAAGCAACCAAAAGATATATATCTTTTGTTTCCATTTCTCTTCCTTCGACTGCTAGTGAAGGAAATATAGTACCCATGAGTGCTCTAGTTAAGAAACTTCAAAATGCTTTGTCCTCGTTGGAGCGCTTCCCTGTTGTACTAAGCCATGCTTCCCGATCGTCTGGCGGAAATGCACGCCTTTCTTCTGGTCTTAGTGCTTTATCTCAACCATTCAAGCTTCGCCTTTGTCGAGCACAGGGAGAAAAATCTCTTCGCGACTACTCGTCAAATGTTGTACTGATTGATCCACTAGCAAGTTTGGCTGCTGTTGAAGATTTCCTATGGCCTAGGGTTCAACGAAGTGAGTCTGGTCCAATGCCTGCCGTATCTGCTGGGAACTCCGAATCTGGGACCACACCTGTGGGTACTGGTGTTTCGTCACCATCTGCTTCTACTCCTGCTAATCGAAGGCATTCAACACGTTCCAGATCTTCTGTTAATATAGATGATACAAGCAAAAAAGATTCATCTCTAGAAAAAAATCCAAACTCGTCAAAGGCCAAGGGAAAAGCAGTTTTGAAGCCTAACCCAGAGGAGGGAAAAGGACCCCGAACCAGAAATGCCTCCCGAAGGAGAGCAGTGTTGGACAGGGATGATTTGAAGCCAGTGGAAGGTGACACTAGCTCTGAGGTATATTTTTATTCATGAGTGGTGAAGTGTATATCTGTGAAACATTCTCTTGAAGTGTTACAATCGGTCTATCTGTATTCTTATTTTCTGATGAACGGGCCAGCTAGATGATTGCATTAGGAACCTTATGCATTCTCCCAAACATCTGAAACATTCCCCACTTTTTCCTTTTACAATTTCAATTTGTTTACTATTGTTTTTGTGCATGTTTCAGGATGATGAACTGGATATTTCGCCTGTAGAAATTGATGAGGGGCTGGTGATTGAAGATGATGAAATATCAGATGATGACGATGATGAGAATGATGATGTATGTGGCTCCATTTTTCCATTTGCTGAATTTTTATCTTTCTTAAATTTGTTAATTGATGGAGAAACATCTTGCTTCAGACTGGCTTATTATTCTGGCCATAGAATGGCATAGACTTGGCATCATGTTGTGCCTTTGGTTGTATTATTAGATTATTATTATTATTATATATTTTCTGGCATTCATCACTGATTCAGGTGTCTGGGTAGTAAATATATTCATGAATGGCCCATGTTCAATGGGTTCATAGGACTATTTACCGGTTGTCTTGAAATTAAAGATGGACTACTGCATTATTAGGTTTTTCAAGATGCGACAAATTTACACTTGACGATTGTCTAGAAGTTCACATTGTCCTTTGAAAAATCCTACCTTTTTGAAACATGTCATCATCATCATTGTTGACAGGTACTGGGAGACGATGCTCTTCCACTTTGCATGGCAGAAAAAGTGCATGATGTTAAATTGGGTGACTCAGCGGAAGACAATCTTCCTTCCCCAAGTGATGGGCTGAACAATCCAGCATGCAGTTCTAGCAGCAGAGGTTCGGCTGAATTTCGAAGCGGTAATTCATATAGTTCAAGAGGTGCAATGTCCTTTGCAGCTGCTGCAATGGCTGGACTTGCATCTGGTAATAGTCGAGGTCTAAGGGGAGGGAGAGACAGGCGGGGTCGCCCCTTATTAGGGTCTAAGGATTCACCCAGACTAATTTTTACTGCTGGTGGAAGGCAATTGAATAGACACTTGACTATATATCAGGCAATTCAAAGGCAACTTGTTTTGGATGAGGAAGATGATGATCGACTTGCTGGAAGTGATCTTGTTGCTAGTGATGGAAGCAGGCTGTGGACTGATATTTATACTATAACATATCAAAGAGCAGATGGTCAGGCTGAGAGGGCTTCACTTGGGGCCATAGGCTCAGTAACTCCATCTAAGTCTGCAAAAGCTAATTCAGGATCTGACACATCAGTTCATCATGTATCCCTAATGGATAGCATTTTGCAAGGGGTACTTCCTTGTGATTTAGAACGTAGCAATCCTACCTATAACATATTGGCTCTTTTACGTGTGTTAGAGGGGTTAAATCAGCTTGCACCACGTCTACGTGTCCGGCAAATCATGGAAAAGTTCTCGGAAGGAAAAACTTATAGTCTAGACGAAATTAACGCTGCTGGATCTAAAGTTCCTCCAGAGGATTTTATTAATAGCAAGCTTACTCCAAAACTGGCGCGACAAATTCAGGATGCTCTTGCTCTTTGTAGTGGTTCTCTTCCATCATGGTGCTACCAGCTTACTAAATCTTGTCCTTTCCTGTTTCCTTTTGAAACTCGGCGCCAATATTTCTATTCAACTGCTTTTGGATTGTCACGAGCACTAAATCGTCTCCAGCAGCAGCAAGGTGCTGACGGTAATGGATTAGGAGAAAGGGAGGTAAGGATTGGAAGATTACAGCGCCAGAAAGTTCGTGTTTCCAGGAACCGGATATTAGATTCAGCTGCAAAAGTAATGGAGATGTATTCCAGTCAGAAAGCTGTTCTTGAAGTTGAATACTTTGGTGAGGTTGGCACAGGGCTTGGACCAACTCTCGAATTCTACACTCTTTTAAGTCACGAGCTTCAGAAATCTGGATTAGGAATGTGGAGGTCAAGTTCTTCATCAAGTGGTCCCTCTATGGAAATTGATGGAGATAAAGATATTATCCATGTGCCCCTTGGATTGTTTCCTCGTCCTTGGCCACCGAATGCTGATACATCTGATGGTAGCCAGTTTTCTAAAGCTATTGAGTATAACCGTTTGCTTGGACGAGTTATGGCCAAGGCTCTCCAAGATGGGAGGCTTCTGGATCTGCCACTGTCAACTGCCTTTTACAAGCTTGTCCTTGGTCATGTATGCATATTTTTACTGTTACTATATAAAATGAGTGAGGCTCGAGTTTTATATTTTTACTGTTATTTTGTTTCTTAAGCATATTTGAACTATTACTGTTACTGCTGCAGGAACTGGATCTGCATGATATAGTATCTTTTGATCATGAGCTTGGCAATACATTGCAAGAGTTGCAAGGAATTGTGCTCAGGAAACAATATATGGAATCTACAGGAAGCTATAATCCAGAAGAACTAAGTTTTCGTGGAGCTTCAATTAAAGATCTTTGTTTAGATTTTTCACTACCAGGCTATCCCGAATATGTTTTGAAAGCTGGCAACGATATTGTATGTAACAAGCCTCTACCTGTGTCATTTGTTTCTCTCCTTGCCCCAACCATTTGTTCTCTCTCTCTGGTCTAATTTGTTTACCGTTTCTTAATTTTATGTACCTTCTGAATTACACAGGTGGATGTCAATAGTTTGGAGGATTATATTCCCCTCGTGATTGATGCTACTATAGGGACTGGGATAATGCAGCAAATGGAAGCATTTCGATCGGGGTTTAATCAGGTTTGTTTTGTTGATAGTCATCAATGCTCTGCAGCTCTGCTTCCCTGATATCCACGTTATTTTAATTATTTCAGTATGCCTTGATGACAATTCTCAGAGCAAGACTTATTATTCATACTTTGATAGGCTTTTCTACCCTTGCATTCTTACTCTCACCTCCGTGCTGTTATTATATGGGCATCATCTCATTCTGTCCCAATTAAAGGTCACATCATTGCTTCAATTTTTATCCTAAATTTCAAAGTTAGTTATGTTAAAATGGGGGAACGAGATCTGGACATTATGAGCACCGCCTATTCCCGTGATATGTGAGATGAAATTACGACTTAGAGTCATATCATTCAACCAAGACATGTTTATATCATCTACCAAGCATCCCCTTAACCTTTGAAGTTCCTTCAGTATTTTTTAAAGGATCAACATTCAAGAGTTATATCAATAAACAAGTAGTCTTAATTAATATAATTTGAAGGTCCAATGTTTATGTAATATGAAATCCTTAAGTTCCTTTTGGCCTTGTTAGCAAACAGCACCATGCATCGATTTAATAGCTACTGAGTTCTTCCCTATTGTCATAAGAGGTGTATTATTATTTTGATATTAACCTGACTGTGTAATGTAATGGTAGTCTAATGTTCAACTTTTAGATAGTAAAACTGAAGATATTATGATTTTTAGGTATTTGACATCTCAACACTACAAATATTCTCTCCAAGTGAGTTGGACTATCTGCTCTGTGGTCGCAGAGAGCTGTGGAAGGTAGGGTTTTCTTTTTTGTGGACCCGACCCTGATAAACTTCTTATTTTCTTTGGCTTGTTTTAATCCTTGCCTCTCTTATAATGCAGGCAGAGTCGCTTGTTGATCATATTAAATTTGATCATGGATATACCTCCAAAAGTCCCGCTATAATCTATGTGAGTTGAGCATTCTTTAGCATTATTTAGACTTGTATACTTCACATATTTATTTATCTTACCCAGTGATACTTTATAATCAGCTTCTTGAGATCATGGGTGAATTCACCCCAGAGCTTCAACAGGCCTTTTGTCAGTTTGTTACGGGGGCTCCTCGGCTTCCACCAGGTGGTCTGGCTGTGCTGAATCCTAAATTAACAATTGTCAGAAAGGTAACTAGCTAGTCGTAATCTTTTAATTTATAAATTCTCCCCAATATTCTTTTAGCATGTGCTGATGCACCTTTAATTTTTGCAACAGCATTCTTCAAGCATGAACACCACACATAATAATGGTTCTGCCCCATCAGAGTTGGCTGATGAAGATTTACCTAGTGTGATGACCTGTGCTAATTATTTAAAGCTTCCCCAATACTCTTCCAAGGTTAGCGTACAATTTTATTTGATTTTCTCCTTCCATTTCTCTCAGTGCTACTACTCATTTATTATTAATGCTTTTAGGTACTGACTCTGTTATTTACAGGAAATTATGTACAAGAAATTACTTTATGCTATTACTGAAGGACAAGGATCTTTCGATCTGTCGTGAGTTGCCCGCCGTCTATCTGCCTGAGTTTCCATGAAAACTAACGATGATGGTGATGAATGACAGTTCAAAGTTGGAATTATATGATGCTTTAATAAGGGACCGGCCACCTTGGTGCTCCATCTTAACTGCTGACATAGTTAAGGTGAGTTATTTTTTTATGATATAGCATTTAAATTGTTACTTCACAATGAGAACTTTATTATTGGGTAATAAAAAGCAGACAGTCTGTTTTTAGGTCAACATAATACGGGAATTCAAGCGATCGACAAGGAAGGGGATAATTGGATGGCTGAGCTTGTAAATAAGTAGGAGGATTTTATCTGGAAAAGAAATATGTTTACCTACTTTCCATGTTATGAGTCAATTTTCTGGACTGGACTGGTAATCAGTTGCTGGACTTAGGTTTTGTTGTTCCCAGTGGCTATTTATTTTTGGCTTATATTGTAATAATGAAGAAGCGTTCATTCAAATAAATTTTGCTTACTTTGATTGCATTTTCCTTTAAGAAATATGCTCCAATTATTAGTTTAAATCAACTCTCATGATGGAATTATAAATATTGATTTATTTGGTTTAAATTCAAGAACTTGCATGGACTTTCAATTCGGAATTCCTCATGAACTAAAATTATTCCAAAATCTAGTTTGACGTGACATATTTATATATCCCATTGTAAGTTCTAATTCCATTTCATTTTGTCTTGCGCAGGAAAGAAAGTGCAAGCAAATGATGTGTTGACATCTCGCAAAACATGATATTTATCTTTTTGTTTGGTTTGTTTTGGTCCATTGCAATGCAATGATGTTGTGAATAAGAAAGGTTATACATTCATTTGGCTATAGAGATCCCAATATAAATATAAGCATGTAATATAATATACATATAATAGAGAGCCCGTTGTAGGCAATTTCTTGTTTGTTACGAATATTGCATGTAAACATAAAAGAACAAGAACCGTAATATCACAATGTTCTTCTCAATAGGAGTTTGAAGAAGGATACCTCGAAATCAAGAAAATAATTAATTGGGTATATTACACAAATTTAAATTAATGAATACAAGAGATATATTATATGTAATAATAGTTAGTTAAAATGAATTAGGATGAGTACATTCCACTTGAATAGCCAACGTCTTGGCCACATCAGGGCATGAGTCTTCTTCACCACCATCAACAAGCTCTTCTCTCTCGAGTGGGATTGTGCACTCTTTCTTCCCCAAGCACAGCTGTTTAATTCATTTCAAGGGTTATTACCAAACAAATTCATTCATTGTTAATTGTTCTGTATGTTTACTTACCTCTTCAACTACCCTGTGAGCCTTAGCAGAGTCACATTTACCAGGCTGGAAGGAACCACAAGCTCCTTCATTCTCTCCAAAGCTCACGAATTCGACTTTTCCGATGACCTTGTCCTTGGGGCATTCGAGGTGTGAGGCTCTTACCGGGTCGAACCTTTCACGAAGCTTGTTGTCTTTCTTCTCCCATGACTTCACATTTGATGGGTGGTACTCCGTTATTATACTGCATATTGTGTTCCTGTTCACCGTCTGAACGTCTATCTTTCGGGGATCGCCTCCCGTCTCCTCCAGCACTACCAGCAGGTTATCCTTCTCCTTCAAGTATGCTCTTGGCACATGATATCTATGTATAATGTAACTAGGTTAATATCTCCTGACATAGTAAAAAAATTATACTACTAGTATTACTAAATACATACTCTTCTTGAGTAGGCTTGTTTGTTGGTGAGAGGTAGGATATCCAATAGCGGCCAAGGTTGATACCATTCACCCATATCACTCCCTTTTCCATGCTCATCATTCTTAGAGCAACTGGGTCCTCTCCTTCTGGTGCATCAAAATATCCCTGCAACCCTCAAATTAACCTAATTAATCATAATCTTAATATATACATACATATGTTGTTTGCTACTATTATTTATTACCTTGTACCATGTGAGAGGGCCCAGATTATCATCCAAAGGACTCCATTTCACTTTCTTTGACCCTTCTTCACTATATAATTGCAGCTTCTCTCCATTTAGTCCAACCTGATTATTACATGCCCAATAATTTATCTAAAATTCAAAGAAAGGGGCATATATCATAGGAAATAAAAGAAAACAAGAATGGTACCTGTTGGGCCCATTCATTTCTGGAAATGTCAAGAGTTCCACTCATCAAGCCCTGAGCTGCAACTGCTCTGGGCCCAGCAAATCTTCTCTCCATGTAGGCCCCACTATTCTGCATTTTCCCATGTAATTTCACTTCTTCATCAATTCTTGCAACTTTGGTTTAAAAATAAAAGTTAGAATGCATCAATTACCGGAAAACCAACTGTCATGGCCAGCAAGGTGATGTGGTTAAGTCCATCCTTAAAATTGGCAGGCTTCCTTAATGCATGGCTCTTCTCAATATTACTACCATGCCCGAACCCTATTACATACATATTATAGTACGCAACAATTCAAATGCATTCAATATTAAAGTTATGAGTGAAAGAATGAATGAATTACCTATATATTGACCATTGACAAAGGCAAGCAAAGCATGGCCAAGACTTGCAACCTCAAGCACCGGAAGGTCGTCCGATCGCCTCGGCAAGTCCTCATCATCGACTTCGAAGCTGTCAATCAATTAATGTTACCGTGAATCATCTGTAATTGATCATTCGTGAATATATAAAATGAAAAAAATGAGATGAATAAATTACCTAGGTAGTTTGTGAACGTACCTAGTGCTATACCAGGCATAGTCGGAGGTGTCTCTAGTGAAGCTGTAGAGTTCCTTTGGTGTAACGCTCTTCACTTCCAAATCGTCATAAGTAGGGATGCTTTCTCTATACATTTCCCAGTTTCTGATCTTACCCTTATCCGACACCACAAAGTTCCTCGAACTGTGTTGCGCAACAACCTATGATATGGTAGCAGCAGCAGCACATATTACTCCATTGATTAATGAAATTGAGATGAATGAATAAGATGATTAATATAGAATATACGTATACCGCTTGAGAGTTGAAGACGAGGGTTTGACAGTCGGGGAGAATGGAGACAGACTTGTGGGGAAGATAGTAGTCTTCACCTCTGAATTTGATGGTGGCAGCTTCCCTTGGCTCACTGTTTGTTAGAAATGCAGCACATATATCTGTCCCACTTTTCTCATAAGTTGTGATCTGCATTCATTCATCACTTGTCTTATTAATTTCATTGAGGTGATCAAGTTTTAATTAATTAATAACCTCAAGATGTTTGTTGAGACGCTCAACGTGTTGAGTTCCCCACAGCAGAGGCTTCTTGCTTAGTCTCAAAGCCCTGTGCAGGTCTCTCAGGTGCCCGAATTTAGGCTCCCTTTTCAAACCTATATAATCACCAACAATATTCATTCTAAATATGGAGTTTGTATTATATAGTGGAGTACTAAAACATACTACATGCAGCTTTATGGATTAATTAAATTGTACGTGTTACCAAATTCATCAAGGGGGGCTTCATCGTAGTAACGTGTTGTCACAAATGATGAACTTGTACGCCCAAAATTGGTTCCACCGTGGTACTATATTATATATATATTTGTGCCATCACAAATTAGACGAAAAATAGATTTAAGAATTGAAGTGGTGAAAAATTATTATGATTACCATATAATAGTTGTTGAGGGTGCCGTTTCTTGCAAAGAATCGAGCCACAGCATATGCTAGATCTTCTGCTGAGCGTTGTGACGGTGGATCGCCAAATACTCTATACCTGCAAGTATATGTATGTCATCAGTGTTAATAATCAAATTTCGTTTTAATTTATTGAAAGAAATTTAAATAATTATGGAGCAGCTTAATTACTGAGCAGTCCAGTTCTCAGTCCATAGAGAAGGCTTGTTAGGGCCATTTGGACCAGTAAACGTGTCTGCACACTGTCTTCCGTTACAAGTACTAATCTGATCATCATCGATTTACAGTTCAATTATTTTAGATAATGATCAAAACTCAAAAGTAGTGGAATGCAAATGTAATTATGCATGCAAATTAAGGGATGATGACATACAACAGTGTCGGGGGCATTCTTTTGCTTGCACATGATCCATGGAATGCCATTGTAGAGAGAGGTAGCCATTTCTCCTGCCCATTTTATGTACTTCACTCCTGCTTCTCTGTATGCTAGTTGTACATTGTTGTACTCATTTTCAATCTGCACTCCACTCCCCACCACCCCATTCATTTGCATTTCTATTTATTACTAATTATATGTTTTAATTAATTAATTTGTACGTGCCTGGGCCATGATAATGGGGCCTCCTTGATCTGCAAAGAGTTTCTCTTTTTTCATCATGTTTATCACCATCTCTGTGTACCTTTGCATGTGGAACTGCATGCATTAACTAATTAATTATTACTTTGCTTGCATGAATGCTGCTGACTACTAAAATCAAGAATAATTACCTTAAAAGGTTCATTGTAAGAACGGAACGTGATGTTTGGGACCTCTCTTAGCCAGAATGGGAATCCTCTGCTCTCAATAATTCAAACATAAATATTAATTATGCATGTCATCAACTCTTCTTATTAATTCAAGCTCTAGAATCAATAATTAATATTATTAGTACGTACCCCATGTTCCATTCAGCCTCAATGTATGGTCCCAGCCTAAGTGTGACCCACAAACCATTGTCTCCAATCATCTTGATGAATTTCACCAAGTCATAATTCCCTTCAAAGTTAAACTGAAATTAACCAACAACACATGAACTAATCAATTTTTATTTAATTAATTAATAATGGAAATCAATTGCAAACATATATAGGTATATACCTGTCCTTGAACAGGCTCGTGAATATTCCAGAAAACATAAGTCTGGATGAGATTAAGACCACCTTCTTTAGCCTTGTTTATCAGGTCAGGCCACATCTAGAGATACAAGTTCCATCAATTAATATTTTAAAAAAAATCATGAAATGAAATAATTAATAGTAAAAATATGAATAGAAAGAAAGAAAGAAAGAAAGAAAATTACCTCAAGAGTGCTGCGAGGATAATGAATAGAACCAGAAAAAAGCAGTTCCCTGCTGCCATTGATGATCATGGATCGGCTATCGTAATCCACCACTTTTTCATTTTCATGCTTCTTTTCACCATCATTGTCATTGCCATAAGCATTCGCAACAAGCAATGCTGCAAACAAGAACACAATTTTACATCCATCTACCATTTTTCTGTCTTGTTTCTTCCACTTTCTTGACCGATCCATCTCTGCTATTGCTAGCTATACGTTTTAATTTAATTTTTCCATGGTACGTACGTAGATGTGGGTGAATGAGGTGCCAGTTTTTCCGTAAGCTGCATGCAGATCTACTTCATCATAAAACATATACAATACTTTATGCATAGCATTTTCTAATTAATTAATGATCCATACAACGAATTAAAAACTCATAGTAAATTAATGCTATTTTTTGGTGGAATTATAGTAATATTTTTGTTGGACAATAAAATATAATGTTTGTGGCAAAATGAGTAAAACAGAAAATGTAAACTATATATGATTATAAACTCAGGATATTGTTGGACTAGATGAAGCTACAATTTCTTTGATGGATAAAAATATATACATGTATAATAGTGATTACTTTAAATTTTAAAGATTCATGCAACAAAATGATCACTGCTAGATTTGTTTAGTCACGTGGAACAAGCAAACGTTGTAATTAGATAATTATGTGGGAAAAGTAAACATCAAATCATATCAATGTTCTTCACAAGGAAGACAGTACTTTAAATCAAAAGTGCTGTAATATTATAAGGCATGAATTCAAAATGAAATAAATAATCACCAAAATTCAAAATTTATTTTCTGTTTCTTATCATCTCCCCTTTTCTTTTTCGCTCACCAACAAATAAGATATGCTTGCTTTTCTTTTCTTTACCAATTTCTATTACTCACTTTTTTCTCTGACATACTAGTTATTAATGATATTGTATAAAATAATGTTAACAGTGATCTTCCAACAATTTCAAACTCCATGACATCATAATACTGAATATTGTGATCAAATAGTTAGTAACCAATAAAATTTCCATCCTATGCATGTCAAAATTTTAAAATTCATTTCTTGTGTTAAATATGGTTATGTAAGACAAGACCAAGCCGATGCTCAAAATCTTCTAACGAACTTTCAAGAATAGGAAAAAAAAAATATCGTTCAAATTAACAAGGCCAACTTGACATTTAAAGTTTTACACGAGCTTATTTTGATAAATACATCAAACAAGTTTAGTCCTACTTCAAGTTGAAATGTTAAAATAGTAGTAGTAAGTTTTTTTTTAATATACAAAGTTGCAAATTGTTTTGAATTCAATTCAAATTACAACGAAAAAAGATCTAAACAATTATTGAAAATCGGTAACCTTCAACCAATATTAGACAAGACAACGATGTGTTTTGACTTAATCCAATTTAATTACTAGTACTATATTGGCTCTTTAATAAAGGCTCTTTTTTTTTTTTTTTATTTGTTGTTTGTTTAGTTGCGCTGTGGATTAACTGCCCAACTAACCTCTTTTGTATCTAGATCTAAACTCCACCTTCACAACATGAACCAATCAAACATTAAACTTATACACTATAAGAAAATATACATTTAGTAAGAGGTGGTGACGGGTAAAAAAATTTATCACTAAATGTTAGTAATGATGAAATTTGAATTTTTAACTATAAATTTTACTCTCATTAAAACTATTTTTTTTACAATTAGTGAGGGTGTATCTCCTTTCATTAATACTTCCGTCACTAAATATCATCATTTTTCGTTTAGCGTTAGTTGGTTCTATAAAAATAAGATCAAGCTTAATTTGTTGATCAGTGCCTTTACCTATTTTTCAACGAGGGAGTAGGTTGCTTTATAGCGTTGAGAAATATTTAAATACCTCTACATCAAACTTTAAAAAGGAAAAGAAAAAAAAATGAAATATGTATATATATCGAACTAGAAATGAAGAATTAAACGGTTATTTACAATCCCAAAAATATATAAAATCAACTAGAATTGGAAATTACTTGTGTTGGCATACAAAATTGGGTATCTCAAAATAATTTATATACTGGGAAATTTAAACAAATATATAGATAACATATCGCTGTCTTGGAAAACTCTAGAACGTGGATCAAACAATTTAAAATCTTTAATTAATAGTGCATCAACACTAATATTCATATTCAAGTACATAAAATAGGTAATGGCATCATTGATTTGTGGCGTTGGAGTCATCGCAACTAATTTGAACAATAAGCCTTACTACGCACGTCTAATTTCAACGCACTATCGCTCCTTATTTAACCTTGTATGTATACATTTTGTTGCCAATAATCCTATTTTATTTTTACAATATATCATAAGGTAGAAATTTTATACAAGGAAAAATGAATTTAAAAGCTCATTTCAGGATCATTTCCCATATACTTCCTTTTCTTTATCGAACACTCATCGACTTAGTCATGCGAAAAAAACAAAACAAGTAAAAGTCAAACTAGTTTTGTTCCATCCAAGTCAACTCAAATTGACATAAAAATCAACAATTTTGAAGACTTCATCATGCCATCCTATTTGCCTACTATGTTTATTTTTCTAATTTCATATGCATTCTAAATCTAAATATATATTTCCAATGTAACATGTTATGTTATTTTTTAATACCTTATTTAGTTTATATATACCAAAAAAATGTAATTGTACTCTCTCCGTCCCACTAAACTTGACACAATTACCTTTTTGGACGTTCCACTAAGAATGATACATTTTAAAAAAAAAAAGGTGCGGACCCTACCATCTTTATCACTTTTATACTATTTTATACCATCTCTTTAATAACCGTATTGAAAAAAAAGATATCAGTGAGACGGGGGAGTATTAAATATTAAATTTAGTTGTGCTCCAAATCCCTTCATTCATTGACATGAAAAAACATGTGAAATTTATTATAGAAAACCTTAAAAGCAAGCTAAATTTCCCGAAAAAGGAAAAGAAGGGAAGGGTGATTTAGCAAATGATAGGGTGACCTAAAATTATATGCTACTCTATAGACCATAGCTGTATCCAAGCTGGCTCACTCACATTACTATTACTATTACTCTATTTATTTAAATAAACTCCATCCTCGCTTTCATTCATAATCTATCCTCTCTCTCTCTCTCACTCTCTGGAAATCATCAGCTATTTCTCACCTGCTATGGTAATGTGCTTTCTCTCTCTATTACCTCTGTGTTTCTCTTCTCTTCTCTTATTTATCTACTGTGTGTTTCTCAATGTGGACTTCGATTGACGATGAATGACTCTCTTGAATTAGGTGTTGTGTTCTTGGTCATTGTACTCTAGTTAGGGTTTCATTTTAAGGTTACGGTTTTGATTCTTTGCTTTTGAAGATTTCCAACTATTTGCCTCCGAATTATTGATACAGCTAAGCAGTTCATTGGGTGTTGACCGGTGCTGTACAAGAGTGTTAGAGAAATTCAAGTTGAGATTATAGCTTTCCGGTTAAAGGGGACTTGCTGGCGGCGAGATGAGCGCGTCTAGATTTATTAAGTGCGTCACCGTGGGCGACGGAGCTGTGGGTAAAACTTGCTTGCTCATTTCTTACACTAGCAACACGTTTCCAACTGTAAGTTTTATTCTCCAATTTTTCTGATAGTGTTTGTGCTTTTCTTTTCAATTTCGTTTTTCTCTTAATTTTTTGTTAATTTTATTTTTTCTAAGAGTTTATGCCCTTAGTTTGGGAGTTTTGATGCTTGTATTGTTCTAGCCTTTTCTTTTTAGTTAATGTAGTTCTGGCGTAAATAATTAGGAATTAAGTGTGGGTTTTTTTTCTTGCATTTTGGACCTTTCTAATGAAGATAGGAGTGCTGGTATAGGTGTGTATGAGGGTTGAGAAGAAGATTATTGTATATGTTTTTGAACAGTCAAACGTGTGAAAGAACAGGAGGATTATAAATTTGGAATATACATTGAATTGGATCTTTTTACCTTTTTCTCATGTACGTCGCCTCCTTTACATTACCATAACCTTTTTTTTCTTTAAACAATGATTTTGAATTAGTGTTAGCTTTATCTTTTGTGGCATGAAATTTCATGAATTACAAAAATATCATCTGATTTACTTTTTCGTGTCTTCTTTCTTATTCAACTGAAGATCTTTTGCGTACATGATGATCTGACTTACTTTCAATGATAAAGATTGTGCTCAAGGATATTGAATAAACCAAAAGAATATATACAAGTAAAAGTTCCTGTGAACTTTTCTTTCATCCCTTTCTCAAGCTTTCTGGTTTTATATTTGCGTATTTGTTGATAAATGTCATGTCCCTTCAAATTTTATATGCTATGCAGCATGGTCGTGAATGTAAAGAACTTTTTATAGATGTCCGAATCAGTGTGCTTAAGAAAGTAAATCTCTGAACCTATAAAGCTTTTAGGTGCTGTAAAATACCATGTTCAAACTTCAAATGGTTTTAGTCAAGCAACATGCTACTTTAGTTAACAGCGGCTGAATGTTTTTCTTCTTGGTGACTAGGTTTATAACTGAATCATAATTGCTTGTCCTAAACAGGATTATGTCCCGACAGTGTTCGATAATTTCAGTGCCAATGTCGTTGTGGATGGTAGCACTGTTAATCTAGGATTGTGGGATACTGCAGGTTAGTTGAATTTTCCCGTACATGTTTTCTACTTTTATCTTTCAAACGACTACGGAACAGGCAGTAATCTGTTATTTTACAGGCCAGGAGGATTACAATAGATTGAGACCATTGAGCTACCGTGGTGCTGATGTCTTTATACTCGCTTTCTCTCTTATTAGCAAGGCTAGTTATGAGAATGTCTCCAAGAAGGTAGACCATCGTTTTTCCATAGTGGGTTAGGAATCATAACCTTTTTACATTTTCTGGTTTCTCGGGTAAGAGGTTGTAAATAGAAAGGAAATAAATTGAAAACACGAGACTTTTTTCTTTCTTTAGCTTCATTCCGTCAGAATTGAAATTTCTTGGCTCTTAGTCAACATCCCCTTCTCTGAATTCCACAATGACTACGTTCTGTGGAAACTTTGTAAAAGCATTGAATTGCATGGTGGCTGGTGCTGATTTCAAAATTTTATTTTCAGTGGATTCCTGAACTAAGGCATTATGCTCCTGGAGTTCCAATAATCCTTGTGGGGACAAAGTTTGGTGAGTATCCAATTCTATCTATTCCTTACTTGCCTTTTTTTGCCTGGAAATTGTTTAGTAAATATACCAGATTGTTGGCTGACTCTCCTGAGTCCTGATATACACTGATATGGAGATTATTAGATTGCTGCTTTTGAATTTTAGTCTTGAATCAATTCTTCTTCCAAATGCATTTTCACATGAGTCATGCATACATCATATCAATGGTCCAAAAGATTTTCCTTGTAATCTTGTATTTTGAGTAGAATCTTTTGGACAGAATTATCATAGTAACAGTTACAATTGAAACTATATTGAGCCTACCATACGGTTCGTACACATAACTTTCCCAATTTTATCATATATTTGTGCAAGAATGAAATGAAAGGAGGGAATTATAGTGGTGGAAACTCTTGAAGCATTATGACTGATCTTTAATGGTTCAATTTGAGCAACTATATCTTATTGTCTTGCAGACCTTCGAGAGGATAAGCAGTTCTTTGTGGAACACCCTGGAGCAGTGCCCATTATGACAGCACAGGTGTGTGTGCAATGGTTGTGGTCGTTCATTTTCCTCATGTGGCATCAAACTATTTTGCCTCTTTTACTAAAAGTCGACCATGTCTTTGTTAAAAGTAAAGATTGATTTTCCTATTTGTTTTGCTTTCATAGGGAGAGGACCTGAAGAAATCAATTGGAGCTGCTGCTTACATTGAATGTAGTGCTAAGACACAACAGGTTGGAATTTTTAAGTTTGAGCGGAATTGCTATATTTTGGTGAATACATGTTTGTTTAAATCACTGCAAATATCCCATCTCATAAAATTATCCATGGAAATATTGCAGAATGTGAAGGCTGTGTTTGATGCAGCAATTAAAGTTGTTCTGCAGCCGCCAAAGCAAAAGAAGAAAAAGAAGAGAAAGAGCCAAAAAGCGTGCAGCATATTATAACTCTGGCTAGAGCAAATGCTGCAGACAAGAGGGTTTCACACTGATATTGCTCTTGTTGTTTTAAAGTGTACTATTCTCCCCCTTAAGTATATGCAATGACACGAGAGCTCTATTCTTCACTGACTGTATTAGGGAGATATCTTGAAGCATCAACTAGTCGATTACTCTCATTCCTAGCTATAGTTTCCATAATGTATGTTTGTGTGGTAATATGAAGAAAAAAGAAATCCTCAATTTAGGCTTTAGATTGAACTGTTTGTGCATACCTGAAATTTCTCATTATTAGGTAACTGAAAGACAGGGCTTTGTTGGGTTTTTCTTGTTCTGTTTTTTGTTTGTTTGTGCTTCAGAAGAACTTATGCGATACGACAATGAGGTGTTAGTTTATAGTGGGAAAAATTGCATTCAAATACACCAATTATGCTCGAAATATGTTTTTACCTAAATGTCTCAATTGAATGCACCAATTTTACGTGTTGTCTTATTTTGACACTACACATGGCATGCGTCATTTAGAATAATTTATTAAATAAAAATCAAAATAAATTTGATCTCACCTCTCAGTGCAAAGATTGTTATTTAGCGTTGTGTGAGGCCATTGTAGAGAAGAAGACCAAAAATTCCATTATTTTGATAGAATATTTTACAATAATTCCACTATAGATGCTATAACCAAAAATATAACAGCTTACCAAAAGCAAAATGATACTATAAAATGAAAACTGGTGTATCGACTCAATCAAGTAGAATCCGCTTCATTTTATTATGTCTTCCTATAAAGATTCTTTAGAATTATAAAAGACATTAAATTAGGAAAAATAAACTAAGGAAACCTAACGCAGCTTGTATTCGTACATGGTGTATTTTAGTGCAGAAGTCATCGTTTTACAACAATTGAATCAATAAAATGTCATATTTACAATTTCATATCATACTTATTGCTTATATAGTGAGTCTTGGGATCAGTCTTGTAATGATGGGGTGATAACATTTTAATCAAATGTCAGCAAAGCATACTCCCAAATTATAAGTTCGTTCATTATACAGCAATTGCAACTCCTCCAATCAAATTACAAAACATGACGACTTTAAGGTCAAATCGATTTCCATATGCGCCCACTGAACTAAAACCACTCCACCCTTTTAATTAGCAAAATTCCACATAATGCATTATTATTTTATTAAAAAGAAGCTGTCCACATTTTTTCCCAAGGCGTGTTGAAAGATTCTAAGGCTCGTCTCATTATTGTATGGTACTAATAAAGATCCAATTTTTAATTTTTATTTGTTTCCAAGAAAGATTCTGAGATATGTTGCTTAACTACAATTTAGTGGGATTAGTTAAATCCCAAGTCTTGTTAGGCCAAAGCAAGCCGAAGTGGATGTGGACCTGAATTTCCTGCCACCCCCTGATTCAATTTCAATATCCCTTGTTTAGTCCAAACCCTTGAAAAGAAAACCAATTAAAATCGTGTGATTTAATGGAGAAAAAAAACTGTATCTTGACTCATTTCTTGATTTCCAACGTGTTTTTCCCCAACCACTACTACCCTTCTAATTTGACTACCATAAGTCCAACTTGGAGAGCTCACTTATTTTACAGCACTGGAGTTTTGTCTTCATTTCCCCACTGCTTTGCCTATATATAAACGTTTCAAGAAAGTAGCTGATCATAAGGCAAACATTCAAGTTAACTACCTTCTCCTTCCTCATCATATACAGAGAGAAAGAGGGATATTAGTTTTAGTTTTATGATGGAGCATTACATAGTGGGCTGTTTCATTGCTTTGGTTCTTGGCTTCCTGATATTACAAAGTTTCAGACAAAGCTTAGATAAGAAGATAAAAAAGGTGAAGCCCAAAGGTGCGAGCGTTGTACCGAGTCGAGAAAAGGTTGTAGGTAGAACAGAGGGCCCACCTGACGTCGTCATCGTCGGTGCTGGTGTAGCTGGTTCAGCTCTCGCTTACTCTTTGGCAAAGGTACTTCCTTTCATTACATTCGAATCAGTCTTTGTTTAAATATAGGATCTTGATGAGATGTTGATATATGATGTTATGATGATGCTGAATATAGGATGGGCGCGTGGTGCAAGTGATAGAGAGGGATCTGAGCCAACCAGACAGAATTGTGGGGGAATTATTGCAGCCAGGAGGCTACCTTAAACTGGTCGAACTGGGAATGGAGGGTATGACTATGACATCATATATACATACATATTTAGTTATATACTATGTGTTGAAGACAAATATGTTGATCTGATCATGAAATGTGTGGTGTGATTGGCGCAGAATGTGTAAGTGGGATTGATTCTCAACAAGTGTATGGGTATGCACTATACAAGGAGGGGAAGCGTGCTAAGTTAACCTATCCTCTGCAAGATTACAGCTCGGATGTTTCGGGAAGAAGCTTCCACCATGGCCGCTTCATTCAGAGCTTGCGAACAAAGGCAGATTCTCTTCCCAAGTACGACTTTCTCTTACCCTTTGCATTCATACATACATGGATACATCACGCATGTATGATTCTGATTGTGGGTTGTTTGTGCCTTTGCAGTGTGAGAATGGAGCAAGGAACAGTGACGTCACTGATCGAAAGCAAAGGGACTGTAAAAGGAGTCAAGTACAAGAACAAGGAAGGCGAAGACGTTAAGGTTTTCGCTCCCCTCACCATTGTGTGCGATGGCTGCTTCTCCAACTTGAGGAAGAATCTCTGCATTCCGCAGGTGAACATTGTGTCCCACTTCGTAGGGATGGTGTTGAACCTTGAGAATGGGAAGCTCCCAACACCCAACCACGGCCACGTCATCCTAGCCAATCCCTCCCCTATCTTGTTCTACCCGGTTAGCAGCACTGAGGTGCGGTGCTTAGTGGACATCCCCGGCTCGAAGCTGCCTTCGATATCGAACGGGGACATGGCTAAGTACTTGAAAGCAAAGGTGGCTCCTCAGCTCCCCCAAGAGCTTCGTGATGCATTCCTCGAGCAAGTAGAGAAGGGTGACATACGATCAATGCCTAATAGGAGCATGCCGGCCTCTCCCCTCCCCACACCGGGCGCTCTCCTCCTCGGAGACGCCTTCAACATGCGCCACCCTTTGACCGGCGGAGGCATGACCGTCGCCCTCTCTGACGTGGCCGTGCTCCGTGATCTCTTGAGGCCTCTGCATGATTTCAATGACGCCGCTGCCCTCACCAAGCATCTTGAGTCCTTCTACACTCTTAGGAAGGTCAGTTGGAGTTTTGGATTCTACCTTCTTCTATTTTCGTATTGCTCTTGCATAGAGTCCTTATGTTTTGGTGTGACTGATTGATTGCAGCCGGTGGCTTCGACGATAAACACGTTAGCGGGGGCGTTGTACCAGGTGTTCTGCCCGGCGCCAGATGAGGCGAGCCGGGAGATGAGGGAGGCGTGCTTCGATTATCTGAGTCTGGGAGGGATGTACTCGGAGGGGCCTATCGCGCTGCTGTCGGGGCTCAACCCGAGGCCTATGAGCCTGGTAGCGCATTTCTTCGCAGTGGCAGTGTACGGCGTTGGCCGCCTCGTGCTTCCCTTTCCTTCACCAAAGAGGGTCTTGCTCGGAGCCAGATTGCTTTTGGTGAGTCAGTTTGTGTTGCTACTCCTACTCATCTCACTTTCTTTCTAGTTGTTGCTAAGAAAATGGCTAACTTGTTGTTGGTGTTCCATTGCAGACTGCGTATGGAATAATATTCCCAATAGTGAGATCAGAAGGGGTGAGGCAGATGTTCTTCCCCATCACCATTTCTGCATACAACAGAGGTGCTTCTGTTGTTATGAAGAGCGCAATGTTCGACATGATTGCATAATCTTAATCACCTCAACACAACAACACTCACACACTAAATATTCTTTGTTTTTCATTCTTTTTTGTCCACAAATCATGCCTACCTACTACTTAAGAAATCAAGATAGTTTCATGTTTATTTCTGCAATGACTTTATTTGTCATAATATATGTATAAAGCAAGAATTCCATCACAAGCATACTACAAAACAAAAGCAAACAAGCTATCATGTTCTCATGTAGATATCAAATAAGTTCATTGCGCAAATTTCTATTGTTTTGTTATGCGAAATCAAGCAAAATGCCTCTTTTAGTTCTTATATACAATTAATAATATGTTGGCATATATGATACACTCCCTTCCTTAAAAACATGCATCATTTGAATCGACGCGAGTTTTAATAAAATGTAGTTGACTTGAGTAGTAAAAGTATTATTAATTGTTAAAATATAATTAATTTGAATCCTAGTGGAGATTGGTACCACAAAAAGGTGTTATTAAATATAAAATATAGTTGATTTGAATGGTAGTGGAGATTGAGCCTCACAAAAAAGTGTATTAAATAGTCAAAAATAAAAAAATGCATGCTTTTAAGGAACGGACGAAAATGACAAAACATGCATCTTTTTAAGAAACAAACCGAGTATAAATTATGTATTTGTGTATTCAATCTTAATTTTTGTGTTTAGAAAAATAAAAGAAAAATAATTAGAACTCATTCTAGATCCACTTGATGACATAAAGTACGCAATTGAGTTCGGAAACAACCTTTTATGGGCCCAAATTATTTGGGCTAAATCAATGATTTGAGACAAAAGGTTCGTTCTATGTTGTTTGTTTTGTTTCTTAAACCATTTCTTTTTCGTTGAGAAAGTTGTCAAAGTTTGTTTTGTCTTTGAAAACTAAGCCTTGATTAATAAAAGCACCAATTTTTTAATTTGATGATCACAAACTTGTGACGAAATTTTTTTGGTCTCAAGAAAAGTAGATGCACAAATAAGAAACCAAGCATTAGAAATTTAGAAATACACGTACTCCACTGTAAATGCGTACACAACTGCAGGGATAATCACACTTAGCTTGAGTGATTAATTTTAATAAAGTATGTGCAGGATAGGTCGTAATTACAATGTATATATAAGTAACTAGTTTAATGAACAGTAGTGCAATATTTCTGTGACTTGACAGAATACATATATCATTTTAATCACTCTAGCTAGAGATCAAACAAAAACAAGAGCAAGCACGCACAGTACTATCTTAATGAAATTGAACCAAAGCCGATCTTATAAATTTGTTTTATTAGTATGGGAAAAAAATTAGTTACTACTGTAAATAGTTTTGAACACGCATGCATTAGAAAGAGATCATATATGTATATATACAGTTTTTTGATATAAATATATATATATATAGTTGAAGACTTGAAGTTGATATGGATCGTCGTTTCCTTATATATAGTAGAAGCTAACACTTGGAAATGCAAATCATATATATTTATTCATTTCTTTATAATAGGAGTATTATATACTTTATTCATCTTCTCCGATCCTCAACCATTGATGGATAATGGATATGCTACTACTATTTGAGAAACATAATTAATTATTCATACGAATAAAGCTTTCTCTGCATTAATAAATAACAACGTAGATAGAGATAATTAAAACAAGAATTTGGAAAATAATTAAGATGGAGCAAAAAAGACACGTACGTATACGCTTTGAATGATGAAATGGCATACTCCTGCTACTATTTGACATGCTATCGTGGTTGTGTCTTTTATAACAATTGAGGAGTTTTAAATTTTAATAGATGAAATTAATTAGTAATTGGGATATATAGGAGACTTCCTTTATTTTAATTTAATTTCAAAGAATAATAGTAATTTAGAGTGTGGAATATAATTAGTAAAAGTAAAGTTTGAAATTTGAATTATGAGAGTGGAGGAATGGAAGGCATGAAAATACCATGTGGTGGAGACATGTCACACACACATACATATCTACACTCACACACTTCAATTAGTTTCCATGTCATATAAATTATTTCTGTAAATTAATCTGGAAACAATTAAACATACACCATGAACCATGACTACCAATATCTCCATCTATGCCTGGATTAATTAGTTTCAGAGTCTACAAAAACAAAAACTACTTACTATTTTCTAGCTAGCTAATTTGTTATACTATCCCATCTCCACCAAGTTTCTTCTCACTTTGTCATTTTAGTCCGTCTATCAAATTTATTATCACTTTTCTTTCTATTTTTGGCAACTCCTTCTCCACTCACTACATTTTAATGTGGGTCTTATTATCCACTCACAATACATTACACATCATCTAAGTTTTTGTGAGTCTCATTCTCCACTCATTGTACTTTATGTTTTACCAACTAAAATCAATCCATTTTATAAAAATTGGGACTGCATACATTTTATTGTGATATTATATTAATGGATGGGCAGAGTGCAGATTGGAAGGACATTGTTGATAATAGATGGATAGGCCCTGTTGGCTGTTCTGTTCAATTTTCTGGGCCCTCTTTGTCAGAATAATGATGCCGTTATAGCTACATATATAGATTTCACGTACTAATGTACATTACATTCAAACTACAATTAATTAAGTTTTTGTGTTTATAAATATAATCAACTTTGGACACTACTGCACCTAGCTCTTCAAACTTTATTAATTTTATAAAATTGAATTACATTAACAAATTTAAAAAACAGAGAAATTTAGAAAGGGAAAAGTATGGGACTCAACTCAAGGCTCTTTATGGGGCTAGCTAGCTATCTCAAAAAAATATCCTTCCAATCCATTATTTAAGCAATACGTCGATCTATTTAGTAAAGTATGGATACTTAAAGAGCACATAAGTACGTGTGATGATCTGAATTTTTTTTTTTAATTATATTCATGCATACTGTTTAGATGAATTATACTAACATATTATTATAAATTTTGCTACTACCGATCATATTTTGTAACGAACAATGCCCCCACAATCTACATGTATAAATCCCATAAAAATAAATTTAGAATAGTTAGCTGGACTATAAGCTTTTACAAAAAGAAATGCAAATATTCAAGTTTTAGTACCAGAAGGCAGTAGTATAATTAACGAAGATATAGACGGGAAATCATCGTCTATATTTAGGTTACAATTTGGAAATCAGCATGTATAATAATAATAGTCTATGTTTATAAAAATAAATGAATGAATAAAATAAGCATTTTTTAAGGAACTATTGCAGTATTAATTGCTGATTTCAATTTATGCGCTTAAAATACACTTAATGCAAAATATAGTAGCATGATGAGCAAATCAAAACCAAATTAAATACAACTTTTGTGTGTTATGCAATTGTGCTCTTACTTAAGCACCACATTTTATGGAGGAACCACTATCACGTGATATGATGTCACTGCAAACGACATTAAAGTTTATCGTTTTGTTCCGGATTAGATTAGTAGCTAGCTTCATATGAAATTAACATGATAAGGCAACAGATAAATATTAATTAATGTCCACCTTTACAATTAATTAGAGAGAAAATATATATGGCGAGCACTAATTTGTGTAAAATTAATGTCGTGTTTGGCTTGTCATCATAACCTTTGGTAACTTTCATAAAAATTTACAGAAAACTCGAACTCAACCCTAAACTCTTACTACTAATTTTTGACAAATTTATATAAAACCGTGTTTAAAATATAACATTTGGCATTTTTTTAAAATGAGGTGGGCTAATGATCAGTTATAGAATTTGAATTCAAAATATTTTGTATTAGTAATTTCTTAAATATTAGTAATTTCTTATTATCACTAGATATACTATACTCATTATTCAAAATTTTATATTACAAGTATGATATTCTTTCAACTTTATATTAAAAAAATTTTGAAATTGATAATTAGTGGGAATTTATTATGGTATTTAATAAGATTATAAATATAAATTGTTCATTAATTAACCTAATGTGATTATAGTGGAAATACGAAAGGAGTATATTTTTTTCTAGAATAATGATTAGTATCTTCTTAATATGTAAATTTTGTCTAGTATTACCAATTTTGTATCAATATCCATATACTTTTGTTTCATGCCAATATTATTTTATGATAATCTCTAGAACGAATTAACTAATAATATATGTGCAATATTTCATTGATTAGCATTGGTAATGTCGGAGAACGAGATGTCAGTGCTACAACCTTCTATTCAAGAGGGTGTGAACGAAATAAATTCACATAACACGAAAATCGCATTTCAAGAAACAAACAAAGGTTTGTGGAAAAAATCAAATATGGGATGAAGAAGTTATTGTAAGTAAAATTGTGCATTACGAGAGTTGTTGGAATCATACTATTCTTCAGCCTTTATAAATAACCCAAAACTGACAAATCACTGACTCCCTCTTCTTTTCCCCACTAAATTAATTAATACTGCTACTACTACGTACGTAATAAATTATCGTACAAAATTTTCCATTTGACCAATTTTAAATAGTTAAGAGTATTTCTTTATTTTAACAATATTTTTTAATGGGCGTGTGTTGGTAACTTACAATGATAGAAATTTATGTGTTGTATTTACTAAATTATTATACACACCAAACAAAGAGAGAAATTTATATTTGTAATGTTATTAAATAGATATGTGGTAATTGATTAATGGAGTCGAGTGTATCCCTCAATTATAGAAGAAGAAAAAAAGATTTGAATCACCCCCTCTCATTCAATAACGCTCCACCCCTCTAAAACCTCTGATCCGATAGTTTTGTCACAAATTTTGCATGTGTACGCCCTTCTGCTTAGCCATCCTTCTTTAATGCATCACAAGAATAGAGAGAGAGAATTGATGAAAGGAGAAGAAGCAAACAAACAAAAAATATCAAGAAAGCAGGCCCCCACCACTTCTTTTATTAAAAGAGTAAAACATTTGTGGTCAACCTCTCAATATAAATAGATACATGTGTGTTTCCAAACATATATCAGTATATCTTTTGCCATCCATTAGCCTCTCTTGTATCAACACTACCACTATTCATTCTTGTTAAAACTCATTCATGGCCATTCAAGCACCGCCCCAGTTTGGTTTTGCCCTCGACAATTCTCAGGATTTGGTGGTGGATAATGCTTGTGGATTTGACAATTTTTGCTTCCTCCCTCAACAACAACACCAGTTAATTGAGTTTGATCAGTTTCAGAATTCTTGGCAGCAACCCAACCTCTTAGGTGACAGCAACATTCAATCTATGACCTTTTCCCAGAATATGGAGAGGGAGAGATTGGAATTGGAGCACTTCTTTAATTTACAGGTAACAAAAGTGAAAGACTTTGTTATTAATTGAATTAAAATGATTATATATTGTGACTGAAATTGAAAATGAAACAGAAGGAGAGGCTAAGAACGGCAGTGCAAGAGAAGATGAAGCAGCAAACAGCAGTTCTAATGAAAAAATACGAAAGCAAGAGTGAATGGTTGGTGAAGCAAAAGGAAGAAGAGATCGCAAAAGCAGAAAACATGAGGAATGCACTGGAGACGTCCATGAAAAGGATGGAAATGGAGAAACAGACGTGGCAGAGGATTGCGAAGCAAAAGGAGGCCATGATCGCAACCTTAAACTGCTCGATCCAATGGCTGAGAGAATCGGCGTCAATGTCGGAAAATGCAGTTGAAGATGCAGAGTCGTGCCAAAACATTTGTTTTGAAGAAGAAGAAAGAAAGAGTAAAAGAATGGTGTGCAGATGGTGCAATTGGAGGAATTCGTGCGTGGTGATGCTGCCTTGCCAACATCTTTGTTGCTGCAAAGATTGTGAGGTTTTTCTTGATTCATGCCCTCTTTGTAGAATGCCCAAGAAAGATACTATCCAGGCATTAATGTAATTATACAAGTATTTAATATTCAAATTAGTTTTTTGGGTTCATCTTATTTTTAGAGATTTTTTAACTGTGAATTACATGACTAACAAGAGTTGTCACTTGGTGATGGATAGAGCATTTTCGAATTATCTATTTATTTTGATATATTTTTTCAAATTTGGTATACCGTATTTTATGCATGAGGTGACCGTGACATTAATATATGCCAAATAATGCCTCACATGTTGGCGTATATGTAATATAAGATTTTTTGGTTACATACCTTTTTAGTTTTTGCATAATGGTTCTGAAATCAGATCAACACTGATTGTTGATATTGATTGGGATAAAGATTGTTAAATTTTTGATAATTGATTAACTTTTCAAACTTGATATAGGTGTTCGCAATATATCATTAATTCATCTCCAAAAAATAACAATGGACATTTATAGGTATATATTAGAAAAGCTCTATTGTTGGTCACTCATTGTCTTTTCCAATGATATACTCACTCCATTTGACTAAACTCGCCACAATTCACTTATTTGGACGTCCATTAAACTTGATACATTTCTAAAGTATAAAAATTATTCTTTTAAAAAAGTGTGGACCCTACCACATTTATCACTCTTACACTACTTTATATACTTTCCTTAATAACCGTACTCAAAAGTTTTGTGTCATGTTTATTGGGGCGGAGGGAGTAGATATTAATGATTGGTGAAGGGTAAAAAGAAAGGTTAATTGCCCGTAAATTCAAATTTTTTTTGTGATTTTGGGTTTTTCCCATGACATTTTATTGGGTACGTTAGTAAAGAGAGTGTATAAAATAGTGTAAGAGTGATAAAGGTGATATGGTCCACACCTTTTTAAAGAGCTAACTTTTACTATTTTAGAAATGTGTCAAACTTAATGAGACATTCAAATAAGGGAATTGTGTCAAACTTATTGGGATGGAAGAAGTATAAGATATATAGATTGAAAACGAGAGAAATATAGAGAATAACGAGGAGAGCGAGAAATCGAGGTAAATAGATTAAAGATTGCAAGAAATGACCATGCATTTTTTATAAAACAATATCGTTACACATTTTATAAAATGATTGCGTTTTGAATTATAACATACATGTATTTTTTATTTTATATAATTAATTAAAATACCACATCAATTTTGTCAAAAAAAGTATAAGATCATGAAAAAAATTAAAAGAAATATTGAGTTCATCGATTAATTTGTCAAAATAAAAAGTTATAGTAAAAAACAAAATTATAAAAAAAAAATTGAATTTACATGCTATTAACCTAAATGAAATGGTAGGTGCATTTAATTTGTGGTGCTTAAGGTGGGTTGGGTATGGCTTAATGAATCTAGGTCTAGAAGTTGCCAAATTTTGGAACAACATGTTTGGATCTCAACAAAAACGGCTTACTTAATTAGATATTGATTTAGGGTATGGTACTTTGAATTCCAGGCTGTAATAAAATGGATGCTTGGAGTGTGTGGGTACACTCCCATTTCGAATTTTCAATGCACAATTCAAGAAACTTTATTAGCGTCGAGTATTGGACGTGTTGATTGTGCCCTACAAGAAGCTGCTTGCTGCATTGTTTCTGATGTTGACTTCAAAGTCGTTCCATCACTAATTAAACATTTCTAGTCTTTTTTTAATCCAAATACTCTGGCTTTGTCTTCAAACCGTCTTCCATACTTTTTGGGATAAATTTATGATGTTATTAAATTATTGCAGCACACTTAATATGCATAAGTGAATATAAATACATATAGCGTTAATAAACGTTGGTTGGAGTGATGCATGGCGGGCTAGCTACTTCTCCAACACTCACTTCCCCCTTCAAAATTCATATATTTGACCTTTTCTTTTTCCCTACTTTCCAAACTATATATCCATCACGAATAGTTTGTAATATTTAAATTTTTATTAATTCACACATGCATCCTTTTTCATTCAAATTCGTATCTCTAATTACTCTTTCATCCTTAAAAAAGGGATAATATTATTCTAACTTATAATTAAGTACTCCATTAAATAAAGGAGCCTTCAATTCTCTTGCAAGCAATTCGTGGCAATCGCCTAAATTAAAGTCAATAAACTGAAATGGGATATAATAATGGGAAATTAAATAAATCATAAAGTGGAGTCTCTATTTCCATACACTAAAAAGAAAAGGGTGCGCCTCTGCTGTGGGCCGTAATATTCGGGCTTAAGTTATGGAAGGGGGGTTGGGCTTTTAATTAAGTTGAGTTTATTTCAAACTTTTTTATCTATTTCCTATTTATTTATTTTTGACTTTTTCATTAATTAATAATGCAAGGAGAAGAGAAGAGAAGAGAAGAGAAGAGACGTGCGTCGCCTTTGAATTATGTTCTTTTGCTTGCCTCTTGCAACCAAGGAAGGATTTGTTTAATATTCCATTCTTCTCAGATAACACAAGCCTGCTTCGTTAAATCGACTGTCTCATTATAAAGGAGAGCGAATCAGTGCGGCAAAATTCGTTGATTCACGAATTCACCTCCACCATATTTTCTCAGATCTTCTTCAATGGCGGAGAAGTCTAGACCTAGTACCTTGTCTGTATACCTTTACGTCCCCAACATAATCGGTAAGCATCGTTTATTAACCTGATCAACACCGTTGCTGCACTTAATCCATTATTTTACTGTTTTTTCCCTCTCGATTCATTTTGTGTTGTTCATTTCTGGGCAGGTTATGTAAGAATTGTAATGAATTGCTATGCTTTTGCTATATGCTTCAAGGATAAGCATCTTTTCTCCCTTTTGTATTTTGTTAGGTGGGTTTCCTGTCTGTATTTTCTTCTTTTTCTTTATTAAATGTTTTGATGAAGCACTTTTGGAAATCTAAAATGGTCCGCCTTTTTTTCTTCAGTTTTGTATGTGATGCATTGGATGGATGGTTTGCACGCAAATTGAATCAAGGTTAGGGTTTTTTTACCTTTCTATTCCACTAAGTGTGGATTGGCAATGTAGCAGAGCTTACTGGTTACTGGATTGGATGCAAGAATGTTCGTATGTTGATAATGCAAAATTGCTCAGTCATAGTGTAGAATAGTTTCACTTGCTTATTGCCGTAGAATTTTGAATTATATCCTGAATCTTAATTGGTGTTTCCAGTTTCAACATTTGGTGCAGTTCTTGACATGGTTACTGACAGGTACCTTTTGGTTTCATATTCAATTATTCATAATATATATTTTCTTATTGTTCACTACATTCATTTAGTATCCTTGTTACTTACTTCCTTTTGCCCATTTCTGAAAAAAGTTATCTTGGTTGATCCATTTTACATCCCAGGATAAGTACTGCTTGTCTGTTAGTTGTTCTCTCCCAAGTTTATAGGTAACTTTTGTTTGATCTTATTTTATATACGAATTTCAATAATGCAACAAAGATCTAATCCTCACTCGTGATTCATTTGATATTTTTCCCCAGGCCTGGGTTGATTTTCCTGTCATTACTTGCTTTGGACATCGCCAGTCATTGGTTGCAAATGTATAGGTATTCGCTCTGTTGCAAAACTTTCAATTGTGTTGTTCTTTCCAAATGATAGCTTACCCATCGGCCTACTATTTTGCATGCAGTACCTTCTTGGTGGGCAAGAGTAGTCATAAGGATGTTAAAGATAGCAGCAATTGGCTTTTCAAACTTTACTACGGGAATCGGAAGTTTATGGCTTACTGTTGTATTTCTTGTGAGGTAATTATTGTATGTGTCTGGGATTGGTTTATGACATATGTTACTTAATTTGTTGGTTTGGGTGACAGGTTCTTTATATTATATTATTTCTTCTGGCAAAGAATCAGACTGAGAACCTTATTGAGGTAAGTCTTATTTACCTAATTGCATTATTCTAGCATTAAATGACACCTACTTATTGTATTCCATTTCTTTTGCTATTTCTTCAGGTTTTGTTGAATGTTTCTACACAACATTGGCTCTACCTGATATTACTTCCTTTGAGTCTTGTTGGATGTGCAATCAAACAACTAATTAATGTTATACAGGTAAAAATTAGAGCCAAAAATCAATTCTGTTCCCAGTCCAGTTTTTTTCTGATAGTTATGCGTGTCACAAGTCGTAACCTCAAAAACCCCTTTTGTTTTTATCATTGCATGGTGCAGCATTGTGTTCTAATGCGTATGATTTTTTTGACTTTACTGTCTCTACAAATATGTTCTTAAATACAATGCCTTAAGCTACAGGGCTGAGATACATATGCATAGAATGTTATGGGGGATAGTCTTGAGTTGAGGCTTTCTGCTACGCATTTTGTTAAAATAAGCAAAATATATGGTACTCCATTAATTTGACTAGTTGAGTAATTGTGTAATATCTTAAGTTCCAAGAATTCGCTCAAGTTCATATTTTCCCTATGGTTCGTCTTTATGGATATAGAGTACTCATGGATAAAGTTCACATATTTCCTTTAAAAAGTAGTGGATGCGTCTCCGGATCTTTTCTACATTCTCCATGATTATCCTCAATGCTCATTTATTTTCTGGTAACAGATGAAGACAGCAGCAGATGCATGTATACTTTATGACATTAATAAACAGCAGTAGGAGCCTCCTACTAGGAGGGATGACCATGCCTTGCTTGTTTCCTGCAAACATCAAATTTCATTTTGGCTCGACTGGTGGAGCATAGATAGAGGATGAACTAGCATTCATGATAGCAACATGCATTATGAAATCAGAAGCTGATCATGTGGTTGTCAACAAATTTAAACGAGCTGCGAGGGTCAACTGTTCACAGTACATCTCTTCCCCTATGTGCTCTCTTGTCTACAAAAATGTCCATGTTGGTTCCCTTTGTTGAAATGTAAAGAATGACTTGGGTCTTCGTTTCAGATTAAATGAAGTGGAAAATATATCTTAAATCTTTGAATCAGTACTTGCTGTGAAATATCATTTATTTTTGCGGTGGCTTGCGTTTTATGGCGCACCGTCTTTCCTTTTTGTTGAATATTCGGTGTTTATAATTGTTCTTAAGCTCGTGCTTAAGTTATTAACGCGTATACTGCTTAAGTTGCTTAATGCGTTTTATGGGGATTCTTGCTCTGTGTTACTTTATAATTGTAATCCCTACAGAGATTTAGAATATACTTGTTAACTAATAAAAGACTTTCTAAATATACCATCTATATAAATTCAAGTTAAAAAGAAAGAGTAAGAGTATGTTCTAAAATTTTAAATAAAGAACGACCATTACAACTAAATATAACTAATTTTAGATAGATTGAATGTAAATATTTTATAGCTTGACATATTCCAAAAATTGTAAAATTATCTCTTCAAAAAAATATGAATTCTATCAAATTTATACCTTTTACACTTTTTTTTTTCTTCATATGAACATAACTCTATGTATGTGACAGTAACTCATATCTTTTGATTTATATAAGAAAAAAGAAAAAAAATTAGTAAATTAATCATCGTGATATTTTTTACAAATTAACTTTCTTTTAAAAAAAAATCAGACTTGAACAATAATGAAAAATATTTTAATTAAATTTAATCATTGATTATAAATTAATGGATAGTCTAAATTATTTCTCAATTATCTCACCACATTATTTATTTCTCATATATATCTAACTTAATTATTTCGATATTTGAAATGGTGATACCTTGTTCATATTAAATATAATTTTTTTTATATATATCATATATGATGATAATTATAATGAAAATAGATCTGCTTGTATTAACTAAAAATAAATCTGAACCATTCATATTTTTCATTCAATGGATAATTAAATTATATCATAATCAATAAATCATAGTCAGAAAAAATAACAAATTCTCTGTTTGTAGGGATAAAATATTTTAAATAAAATATATACCAAAATTATCTTTTAATCTGTACCATTAATCTAAATAATTTAACAGGCAAAATTTATTTCAAGTTAAACTTTGTTATAATAAACTTTATCTTTCAAAAAGATGGAAACTTTAAAGAATTAATTAAAATTATGTAATTTACTTTTATATAATTAACCATTAATTTTAATATAATTAAATATAAAATATTTCTTATTTTATATAATATAGATAAAAAGCATCTTGCTTTAATGACTTGGCAACCAAGGTGAATCTGAAAACAATCTATTCTTTAGGGGGAAAAACTGATACACTTTAAAGGCAACTTAACTGCAAAGCTGCAAATGTGAACTTTTATGCCCTCAATTTGCTAAATCAATTATTTTCAAGATATTCAAATACATATGATAATTTAAAACTCGGAATGAAATCAATAAAGACTAAATCCAAAATATTGGCTAACTAGAAGAGCAAGCCCCAAAGCGATTGCTATGAGGGAAGATGCCCATGTGAGCTTCTCTGTTATCCGGGGAACTCTCTCCTTCAGTGCCTCGCTGCATGACCCAATAAAAACGGTATAACTTCCCATTGCGATAACCGTCCCAACGAGAAACATCAGCAAAAATGCAGCACCAGCTAGTCGAGAAGGCAAAGCAAGTGCAGGCAAGATCATCATCAAAGCATCAGGCTGAAGCCCATGGACGATTCCCGTGGCAAATGTAGCAAATCCTATCTTCTTCTTTCCAATGGGTTGACTTGTTCCAAGGGCTTCGTATTCACCGACGTCACATTCGCCATTTCCTAGGGCAACACAAGGTACAGGGACTTCTGAAGCTTCCTTGATCCCCATTGCACCGATCACAAGCAGAGTGAAGCCCACAACTCTCGTTCCCCACGTTCTGATTACCTCAATATGAAGTCGGTCTTTTAAAAGTAAAAACAGCAAGCCAAACAGGACCTGGCCTGCATCGTGCCCACATCCCCATAGAGCTCCAACAGCCGCACTTTCCATTTTGGAACGACCGATTGAGAGTGGAGCTAATGCAGCAAGATGATCCGGCCCTGACAGTGTGTGCAGACATCCTGCAAAGAAGCCCGTCCATGCACTGCTTAGCAACTCACTGCGGATGAGACCACCGCCAACTGCAACTGCGGCTGGACCTCCTCCTGTGTTGACTGCACTTTGGAAACTTGCAAAGGCTGGAGATACAGTGGCCGGATGGAGAAATGCTAATATGAAGGCTGATAGTAGTATTACTTTCCCAGCACTAACCACCTGAAATACAGTTTGGAGCTATTCAATAATACCTTGGGCCAATTAGTCCCTGTATCATAATTTCTCATATATGAGCAGCAATTCTTATATTTACAAATGGCATGAATTAAATCTGATATTTGTTTCATAAACAAAACATAAAAGGGATCTTAGAAAGCAGAGTTGCACAATCTGTCCAATCATCAACCATGTGCTGCTGTGCATAAGTGTAAGAACCGATGACGATCGTTTTGCATAACTAATCTTTAGTTAAGCTCAAGTTTTCAGTTAAGTGGAAAACAACCTGCGATATATGAATTATGAACTACATGATGACCTGTTACACTTTGCAAACAATACACAGAATATCAATTTTCTTCTTTGCTATTCCAACTTTGGAATCGAAATGATTTAGGAATTAGGAGAAACAACTATAATCTTTCCGGGATTCCAAATTTTGTGTTCTCCTCTTGGATGATAAATCCTCTAATTTTCCACATTGTATAAACTACTGACGCCACAAAATACTGATAACTGTTAAAGGAGACGCCTTTGGCAACATTATCACATCTGAAGCCAAAAATACAATTCAGAGCCACATTAACACGCCATACTAATCAAATCGAAGAAAGGAGAGTAATTCAAAGGCAACAAGAATAAATTTTTACTAAACCGAGGAAATAAACCCAAGATTGAACAAGGAACTAGATTCACAATCACTCAGAAATTAACCAAAGAAAAACAATTTACTCTCACTTAATACCTTTTTCTGCCGAGATAATTTCCGAGCAACCCATTTGAGAAACCCCGGCTCCGGCGTAGACCCATTTCCCGAATCCAAGGAAGACTCCAAATTTACCTCAGGCGAATCATCACCTTTACGTAAAAGAAAACCTGAGTTGTTCACATTGAGACTGCATGAAACCGGATCAAATCGGCGTGGAACGGACGGAGATGAAGATGGAGGAGTAAATGAAGACGGTCGGAGTCTCTGGGCCGAGTCCGCACGAGCAAGTTGTGGAATAAATGGCGAATTCAGGCGGCGTTTGAGAGGAATCGAATTGGAGTAGATCAACCTCTCCATTTTTTGCCAATTGTACCCACAAACTGTTCGACTAAATTCCCCAGCAGAGAATATAGAAATCAAGATTTAAGGGTAGAAAGATTGACTTGAGAGGATAAAGAGAGTAGGATTTATGTACCTACTACTGTCCTGGTTGGCACTTTTAACCTTATCTTCTTCTCTTTCTGATTTTCACAATCTTTCCTTTCCTTTTAGTTCCTCCCTCCTCTTCCTTTTTTTCTTTTGGAATTTTAACATTTTAGAACTTCTTATTAGTAAAAGATAATAGGAGTAATAAATAGTAATAAATCAAATTAATAGTAAAACATTATTGTACTCGCCATGATAATGAATGCTATATCATTCTGAGTTCTAACTTCTACCTCTGAAGCCTACTCAGCCAATTAAAAGTGAAATTTATGCATACTTATAAGGACTACAAGTTGTAATCACAATATATTAATATATTGAGAAGGTTTATATTCGATACCAAAGATTTTTGATTCGAGTTATTCACATTTGTCCCATTATCGCAAGGATATGTTTGGCGGCCTAATTTTAATTAGACCAAATAGTCTATACTAACAACTAATTAATGGGTGCTGGGAGAGAGTAACATTTATAGGAAATTGAAGAGAGTCATATATAGTTTTTTATTTTAATGTCATTATCTACCAATTGGGAAATGTCAAAGCAAAATTAAGGATGATGGATTGGTGTCAATAATCAATATCGCTGTGAAAGGGTGGGGGAATCTATATTTTTGTCTTATTATTATATATACTTTATTTGTCCCGCTAGATTAGACGCATTTTCCTTTTTGGTACGTGTCGCTAGATTAGACGCATATCTATTTTTGATAACTTTTACAATTTAAAAGTGATGTGGGTCATAATTACCAAAAGTAAATATTGATTTTCGGTCCAAAAACAAATACGTCTAATCTAGCGGGACGGAGAGAGTATAATTATATATAATGATGATTTTCTATCATCACAAAGACTATGAAAATTATTCTAAATAATTTTATATATTAATTTATGTTTTCTTTTAATAAAAATATTACAATCCACTTCGATCTGAACACCTTGTTCAATTAAATCGACATATGCTTGGAAAACGGCATAGCACATTTCAAAAGAAGATCTATTGGTATTCATATTTTGATTTGGTACTCATTTTCAGATAGAGAGTGAGAATAGCATTATACTCCCTTAATCACACTAAAAGTGACTTATTTTGTCCAAATCTATAAGAAATTTTTGGTCAAATTAGATCATTTTTAGTAAGACAGATGAAGTATATTCAACAAGAAAAATAAAATCAAAAAGTGAGAAAGGAACAAAGAGTAATGTATTGTAGTTATTGATCTCTACTAGGATAGAGGTAGAGCTCTACTCAATTTTATTCATAATAGTTTTATGAACTTTATGTACTATGCAAAACTGTATTCCTAAATTTGAATATTAATGCTCTAGTTAGATATGGCGTTTAATTAGTCTTATTTCTTAAGCCAATATTCACATTCTTCTACTTGTAAAATATTTTACTATTTGCTCCTACTCTCTAAAGAATATTGAGACCTCCTTATTCAACACTTACCCTTTGATTTAATCTAAATGCTTTTGATCTTCGGGGAGAAAGAGAAAGCCAAAACGAGTCCCTGAAATAGGGGATTGGTGGATCGGAAAGCTCAGGCAGGAGTAGGACGCGCTCTTTTGAGCTTTCGGCCGATCGAAAGATAAATCCCAGCGGGGCGGGGATAGCTTGCTTCTTCACAAGCTTATCCCCCAAAACCGGCCCGCCTCTCCCATGACTTTCCGGACCAACCAACCCGGATCTGCCCTCCCTGGCGTGTGCCAGTCAAAAAACCAAGTTAGCAGCTCTTTGCTGCTAAGAGTCTTAAAATGTTCAGGTTTCAACAAGTGCACCTGTTTATTACTAAGAAATTTCGACTCCCTCAACTTGGTTGGTGTGCCTGCTTTTGAAAAGGCCCCAACCTATAGCCGGGTGTTAGCGCTTTAGTTTGATTGCAGGGGCGCGCTAGCGCTTGACTAAAAAGAGAAAAAGGGCTTTTCTTGCTTGTTTAGTTTTAGTAAAGTCTCGCTTTTTTTTATTTCTATTTATAGAAATAGGTGCTTGCTAGGTGTCACGGGGCTAATTTTCGTCCCGAAAATTTTCGCCTCGTGCGGCGCCAAGACACCTCTTGGCCAGCCCTCAAACACTCTCTCACTAGTGTATTAGTTTGTGTGAATGATCTCTTGTGCAAAGCTAGGGCTCGATCCCACAGACTTATGAGTATAAAGCACGTAAAGTATAAACGAACCACAAGTATTACGGGGCAACCCAACCTTATATTACTCACAACTTCATACAAGGGACTCACACCTTGGCACACACACACTCTATATGCTCAAGGCTCTCACGAGTCATCTATTTATAGGTGTGAAGGACATGCCCCCTTCACTGGGCTTTACAATGGGCTAAGCCCGTACGAAACTAGACTAGGTCCATCGAGTGCCAAGTGGCGCGTTTGGAGCGTCCTCGACTCGGTCTCCAACCGCTTTCCCGAAAAGTGGGGTTTGTTACCACAACAAACTCCCACAAGTCGCTC
>JAPKLX010000018.1:883231-935034 GCA_026898415.1 Leonotis leonurus | reverse complement strand
TTCCGCTATAATATTTTTGTGACAATGTATCCCTGGTTCAGCTGGTAATTTCAAATATTTTATCCTTAAAATCAGGAAATTTGTTATTCTTTCTTAATAGGATTTATTGATTAGGGTATAGTTTAATTATATCCATTAGATGAAAAATATGGATGGTTCAGATTTATTTTTTAGTTAACACAAACAGATCTATTTTTAATATAATCATCCCCTAATGGATGATCTATTTTTAGTTAACACAAACAGATATATATATATATATAGGATGTAGTTCATATAAAAAGTGATATTAAGGTATAAAATAGGAAGTCATCCAAACCACCCATTTTTTAGATCTTGCGGTTGAGATTTGTCTATTATTTTCGGTTATTATGTGATTAAAATAATACATTTTTATTGCAAAAATGGTATACCAGTAAATTGACTACAATTAACGTTATGGTGGTTATGGAAACAAACGATTAATTAGGGAGGAAAAAGATTCTTTATTATACTATTCCATAACCGCCGTTTTTAGGAGTGGTGTGAGTTTTTGTTCAATTACAATCATTGATGTGAAGAGACGAAGTGTTGCAGTAGTAATTTCCAGTGAATCAAGGTTGTGAAGGTAAGTGGATGTATAACAATGATTGTTTTATGTGTTTGGAATGATATAATAACGTATATGCATTACGTTTTGTTAATTGTTGCATCGTTTAAACGACAATTTGCATTGAACCAGGCTACGATTTTGCATTACTTCATTTACATTGTTGCACTGTTAATATAATTATGATGCATTGTTCTTGATTAACCGTCTACGAGTTGTTGCATTTGTATTCTTAATAGTTTGCATTGAGAAAGAATTGATGGAAGGGGCGGTGAATTCATGGCAGTATGGTTTGTTTTAGTTACGTTGTTGCATTATTTACACGACAATTTGCATTGAACCAGGTTACAGTTTTGCATTACTTCAGTTACATTGTTGCACTGTTAATATAATCATGATGCACTGTTTTTTATTAACCTTCTACGAGTTGTTACACTCACATTCAAACGATTTTGCATCATGGTCGCTTCTGGTAAACGGCCCTCCTCGAAGTTGTCATTTTCCCCGGCGTTGTCCAGGAGACGGCGTGAACGGCGGCGTGGAGTCAAGGACATCTTCTTCATTCACCGAAGTTGCAATCGAGAAGGAATTCTTGACAGAGAAGTGGGTGTGTTGTATGTTTGGGAAGTTATTGCAATACGGCGTGATTTTTGGAAATTTTGAAATTGGTTTCACTTTTTTATCCCTAAATTACCCTTTTGCACTGTAATTCACGATGCAACAGGAAGGTTTGATTAATTTAAAGATGAAATCTGGACCATTGAATCTTATGTAATGAATGGTTTGGATGACTTCCTATTTTATATCCAAAACCCACTTTTTACCTGAATTCACCCCTATATATATATATATATATATATATATATATATTATGACAGTGGATATTCTGGGTGGGACCGATGGTAGGAGCGTTGGCCGCGGCGGCGTACCACCAGTACATATTGAGGGCCGCCGCCATCAAGGCGTTGGGATCATTCAGGAGCAACCCCACCAATTAACTTAAGGATATATTAATGCATGTGTTGTTCTTGTTATTGTTGCCTTGTATATTGTATCTTAATTTCATTTATTTATCTACTCGTTTGTTTTTATTATATTAGCCCATTCATATTTCACTTCCTCGTAGCAGCCTTTTATCTCTTTATATTTTTTATATGATTCCTCAATTATTTAAGTGCTTCCTCGTTCTCCCTCTCTAATTAACTTTACATTTCAATCACAGCTTTATATATACATACATTATACTCTAAATTCTACATTTATTTTGGTAACAGACGTAATTTAACTACTCAATCGTTATATTGATGCTATTCGACCACTAAAAAATGGAAATAAAGCTACAAAATATATTGCGAGCTTCATCTTATATTATTTCTTTATTGGGTGTATTCAGCTTGAAATTCAATCTCATGACAAGACAATATATGATTAATAATAAATTTTGAATCTTGGCCTAGACATATAGCAAAATTTAGTATAATTTGGATTATCTTAATAATCTAATGCCGGATAACCAAACATCTTATATATATATATACACACACACATATATGTCTAAATAATTATTGAAAAAGAAAAGTATATTTCTCCCTTATGACCCATAAAAGCCCAACCCAATAGAGAAGCCCAATAGAAAAACTTGGACAGCCCGTTTTGGTTTCCCCTATGACGAGACTGCAAGAAGTAAGAACTACTACGAAGCTTCTATAAACCCTAATTCGAAAACCTCACCACTCAACCTCTTTTCGCTCTCTATCGATCTTCATCCCTGATCCCTTATTTGCTCCAAATTTGAGTTGGTAAATGGCTGCAAGATTCAAAGAGCTGATTAAAAAATACGGTAAAGTAGGTGTAGTGGTGCATTGCTCAATCTCCGCAGCTTCAATTTCGGGTCTCTACATCGCGATTAAGAGCAACGTCGATGTCGAATCCATTCTCGAGAGGGTTGGATTGCCTAATCTTGCCAAGGATAAGTCGAAGGATAGCAGAAGCTCCGATCAGCTCCCCGAAAATCCTGAGATGATGACGAAGACCGATTCAGAAACTGTGGTGAAGGAGAAGAACCGTACGACGGAGCTCGCGGCGTCGAGCGGCGGAGCTCTTGCCCTGGCGATATTGTTGAATAAGGCGCTCTTTCCGGTTAGGGTTCCGATCACGTTAGCCGTGACGCCGCCTCTGGCGCGCTTCCTAGCGAGGCGAAATCTGATCAACAAAAGCGTATGATTGTCTAGTTTGCTTTGTCTTCCTTTTTTTTTTTTTGACTCCGAAATGAATAAGGTAGTGACAAGTTTGTTAGTTTTTTAAGAAATGTGAATTTTGGGAGTATTAAGTAGCGGAGATTGAGACGATCTGCACATCTAAAATAGGATTATGGAATCCATCTTTTGAGCATCCATTTTTCCTAAAGAAACATGTTTTTCTGTAACAAATATTATTGTTCTTTAATGTTGTACAAAATCTTGCACTTCAGCTATGAATCGAAGAGTTGAATCTTGCAATTGGGCATTCTGAATTCTTCTTGTCATTGCGAATATCTGAATTCTTACGTTTGGTTTCAAGCTCTGCTATTTAATCGAATATGGATCATTTATGTGACAAGGTCCTATCTTTAGTTAGGATGCCTTGAATCTGGTTTGGAGTCCGGGGGCGGAGACGCCCCCGGGCCCGTCGGTATGCATTATTGTTATGTTGGGCCTAAATTGTATTATTGGGCCCAACCCATCTGATGTACTCTATTTATATTGAAGTAGGGCACGCATTTTGTATCTGTAGCCGTCACTATCATAATAAAATATGTTCTCTTTTTTCTGCCCGTGGACGTAGCCAACACAACGTTGGTGAACCACATAAATTTGTGCCTCTTTACGTTTTTGTTTGTTTCGATTACTCAATTATCCTATTCCGTTATAACATCTTTGACCATACATTGCTTCTTAGAATAGTTTTGAGCTTCAACATGAGATTTCCGATTTTTTCTTATTTATTAATTTATGTAAATGACTAAAATTAAAACGACTTCTTAGACTGCTCTTGTTTGCATTTTTGATTGTCACTGTTTTATCTGAATGCAGTACTGGGAAATGGGGCTTCAAGTACCTACTTTCCTCTTGTGTATTTTGTTGCGATTTATTCATTTATTTATCTTTATACAAAACTCTTATTTATGACGTGGAATAATGTTAAACCTTGGGTTCCCTTGCTTCCCTTTCTATAAAAAAATAAAAATTATAATATCTAGTAAAAGATAAAAAATTTTATTAAAAAGTAAAAGATAATTGTTTTATTTATGAAGTAGAATAATATTGTTAAACTGTATGAAAAAATTGATCACATTCCCATTTATTCTATTTAAAAAAAAAATTACTCCCTCCGTCCACGAAGTACTTGCGTATTTGACTTCGGCACGAGTTTTAACAAATAATTTGAATGTATTGTATGTGGAATAAGGGTCTCATATTATTTATAGTTAAATATATAATTTGAGAGATTTAAAATTTAATTGGGTCCAAGAATATAGTATAATTATTAAAAATAAAAATGTGCAAATTTTTCGCGAATAACATAAAGTGGAGAAATGTGCAAGTTTTTCATAGACGGGTGAGTATTATGTTATACAAAAAAAATTAAGTTACATGAAGAGAAAGTTCTCATATTATCATAAGTGAATTTTTTATCTTTTATTTTATAAAAAAATAATAATTAAGTATGAAATAGAAACAAATCGATAACATTTAGCAAAAAAGAAAAACAAATAAGCAGTATAGGTAAATTATTGGAATATAGTCCACATAAAAACATAATATTTTATTAAACATACTTAGTGAGTTTCAAATTTATGTTTCTTTTGGTCACTTCCAATTTTCTTCAATAAAACAACAAATATTAGTGTTGATAGATATTTTTTCAAAAGAAACAATTAAATATAAAACCAAAAATAATATTAAAAAACTGTAAATTAATCTTCCAAAAATAAACACTTCAGCTATATAGATACGTTTCTTTATAAGTGGATCAAATTAATTTAATGATGGTGCATATCTACCAATACCCTTTTAAGATGGTGTCATATAATATATATCTCTCCTCAACTAGATCTGCTTGCTAGTTGCAACACAAACAAAATACATTGAATGGTAAATTCAATTACCGTTCCAACCGACCAACGAGAAGCCAAATAAAACTGTCTGGATTTTACAACAACAATTCTCATCTAGTCTAAGTCAAAAATATTGGATGCCCACAAGGACATGCTTATCTCACCCTTCCCAACTCCTGCAGCCTTCCCGACAATAGAATGAAATTAAGAAAAAGTCCAAGAAACACTAACCAATTGCGAAGAGCAAAGAAATTGAAACAGATTGATCAACTTTCTTTTCTGTCAGTTCACAAAATTTCATAATTGGATGAGTACAATCCTTGCGGAATGCTCAAGTCATATTACTTTTGCCAAAACACAGGCATCAAAACATAAAGCATGCCTTCTGTGTAAATCCAACAAAACGAGTTTGTGTCCCCCAGAATACCTTCAGATGTACTGCTACAACTGTGTCAAGTTCAGATGCTCGAATTCTTGACACTGAGCTCCAGCTTCATTCAGAGAAGACAGAAGTTTAGTCAAAACTTTAGCAAGCATTAGCTTGAAACCAACTGAATTTGAGTTAATAACACTGTCACTGGCAGAGGCATCCTTTGTGAGTGACCCAATGAGGTTCCCTTTCATGTAAGCGTCGCATGCTTTGAGGATATAACGACCACGTTTCCTGAAGTGCTCCAAAACAAGCTCTTCAAAATCCTGCAAATAAACATGTGATTTTCGCCTCAAACATCAATCATGGAAACATAATTTCCAGCATTCCAACATGGATTCATTAGAGATATTGGTCCACTGAAGGCAAGTATGAGTATTCTAATATTCTGAGTGAATGTACCAATTTGGTTGGTGCTTAAAAAAGGCATAGGAAAAGACTAAGGCCATTTTCATTATACGATTTCTTGGGTATTTTTATTTCTAAAAGACTCACGGAAGAAATGCTTCTCAACCCATTATCCACCAGAAAATGGACAAAACAGGGAAAATGAAATCACAGGGTTATAAGATCTCCAAAGAAGTAACAAAGATGTGCAGACTATGAAGTTGCATTAATCACCTTTGGAGGCCTCCGCATCAGATACATCATTGTCTTACAGTTCAATAAGAATGTGTTCTCGTTGTAAGACAGCGAATTTTTCTCCCCTTCAGCTGTCCCAACTTGTTTGTCATATCCAGCTTCATTAAAATACGGCTTCGAATTTAAGACTAGGCCTTGAAGTGAAACCAGTACTTGAAGAATGCTCGATGTTGAAGGATCCCAGACCTCGTTTCCTCTACCCGTCCACGTATTCAAGAGACTGAGGCATACTTTTCCTTCCTCGTATAAATTCGGATTTATTCGCCACCCTCCAGAGTGGTAGTATGCAGACTGGAAAAGAAAGATCAACAGAGGAATATAGAAGCGCATAACCACTTAGATAGTAAGGGGATAAAGTGAGATCTGAATACTCTTACAGGAGGAACATCCGGATATTCTGGAGGAAGATGAAAATCAAAGAAGAAAAGTCCATCCTGGTAAGGAGTCCCATAAGGTCCAACAATCACAGCCCTCATAAGATCCATTCTATCTTCATAGACACGTACATATATGCCCTCTGATTAACAGTACTCTATGTTATAAAGACAATTCCCAATATGTTCCGACATGATCAAAATATATTAACATCTCAGAGAATCAGAAAAAAAGTAGGAGCATACCTGGCAGATTATTTTGAAGAATGTCCCAATCTTGATGAATTTTCTTGAGCCACTTCCTAGCAGCATTGTTCTGTAAAATTTTATACAAGGATATATTACTCGAATTCCAGAGTAATAACTGACATGATATATCATCAAAACCTCAAATCTAATACACGAACTCTATAATGATTTATATTCTGCTACAGCATGATCAGTATGCCAAAACAGTGCTAACCTGGTTCTGTGCACTAAGAAAGTGATGGTCTAGAGGATCTCTAACTATATCAAAACCTCTAAATGTTGAAACAAACTCTTCACGTGCAGGAGCAGTTGCTTCTGGTGGTTTTAAGTTACACAGAGCCTCAGCAATTTCTAACAGGTCAGAATCCTCTGCACAATCATGTTCCTCCTCACATTTAGTGGTTAGCTTAGCAAAGTTTTCTTCAATGTCATAATGTTTTTGAGAGCTTGATCCGCTAACAGGATCTCTATTTAAGACCAGATCTTCAGGTTGAGGACCATCTTCATTTCTTATATCTATGTCTAGTGGATCTGAGTTTCCTCGTCCCCTTGAAAATATTCCAGAGGCTAGTCTAGTCATAAAACCAATTGCAGCTAGAGGAATTGAAAGTGCCCCATTCTTTCCAGAATTTTCTGCAACAGAGTCATCTTCAATCTCAGGCCTGCTGTCAACCACATTTTCCATTCCCTGGTCCTAAATGCAAATATACATGCAATATTTATGAGAAAATCTTCCATAGAAACAACAAAGATAAATATACATTGTAAGAAGTTGTTTATTCAAGACAAGCTTTATGTTTTCTCAGCAGAAATTTTGATTTTACAAAGCAGAAAAGGATAACAATTTCATAGGTAAACCAGTCAAATATCCATTAATTTAAGAGTTTCACCAGTAAAATCACGTTTAATGTTTAGTTCTGGGCTGATTCTGAGTCAATGTTAAAAACATATCATATTGTATTTTCTTTATCCAGAATTACTTCCGTTAGAGGAGAAAACCTTGATTGCATATAGCCTTATAGGTAGTCCTTTAGAAGTGATGATCAGGAATTTATAAAGTATTTGTTTTAATATGATAGTTGTTATATTGTATCCAATTGCGTGCTAAGCAACAGAACTAAACCTCTAAGATTTTTGCCATGCATAGCTCATACACTAAACTTCACCTTTCAAGCTACCAAAAGAACAATATAGATTGTCAAGCCACCCATGGTTAGAAGGTGAGCAACTTTAGTGAATCTCTTGGGTGGTAGTCAATTAATCACAAAAATAAAGATGTCTCTTTTGTTGTGAGTGTGATGTGTGTCAGGTTCAAAGCTCCTCCAATAAAGCATCAAGGGAAATAGGCTAGTAGCACTGTAGGTTCAGCTTGTTGGGTTCCATTCATGTTTGGTTCAGCATCTATATCAAGATTTTCAAAAGTAAAACAATTATATCTCAAGACACTTTTGTGAATTGTGTTCTTCGTGTTAGTGTTGTGCTCGTTTTTCTCTCCCAATAACTTTGTGCCATATCAGGGTTTGACATTCCTAAATCAAAGCCTCAAACAAAGGATTGAACAAGATGTTGGCAAATATATAGTAAGTAATAGATAAAGTTAAATATATGCTAGCCATTACCTCAGGATTATTGGTACTGTCTGTGTCATCTTCAATTGTTTCCCAGCTAGCTGCATCATCACTGCCATCACTTCCGGCAGCAATGGACTCATCATCATCCCGGCTAACAACATATATTGCCTGAGGACCAACCTGATATGATAATCGAGTTTCCCTATAAGGTTAGAATTCACAAGGATAAAAAAGTGTTACATGAGTAATTTTTGTAAGGAAAAAGAAGAATAGTGATACTTAATCCCTCCTATCCTAAAAGATTACCGTGGATATCATTCCATCAGCCCATGTGACTTCTATATCACCATCTCTCAAACTTGTGATGTTCCCGACCCAAGAGAGATCAGAAAATTCAGTAGATATATCACGAGCAGGTGTGTTATCAGAATTTTCCCACCCATGATGCTCCCCATTTTCTCGATTCAACTCGTCTGGAAGTGGCACGTTTTCAATGGAGTGCATAAAAGAATCTTCTCTGTCTGGTAAGGAAATAGGTGACAGCCTAACAACTACATCTCCATAACAATAATCATAATCGGGATGCCCCTCTAGCTCATAAACACTCACCATTTCCTCTTTATCAAATTCTCTAAGATCCTCTGCCCGTGCAACAGGCTTCAACCATTTAACACGTGCTGTCCGGTCTTTTGCATTGACACTTTTTATAACTCCAACTCGTTTGGTCTCAACAGCATCATCACTATCAGCCGCTTTTTCCACTACATACTGTTCTGCAACGAATTCATGATCTCCAGGACTATCTATTGGAATCAAAGATGTAGAATCCAGGTCACGCTTTATTGTACCATCTTGCCAAACAACATCCACTTTTGTACTGGTATTGATAATTAAAAGAGCCCTTTCAAAATTTTCAACTTTCTTCCGAACTTTCTTGTCCTTTCTAACTACTGCTTTACGAATCTTCTTGCGATGAAGGGGCCATGTTTCATGGGGAACTTCCTTTGAAGCTGGCACTGAACTATTGCTTAAATCTCCAGCGAAGTCCCTATTTTCTGATGATTCACAATTTTGGCTCAAGGATCCATCTAAATCAGTTTTGTTTCTCTTATTATTCTCAGATGATTGCTCTGTAGTGGCCACTTCTAAATCAGAATCATCACCTGTTTCATTAGATTCATGCTCATCCTTAGCTGAATCATGGGAATCTGCTCTCACAGATCCCTTGTTCAAAGTTACTACTGATGACTCCTTAGAAGACTGGAGTAGACACCAATCACCCAACTGCCAATTTGTATGTGCAAAACATGACAATAGTTTTAAGTTCTTAGTTGCCTGCTCTTCGGCGGGAGTAGTAGCTGAATCAGGCCCATAACCAGCCGATGCGATCCAGTAAATGAACACTGACCCTACAGTAACTTTGGTTACAGTTCCTTCTAGCCGGTTAGCTTTCCATAACCCAGATAACCACCGAGAATTCTTGAAAACTGATGAAGAGCTTGCCTGCACCCGCTGACCTGGATAATACGGGAAATGTCCATCTTCCAGGATATTCTTTCCAACTGGTTTAAGATGTTGTGGGTCAGCTTTCATCACTTTGCAGACAGAACCATCATCAAGCTGAACTGTTACATTATCAAAAACATCTTCGATTCTACCTAGCCAAGGTCCGAGAACAACATGATCTCCAACAGTGAAATCTCTAATGCGCTTAAGGTCTCTAGATGGTTTATCCCTTATAACAGAACCATCATGTGTTAACAAGTCGGCATTAATACTCACATCAACCACAATACCTATTTGACCGGTTGGATCAGAAGTAGCAGCCACATAATCTCCATGTAAAAATCCTCTATCAATAACTTCCACATTGTTAGTACTTTCTGTTGTTTCAGATCCATCCATCCAAAGCACCTTAACTTGGTCTGCAGCAAGTGGGTTGTTTTTAGAGTCGTTACTTTCATTATTATCAACAGCATTACCTACAGAATCTTTGTCATTTTCTAGATCACCTTCCTCATTAGAACCTGCCCCGTCATCTTTTTCATTATCAACCTCTTCTTCATCTTCATCTTCATCATCATCATCATCAGTTATGTTGCTATCTGAATCAGAATCGCCAGCAACTTCAGTCACTATCCCAATCTGAGTTTTAGTTTTGCTTCTGATTACATCTTGTCTATAGATATAAGAGACATTCTGCAAGTTCTTCAAGATCTCTCCAGGTTTATTTTCATAGCTCATGTTTGGATCACCACTGCGCCCGCAAGATGAAGAATTATTTTCTTCTGAGGTTGCTTTATGGTCAGTATCTGTTTGTTCATTAGCATCCAGAACATCAGAATGCTGCCCGGAGTCCATCTATCAAATACAAAACATGGAGAATGTCAAACGATTTTTTTAGTAGAATATTACAAAAAAGTTGCTTCACATATGTGACTCTGTCAATACGTTTCATGATGAGAAGAATGAACAGAACGAAACTTTACAGTACTAGCCATGTAACTCAAAATATGCCATGTTATTATCACAAACTTACACGAAAGGGTGAACAAGTACCAGTATTACTTGAATTCTTGTTCTACAGCTTAGTACATTCTTCCAGAAAACACAGTTTTCAAACTGGCGGATTACTAACAAGTGGAATAATGCACTAAATAACAACCTTACATTACAATATACTTCAGTAGTGAAAGTTCTGATGATTCCTAGAATGTGTTAAAAAATTCCATTTCGAAGACAAAACGTATTACTCCACTAGAAAGGAATTCATAAGGCTTTCTGAATCACTTCTATCTGAAAGATATTACACAGCTACAAATACAATGAAATATAAAAGCATTGGCAGATAGAGAACCAGCCACTATCCAACTATTTATAAATGGTTCTCGAGAAGAGCATATCTTCTTTTTCCTGCTTCTTTTATTTAAAACCTAACTCCAAGCCAAAATTAAGTTATCACTCGATTAAACAGTCACCTTAAGTGGAAGTGATTCAAATCATCATGCTTAAAAAGAATGCCAAAAACCATAAGCGCTTTAAAACGGAAAGAAATAGCCCCATACTAAAAGGAATAAGAAGGGAGGTAACAGTATACAAATAAATCCCTAGACGAGCTCCAAACTCATCATCTATTCCAACTCGTTGCAGCTAAAGCAGAAAGTATAATATATATTTTCTTTTTCCAAAACAAGATCAGACGACTCTATTACATACAAAACTTCATTCACCAACAATGAAAAACATAGAAAGAAAATATAATACAAAAATAAATTACAGAATTTCAAGGAGGCGGAGATAAATGGAGTAATTGGTTCTGAAAACCGATTAGATGAATGAAGATAATAATGTTTCGATTACCTTTAAATGGAGCTCAAGGAGAATATGTTTGATTTGAGGCAAAGAAGAAATGAGCGGGTCTCTGCGTTGATTCTATGAGATAGTCCTTAGTATTAGAGTTTGAAGGAGAAAAATGGTGGTGATATATCACGCGCCGCTAACAGCTATGCCGGTGAAGCCAAGGGCTTTTTTGGCAATACGTGCCGTATAAATACTTTACGAGTTTTTAGTTGAGGATGGATGTATTCAACAAACTTAGTAAAACAAAGGGTCGTCTATGAAAATACTCTTAAGATATGGGGCAAATATGTGTAGTCTCCCAATCTTGGTGGATTAAAACTGCAATTTTATCTTTTCTAATTCTTTCTCCCCAAACACCTAAGAATCAGAGCTGAAACATCGGAGAACGAAGCAATGATTGTCTGCCTCGCCGTCGTCGGCCACCAGGTCCGCCACAGTCCCGCTTAACTTTGTTATTAAATATTAAGCATGATTAAATTTTTATCTTATAATTCTTTCAATACTTAATTTTGGTTTGCATTTCATGTGATCTGCAGAATAATCCGTTATACATACAGAGTTTTACGGAAGCAGACGATGCACTCAAGCTTCATCATATAGTTCATTGCTCTCTCGACGTCATCGATGAAAGAGGTAGACTTTTTTTGGTGGGTGGGGAAGTTAGATCTTCATAATTTTGCTTCGTGGGTAGGGTTGTAGCAAAACTTCATTCTTCAGGGGTACATGAAATTAGGTAAAGATCATAACTTTTGAAACGTAGAAATTCCTTTATTTGGCAGTTCAGTTTATGATTCACCCTATGAAACTTCGATCCTATACTACTACGATTTAGAAGCATATGTATGAATTATATCATATCAGGAACGTTGTTGACTTGAAAGGTTAAGGCGAATATGTAAGTATGGAGGTGTCTAGTTATGATCATTGATCAATATATATTGAGGTGATGTAGGCACATTTTCAGGAGATTGATGGATTCCCTAGTACTGAAAACTTGTTGATTCCAAAATATAGAAATTAAGAAATAGGAAGATTAGTTTGGGAAATATCGCATTCAATGAGGTTATCAGTCGAGGATTTGGTTGTTTGTGGTTTCACAGAGACGACCCTTTGATGCATTGAGTGGAAGGGGAGTGTAGTGGCCCCAAAAGATCATAAGAAATGACGTTGCATGTATTTTGTCTTTGATGAACTGTTTACCAGTGTATGCCCGATCTGAACTCAAGCCATAAAGATCATTGTCATGACCTTTTACCTTATATAATATGGTTGAACATATTTATTTTTGGTGTTTTCCCAGTGAACAACCCCAGAAAGTCTGGCCCAACTATAAATGAGGCATTCCTCGGTTTACTATATCCAACTGAAAACTACAAAGTGTAAGTACGTAAAACCTTGTCTTTAGCTAGGAAGGGAAACGACACACTGTTGTACATCCTCTTTTCTGATCAGCTGAGAGTTCCTTATGCTATGATTGTTGCAGATATGGTTACTTGACCAACACCAAGGTGAAGTTCATATTGGTGACAACAGATCTTGACGTCCGAGATGCAGATGTGAGAAATGTAAGTCTTAAGATGCATAGATGGGATCCCTGCTCAGCTAAATCCCTTCTGCCAGTTTTTGCAGATTCATTTAGAACACCTTGTTATTATAAAGGTTGTTACATGACTAATCTGCTTATGGCTACATGTAGCCTGTAGGTCCTTAACTGATATCTTATTTCAGACCTGAAGTAGCATATACCCCTAAGTGTTTGTCACTTGACTAAATTTGATGTCATCTAATATAAAGCTCTAATAACCTCAAAAGAACATATGTTGTGTTATACACGATCATTCTGTCGTCCCAGGTGCTTTCTTGAAAATACAGAACCTCAGACTATTTGATTTTTAAGTTTTCTCATAAGTCCTTAGCATGAATTGTATACTAAAATGTTCTGTTTCTCAACATTCTTTTAATAGTTTATTTTGAATTGGTAACGCATTAAAATTTTAAAAACGACGGCACGGAGGACATTAAATTATTTAATATTTTATTGATTCCTTAATTTCTTATACTGTGTGAGCTTTTACTTTGCGTTTGCAACTTTGTATTATAGCTTTAGAGACCTCTTAGTATGTTTGGTGTGACGGTGTCCATAATATGCACATACACTAACTTGATTATGTTTCCTTGGAAACTGCCACAGTTTTTCAGGAGATTCCATTCTGCCTATGTTGACGCAGTCTCAAACCCATTTCACATTCCTGGTAAAAAGATTACTTCTAAAACCTTTGCCGAACGAGTCAGCACAATAGTGAGGTCCTTTGGATTGAGTTCAGCAAGCTGAATGCTGAATAGTGCTGCGCATTTTTCTCCTTCACAGAAGCTTTACAACTTCTCTGAAACTATAGGATAATCCAGCTAATCCAATCATGTAGTACAATAGTACCTATCGAGGCCTTACAATCTAAGGCGTCCCGTCTACCTAGTACAGTTTTTCTGGTCCTGGTTGGGATTGCACTATATTTACGTGTTCAATTATGTTTTCTGCCAAAACTTTAGCACCTTTGTTGTGGATAGAACATTTTAGTTGTGCACACATCTTTTAGACTGCATGCCCACCCATCAATCCATGGTGTTCTTCAACTGATCGTTACTCTCAACGGTGAAGATGTTATTGACTGTGAACCTATATTGGGTTATTTACATAGAGGAATGGAGAAAATGCGTGATTCATAAGATTCTATACTATGTTATTTCACTTCGCCCGCCTCTCCCATGACTTTCCGGACTAACCAACCTGGATCTGCCCTCCACCGACTGGAACTCTTATAGAGCTCTCGTATAAGTCACTTTCATTCCTCTCATCAGACTAGGTAAAATTTATCCTAGAAGCAGAGGAACTGCTGAAATTATGTGAAACCATTGCAAAGGTTTAAGTAGGACAAACCTTTATGGGTTGTATCTGTAATGTTGCTGTAGTTGCAATTTCATGAAGACAGTACATCACATTTGCAATGTGTTGGATGTGATCCATATATTTGCTACTTCATTTGAAATCCCCTTCTCCTACTTGTTACCAGAAAAATGAAATCATCACCAACACTAGAGACTAGACCATGGTTTAATATCATATTATGTTACCGTGCAAGTCAAATATCGCTTTCATAATAAAACATCCAAGTATGAAATTCAGTGAACGAAACAGAGAATGTAGTATGATAAACTAAACTGATGTTCAATTAATCAAAGTGTATGCATCCTGCAATTCTAAGTCCAAAGGAAGTGAGCATTTCCCTAATTGGCGCTTAAGGCTAAAATCGGCAGCAAGGCTAGTAGCCACCATCAGTCTGAGGAGCACCCTCGTGCAAAGATCTGATAGCCATGTTTCAACACGTGACAGAATTCTAGAGTGCGCCCATATTTCATAAGAGTTGTCATCAGAATTCATCATCATCCTCCTCAGCTATATGTTTAGCAAGTTCCTGCTCTTGCTGTTGTCTCTCTCTTCTCTTCTCAGCACTTTCCTTTTCTTTATCGGAATTTGGTGGGAAACGAAGCGCCCGCACTGCTTCATTGTGCATATTAAGGCAAAAGGCAATCCTGGAGTTGAATGCAATTTGAGGCTCATTTGTTGAGTAAATATCTCCGGTTTCCTTTGATATCATCCATCCATTTGTGTGGTCTATAGTGGCATCAATTGCACCATCTCTAATTGCTTTGGCTACAATACTTTCGGCATCAGCAACAGGATTTGGAGAATCCAATCTCAACTTCTTAGCAACATCAGCAAGCGAGATTCTGGAGTATGAGATGCTAATGTTGCGTAAACCAGTCCTAATCACATTGTGCCGTAGCCTAACCATCAAATTGCTGGTTCCGTCAGTTTTGAAAGTGCTGGCAAACTTCTCAGCCACTGTCTTGAACAGCTCCAGATCTCCTATCCGAACAGCCTAAAATAAACATTAGAATGTCAAACCTAGATGAGCTAGTCATGCTAAAATACTATAACATGTTCTTTAATTGCTTAAAGATATGGAGTCTTGCCTGACTACTGGCCAAGAAACATGCAGGTTTAGGAACCCAAGAAAGAAAAAGGGAAAAGGCAAGACTCAGACAAAGGTTGATACAGAATTAGTTTCAGAAGAAGGTATGTGAACATTCCAAGGAAAAAAATCAATCGCATCATTTATTGTAAGAGCAATACACTATTTAAACTAGCCAGCATGATATGAAATTTTAGGACTAGCAAAGCAGTTGAAGTTGAATTTTTTAAGTTAAGAGAACATAGAACAGAGGCCAGCATCAGAATAAAAAAAAATGCATGGAAATTATCAGATGAGGAAATCAAATTCACTCACATTTGTGAGCTCAAAGTATGGCCTCAGAGCTTGTTCCATTCCTTTTTGCATGAAAACTGTCCTTTCAGGAATCTCTCCAAGCAGCAATCGCACAATCACAGCCCATTTGTTGCACAGAATTCGAAAACCCAGTGCAGAAACAGGTGCTTTTCTAGCAGCTTGAAGGAGAGACTCTTTGGCGTCAGTATATTCTAGCTGAATTGTTCTGATTTTCCCAAGGTAGAAGAGGTATCGGCAAAACTGCATAGGAAACAACCAAGATTGGAAAAGCAAGATTGCAATAATTAAAGTGAACTTTAAGCATAAAGTAACCAAAAGTCTAGAAAGAAACCCCTGATCCAATATTAATAGACATTAAATTGATTAAGCAGTGCCGTAAGGACTTGCCTGCTGATTTGAATGAGCCTCGAAACGAGGTGCTTTTGATCTCAATTTCTCAGCCTGATCATATAAGTTGTAATGGAGGTAATTCCTCAGCAACAGATTCAAAAGTGTTTCCTGTGTTAAATGATGTCATCGATCACGTGAATACTAATACGGAAGCAATATACTAGTTATCCCAATTAGACACAAACCTGCCCCAACTCATCATGGCGCAAAGTAGCAGTACGATGCAAAGCAAGCAGGGTGCTATTGAAAAATGAAAGATCAAGTCAAATATGCCATTACACACAAAAATCAAAAATAAGTAACATAAGATCCAGGTTCCTTTATTTGTCAATCGTAAAGTGAAGAGCAGAAACAAACAACAGCATACCCTCGGATTTCAGCAAGATCACCAGTAAGTTCATAGCTCAGAGAGTAATAAAAGTAGAGCCTGGATGCTAGAACATCAATAGTCCGCCTGTTAAGGTTCTTTATGCGCGCAATACTAGCTGCAGAACAAGCCTTAGCCTGACAATAACACAAAATTGTCAATGAGTTAGCATGAACCCTAGAATCTTTCATAATGCAAGCATTTCTGGTAACTTAGGAATCAGCACACACCTCATTATACTTCTTCTGATCAATCAAAAATATTAGGAGAAGCAAATAGCAATAGATCTCAATTTCAGGTAACGAGTGCTTCGACGGGGCTTGAGTAGATGTTCCTATATCAACTTCCATGTCTTGCTCATCATCCTGCAAACATCAGTAGATAAAGATGTTTAATTTTACATACATGTGCTATCTTCAATTTCCACATCATTTGATTGACCAAGAAGACAGCATGAATAATAACTGATCCATGTCATTATTTTTCTAGACAAGATGGATACTTTCTCAACATTACTCCAACTGAAAAAGTAAAACCTGAAATGGAAGACCATTAGACTAAGACAGACAAAATCCAGCAACATGATAGACTATTTAAACATGAAAGAACGCAATAGCTGCTATATAGTATAAGCAACAGAAAGACTGCTAGTAAGAATTTCAATTTTCAAGAATCAATTCGACCCTATAGGAAATGAACCTCTTCGATGTAGAAAATTCAAGGAAATAGTCAAGATATGATGCATCCTCAAAATGATTTACTGTGTAGGAACAACAAATAAATCAAACAAACTTCTTGCACGAGTTTATGAACCTAAAAATAACTTCGTATATAGAATTTGAACAGATTATCTGGAAGATCTGACGTGCTTACCTTTGGAATATAAGCCATCAAGCGAGAATGTACTTCAGACCCAGGGACAAATGCACAATTTAGAAAACTAGAAAGCACAGAAGCATTTAGCTTCTTCCTTATCTGAATTGTCCACCTGATAGCCCTCACAATCCTCCGGACCTCACGTGAGTAAGCCCCCGTCTCAATCAAGGCAGCTATGCCTTTCAATTCTATGGACAGAGACAAAAATGATAAATAAGAAGCTTACATAGCGGGCCAAACCTTCATTCTCCATTGGCAATGAAAGTAAAAAATAAAAATAGAGGAAATTAGAATGCAAAACTATCGACCAGTAGGCAAAAAATAGTTGCAACATCCAGTTCTCCTAATGCCTCTCTAACACACAATTACAAACACACACGCAAGTGTTTCTACACCAAAATCAAAGTACAAACTATATTATAAACTTATAAACGTCTTCGCAGAAATTATAGATTGATGACATGTAAACTAAGCACTTACGCTCAAGAGTGGACGGCGAGGTCAACGATATGGAATCGGGTTGGGCGGGAAGCTCCTGCTGCTGCTCCATCTCAACGTCTGGAGTCATTTTCGCCAAAATCTGAAAAATAAACGCAAATATAATCGACAGATAAAATGCAGAAATAAAAACTGGAAAATCCATTTTCCGTAGCTCGTTAGAAGAGATTTCCTGGTTGATAAGATTTTACCTGAAATTGAGTGAAATAGTGATTCTTGAGATAAAGAACTGATGTGACGGATGGGAAAAAGCTAGGCTTGGTTCCGATTACTTTCTTTCGCTGCAAGTCAGAATACAAAATTGAATATTTGACAAAATTCGCCAAGGGAAAGAAGAAATTCGCTGCGTGGGATTAAAAAGCGGGAGATTGAGCGAAAACCTGAGATTCGATGACAAAAGGTTGCAGGGTTTGTTCGTATTGAGGGATCTTCTTCTCCAAGCCTCAGTAGGTAGTAGAGTTGATTGAGTTCACCGAGTTCTCAAATCTGACGAGTGACGACGTATAGGGAGAACCCATATAGGGGGTATATTTGTCATTCTAACTCTATTTAGAAAACATTCAAATGCATTGTTTTAGAATGCAAATATAGAGGCAAAATACAGATAGGAAAATAAGGTAGGGAAAGATTAATAGTAATCACCGACATTGTCTTTTTTATTATAAATTGTTATAAATATTCTTATAATAGATTTTTTGTTTTTTAATATTTTGAGTATGAATCTGTAGATATGATTCATACTCTTCGTACATATTTAGTAATATTTATATATGAATGGTATGAATCACTAAAATCATATCATTCATACATAATATCTAATTTTTGAATGATAATTTGTTGTTGTTAGTGACGTGTTGATTGGTGTGGTTTCAATTTTGATTGTGAAATAAATTTTGATAGTGATATTGGGGATGATTGAATTTCTTTAAACTATGAATTTTTCATTTTTTTTTGCATTTGAGTATATGAATCTGTTTGTCAGGTATGAATCTGTTTTTGCATTTGAGTATATGAATCTGTTTGTCAGGTATGATTCATATTCTTTATACTTAATTAGTATTAGGGTTAAAATACTCATTTTAATAAGTAAAAGATAAAAATTACCCTTTACATGAGCACATTAGGAAATTTATCATGTGCTCATGTATTTCATTTCACAAAATAGTTTGAATAATATGAGCACAGGAAATTCATCATGTTATCATGAAAATAACATGAGCACATGAGGAAATTCTTCATGTTATTGTCAAAAGTGAGTAGTTTTTATCTTTTATTATTAAGTGGATATTTTTTAGCTTTACTTTTTGAAATTGGGTCATATAAATCACGTATGAATGGTAGAAATCATTTAAATCATACTATTCATACATATAATGCAGGATAGGGCAGTGAGTATTTAAAAATGTATTTTTGTCCCTGAAATTAAAAAATTAATAGAATTTTATATATTGTTATGTTAGTAGTTAGTATTTATCTTTCACTATCTTACTAGTGATGCTCCCGTGCTATGCACGAGTAGCATTTTTTTAATTATTTTGATATGTATTATTTTATGTTAATTTATAATTTTATATTCAATTAGTATTCAATTAATTTAAATAATAAATTAATTAATTGTAATATTTTTTATAATATAATAAATATTATTGATGTATATAGAATTATCATTTTAATAATTTATATTAAGTTATATTTCGGAGACCATGCTCGACTATATCTTTCTTTCAAAAGAATTTGATTTAGAACTCATCATAAGTTAATTCTCTTGCTTTTGGATAATAATTGATATTTATAAGTAATTATGTGTGATAGTGTGAGAATGAAAAAAAAAAAAATTTCATCCATCTATCTAAAATTAATAGTAAAGATTAATTGACTTGAATATAAATATATTTTATAATAATAGAGATGTGAAATATATTTATACTATAAGTTTTGGATCATATAAAAAAGAACATTTGTGTGATAATTGAGAAAAAATCTCAAACATCAATTTCAATTAATCAACGGTTGTGATATTCTATAAAAAAAAAATCATTTAAAAAAAATCACATTCCTTTAAAAATATAAAGTAATTAAATGAAATGAAATTAATCACAATTGATTGTAGATGGAGAAATGTCTAAATCTATTCTCATTTGTCACGTTTGATTTTGTTTTCTCATATGAAAATAACCATATATACATATGTTTGCAAATTTGTAAGGAAAAAAAAAAAAAGCACAACCCTTGATTTGTTAAAATAGATTGTTGAGGTATTTTCTCATTTATTATGTAAATATTAAAAATGTAACCTTAAATCATTAATATTAAACTATTTTGTTACATATATTTTATATTATAATTAAAAATATTTATAGTATAAAAAGCTATTAATCTATATCAATGCATATATAAAACAAAAATTATTTAATTTGATTTCAGTTTGATTGTTGATTTTTTAATTACTTTAAATTTTATATATAATTATAGTGATGTTCCGGTGTTATGCACGTGTAGCATTTTGTCTATGTTTTATGTTATTCTAATTTCTTTGGTAATGATTGATATTTAATAAATTTAAATAATAAATTATTTTTTCTTATAAAATACAAAATATTCTTGATGTATATGAAATTATAACATTAATAATTTGTATTGAGTTATATCTCATGATATATATAGAAATATATTTTAAATAACATCAACATAAATATTATTATTTTTAATGTTTGAAATAAATTATATATATACATGTATTTACATCTTTGTAGAACGGATAAAAAATTTTAAGTGGTTTTTATTTTTAAACAGAAAGTAATATATATATATACACACACATACCTTTCAAGTATTTCTCAACTTAAAATATTCTATTCATATAAAATTTTTATTTAAATTCTCAATTAAAAAATAAATTAACTACATATATTTGAAATTATTACATTAATAATTTGTATTAAGTTATATTTCTAGATATGAAATATATTTTAAATGATTTAAATATAAAATTACACAATATTATTATTTTCAATGGTTGAAATAAATTTTATATACTATTTTATTGTACATATCTTTAAGAATTAAATATATTACTTAAAAAAAAAAGCAAATCAATAATAGTAATTTGTTTTAGAAAACAAATTGAATTGTACGACTTTAAGAAAAACTCGATGGTAAAATGTTAAACTATCGTACATATCATTTTAAGCACCTGAATTTATGTAGCATGAAAACGTCCAATATTTAAAAATAAAATGTGAGATGATAAGAGAAATATTAACAAAATATCGAAAAAAAAATCACCTCATCAATTTTATTGAAAAGTTATTAAAAGTCATAATATTGTGGAAATGAAAATCATAAAAATACTTTAAATTTATAGAGAAAAATATTAATGGAATATAATTATGCTAATATTTTTTAGCATCTAATCAATTTTCAACATCAATATAAATTAAAAATAATAAATAGAAAGCAAGAAACAAAAATCACACATTATTTTTCTCACTACTTCTACTCATCTACAATACTCATTTTTATTTATTAATGAGTAATAATACAAAAATAGAGAATAATTAAATAACATATTTATATTTTGTCTTTTGGAAAGAAAGATAGTCAAACATGGTCATCTAAATAGAACTTAATACAAATTATTTACTATTTCACATTAAATTTGAAGAAATGTGAAATTTATTTGTTCTTTGACATATCAATAATGAATAGTCTTTATAAATTCATGAAAATGAAAGCCCAAAGTTCTTCAAATATTACATTATTATTTGTTAAATGCTTTTGGAAACTCAAAGGTTTACAATAATATAATATTAATTTATTGAGTATTTAAGTATTGGGGCAAGTGATAATTAAAATATATTAAATGGAAAAGTTTTGGAGGGAAAGTTAATGGAGGAAGATTTTGCTTTAGTATATATATAGATATGACTATTTTCTATAATTAACTCGCAAGTATATTCACAGTTAATATAATAATTACAATATTACATAGACATATGAGTAAATATTATTTAAATGATATTTTATATTTCAATTAATAATTACTCCATCCGTCCCAACTCAATTAGCTTGAGTCGTATTTCTTTTCAAGGCGTCTCAACTAGTTGTATATCATTTTTTTAGAACATCTTTATTACACACACAAATTTAAATAATATATATTTTTTATTTTTACTTTATATTTTAAACATACAATCAGCATACACTTTTTAACTCAACTCCCGTGCGCCGGACTTTCTTGTTGGAAAAGCTCTAAACTAGTTGGGACGGAGAGAGTATAATTCAAAAAAATAAAATTATTAAATTTTTATTTATTTACTTGATATATCACTGTGATTATGTGAATCGCAAATATATTAATAATATATACTGGCGGCTGCTTTTTATGATTGATATTTTTCTCTGTTATAATTCATCAAGTCAGTAATAATCAAATAAAGGCAATCGTGATTACTGCTAATAATTAATATCTCATTAATAAAAACAAATAGTTACTAGTACTTTTGAGGCAAAGAAAAACTCAACTTAAACACATACAAAGAATCATGGCTAAAGCTCCCTACACACATTATCTAATATTTTTTCAAAGAAACAAGAAGCTTCCCACAATCAAAACTAGCCTTCTTCAACAGAAGTCCAGCCAAGAACTTAGCCATCAACTTATCCCTCAGGAAATGCATCACAGCCCCATCACTCTGCTGCATGAAACCTACAAAATATGCAGTAGCTATGAGATCAAAGCTTCTCCACCTCCTCTCCCTTGCAAATTTGTCCATTGCCTCTCGGATTCTCTGATCCTCGTTATCTTCTTTATCATTCCCCTTAAAGGCCTCTGCCAAAAATCTGGCCAAGACGACGCTTTCCTCTAGAGCCGAACAGCCACCTTGGCCTAAATCCGGTGTCATAGGATGCAAGGCGTCACCAAGAACACAAATATTGTCTTTGGTTATGTTTCCCCATAGCAATTCCCATGGTAGCCTAAACCTTAATGGCGCACATACCATGTTTTCTAATTCAACTTTCTCAAAAAGCTGCTTGATCTGATCAGGGGCTTTGCCAAGTTTGCCTAGTACCCATTGCTTCAACTTGGTCGGATCCTCCAATATTTGTTTCTCTGCATCATCGAATACCAACACAAATAATGTAATATAATTTCACGAAACAAACGTTTAGTAGAAAAGAAGCAAGAAAGTACATAAAGATGTACCTTTGGATGAAGGAGTAAAGGTTAAACCCCAGTAAACGTTATAATCATCACATGGGACTACACCAAATCTAACACCCTTTCCAAAGAATTGCCTGATATGAGGCTCAAGACCATGCCCCTCCTCAACGTGTACGATGCCCCTAATAGCTGTTCGCGAAGAAAAAGAAGGAGTGCTGAAGCCTAGAAACTTCGAAACCACAGAATTCACTCCATCACATCCAATCAGAACCTAGTAACAGATCATGAATGTTAACAAAAAATTCCACATAAACATGGCCTTATTGCAGTTAAGCTCTCCTTTAGTTTACCTTAGTTTTTATAACAGTCCCATCAGCTAAATGAATAGAGCTTACACGGCCATCGCTTTCAATATGAACCACCTTGGAGGAATATCTAATTACGCCTCTTGGGAGTTCACTTTCAAGTGTTTCAAGCAGTACTTTTCGAATCAGACAACGAGCTTCTCTATCAACACTGCATAACAGCAAATCCTTGATCCCAAATAAACTATACTCTCATGTGTAGCGAAACTATTTCTATCATTATCTATAGTTTTCTAGCGAATCAGATTTAAAATACACTTACTTTGAATCCGAGGCTGCAAGAGTCCTTTCCGAGGTGGTAAGCCCAGAATCAACTGACGCGGTCACAACTCTGCGATCAAAGATTGCAAAAGAGTTAGAGAAACAAGGTTAAAATCATTCTTCACTTTCGAAATTACTGGAGTAAAACCCCTCCTCACATGCATAGATTATTAATTAAGAAAAAGGGAAATGAAACCAAATTAAGAATATGAGATTTACCCGGTAATTTTGGTGTGTTTTGCACGAAGGATGTCGCCTACGCCAATGGCGTCAAGAGCCCTCCAACCATTGGGCCATATTCCTAAAGCAAATCCTGTAGTTCTCAGTCTATCTCCAGACTCCAAAACTACGCTTCGGATTCCTAACCTATGATATGATAGGATGCCAAGCAAAAATGAATCTTAATTTTGTGAATCTTGATGGTGTGAAGTTGGTTTGATGGAAATGAATTACCTGTGTAGTGATAAAGATGTCGCAAGACCAGCAATTCCAGCGCCGACGATCACTACGTCTTCCATGGCTTCTTCTCTTTTTATTTATTTATTTGTAAGGTAATTAATGGTTTATTTATTCTCTTTGAGTATGAATGAATTTGAAGTTGGTTTTTGTGCCTATAAATACTAGTAGCCGAAGCAGAAGATGAGATGAAATTTCACGAGAAGAAGATGATCTTTGACTGACTATTCAATACCTTAAACAAACTTTGTTTTCCATTTGATTACTGCAATTAGAAATTTATTACAGTCAAACCGAAAATGTCCACAAGGAGAAGAAAAGAAAACTACGTAATAGCGAAAGAAAGATAATAATATATCTTGTGAATTGATGAATTTTCTACACCTACACTTGAATGATTTTAGTATAATAAAGTGCTTCTATGTTTGATGAACTACTATTCCCTCCCACCCACTAAAAGTGATCACGTTTAACCGAATTTAAATATGACCACTTTTAGAATAATAGAGGACTAAAAGTGATCACGTTTAACCAAATTTAAATATGACCACTTTTAGAATAATAGAGGAATAATAGAGGGAGTATTATTTATTTTAGGGAGTATTATTTATTTTAAGGTAGCTTGTTATTTGTGGTGTGTTAAGGTTTTGTAACAGTAGTCAGTACTTTTCAATGGTTCGGAAAAAGCCCTAAAAAAATAGAGTAAATTACTAAAAGAAATCAATAAGAGCTCATTAGAGATATTTTTACGAAACACTCAAAATATAATGAATTTGATTATATTTTGAAATTCTCTAAGTACTGGGACATATCAAATTAAAACGTAACAGAATATTTTAAATCAATTTAGACATTTGACAAGTAGATTTGATTTTCTTTGTATACATGCACATTACTTAAAATTATTGTTAAAATACTTCTCTAGTTGACTCCACTTTTAAACCGTCACAATTCTTTGAATTTGTAACAAACAATTACAGCATATTTGACGTCCCATTTAATTTCATATAAAGTTACTATCATTAAAATCTGTATGCCTTAAAAGAATTGGACCATTAATCTTTAGATGAAGTATGAGTATCAATTTATCATAGCAATATTATATATAACAAAGCATCGCCGTATAAAACAATATTGTATATATAAAAAAAGCAGCATTACTACGATTGTTGGGGGCATCTCTATTCTAACACTCATATTATAACTACTTATGCTTTATGATATATATATATAACCATTTTCCTTACAAGGTAAGAAAAAAGAGAGTTTTAGTTTATTTTATTTTAGGACTACATTCTACAATGAAGCAGCAGTAAGACTTCCACAATCAAAACTAGCTTTCTTCAACAGAAGTCCACCCAAATGCTTAGCCACCAGCTTATCCCTCAAAAACTGCATCAACACCCCATCATTTTGCTGCATTATACCTACTATATACGAAGTACTAATGAGATCGAAGTTTCTCCATCGTCTCTCCCTCCCAAACTTCTCCATCGCCTTTTGAATTCTTTGTTGCTCGTCGATTTCATCATCATCTTTCTTCAATGCCCCTGCCAACACTCTAGCTAAAACGATGCTGTCCTCCAGAGCAGCACAGCCACCTTGGCCTATGTCGGGTGTCATAGGATGTAAGGCGTCGCCAAGGACACAAACATTGTCTTTGCTTACGTTTCCCCATAGCATCTCCCACGGATACCTGAACCTCAATGGTGAACCTACTATGTTTTGTACCTCGGTTTCTTCAAATACTTGCTTGATCTTATCAGAGACTTTGCCTAGCTTGCTAAGTATAAATAGTTTCAACTTGTTTGGATCCTTCAGCGTCTCTTCTTCCTCTGCACCATTTTTTCGCAATAAGTGATCTAACATACAAATATACAATGCAAATGAAATGGTGCTCAATTAGGAAGTAAGAGGTGAGTACCTTGCGTTGAAGGACTAAAGGAGAAAAACCAGTAAACTCCATGATCATCACAGGGGAGTACTCCAAATCTAACACCCGTCCCAGCGAATTGCAAGAACTTTGGCTCAAAATCATGTCCATCCTCGAAATGTATGAATCCCCTAACACCGATCCGGCCCGTATTACAGGGCTTGCTGAAGCCTAGAAACTTGGACACCACAGAGTTGACTCCATCACATCCAATCAAGACCTATTTTAAGGACAAGAATCATGTAGCCCCAATCTCAAAATGGCTGTCACAATTGCAAGTTGATCAGCTATTCTTGTTTCTGTATTACCTTAGTTTTGAGAACTGTTCCATCAGCTAGATGAACCGATTTAACATGATCATCATCGCTTTGTATATGAACCACCTTGGAGGAGAACCTGATGGTACCTTTAGCAAGTTCACTCTCTAGTGTTTCTAGCAGAACTCTACGATTCACACACCGAAGCTCTAGTTCACCCCTGCATTTGTGGCACTCACGCTCATATATTACACAGTTCTAAAATACCCCTTCTGTTCCAAATATTAGAAGAATTTCAATTGATATACAAGTCCAAGTATGGCTTGTTATTTACACATACTGTGTAGGTAAAGCTGGAAAAGATAGCTCTGAAGTCTGAATCCCAGAGTTAGCTGATGTACTCACGGTCCTGCATATCCATATATACCCATTTTAGTGTATCAACAGATGATGAGAAACTTACAGATAAGCTTCATAAGCATATATAATCAAGTCGGACGAAATTAAGAGCACAGATTGAAAATTAAATAACTAATTAAACAAAATGGAGGTTACCCAGTAAGTTTGAGGTGTTTTGGGCGAAGAATGTGGGCTATGCCAATAGCATCTAGCGCTCTCCAGCCATTACTCCAGATTCCTAAAGCAAATCCTGAAGTTCTCAAGCTCTCCGCCGACTCCAAAACTACACTTGAAACTCCCAGTCTACGATTTTTCAAACAAGAACAAGCTTGAATCTTACTTAAGTTGATAATCATGAACAGTAAAAAACAGTTTGTGCAGCTTACGTGTTCGATGAAATGCGTGGGTTTTGAACTTTTATAGAAAGGGTTTGAAAATGGTACCTGTGAAGGCCTAAGGATGTTGCAAGACCAGCAATTCCAGCTCCAATGATCACTATATCTTCCATGGAATTTATGATTACAGAACTGAAACAAAGAAAGGCACAACAAGACGATGTTTATAGAGCTATAAATAGTAGACGATGGGAATGAAAGTTGTGACGACAGCCCATACGCAAGGGCAAAGACATGGCTATGTATATACGACAGTTGCATTGTTGTGTACACACATAGTTGGACGTGTACGCATATGCTCCATGCAAGATCATTACATATAAATAAATCGGACATTGGGAAGCAATTTGGACTGTTCAATGTCGTCATAACTACATAAAGAAAAATTAAAGGACGAAAATTGCAAGTAATCTAGTATATAAATATAATTAGTTTTTAATAGATGGATTTCAATTTCAACGACAATATTTTATGAATATTTCAAACTTATGGCCCATGATCATTTCAAATTAGTTTAAATAATAACTATGTTTAAGATACATAATAAGTGTGTATACATGTGTATTTATAACATACAATACAATTTATACAATATACTTTACATATGTTGGTCCTTTAAACAAAATGGGTATGTTTTATACTATATTTATAAAGTACTTTTATTTCTTTTATTTGTCGTATTTGCTTATTATTAATAATAATTTTTTTGAAAAAGGAAAAATATTTTTATTAATAAAAGGGCATGAACAATGCCAAGATACAGGAGAAAATAAATTAATCACGATCACAATCAGACATCACGACCGGCCACTGACAAACATCACAATCATAAAATAATTATTAATAATAATTTTGATATTCTTATTAATGTTAACAAAGAGATTATATTTATTTTCATCCACACTGCTTCAAAAAAATATATTCAAAAAGTGATTTGTATAATAATAAGGATGAATGTGCATCAATCCGAATTCCGAAACTAGTACATAATGAGTATAATTGTATTTAAAATCGATCTTTATACTCTAAATGATAGTACTATATTTGGTCAAAGTTGTATTAATGAAGTCAGGCAGAGGGAGTATTTATAGAAAATAGTGAAATATATATAATATTTAAAATATTACTCCCTCGGTTCATAAAACATCTTTCTAGTTTGACTTGGTGCGGATTTTAATGTAGTACTTTTGATTTTAATGATAATATGTAGTGAGTGCCGTTAGAGTCTCACTTGATATATTATTTTAAATTGTGTTGTGTGTAGTTAGTGTAGTGGGTCCACTTATTATAAATAAAAAAATTTAAGTAGAAAAATTTTTTATGAACGGACGAAAATGGTAAAATAGGAAAAAGTTTCGTGCGGATTAGATATTCCTGTCAGTGGTCAAGAAAACAGGAGCAAAGGGTGTACGGAGAGAGTATTATAATATATTTTATAAAACAAATAAATAGAAAACCTATCTATTACACATTTTGCGTAATCTTTAGCTAATGCCTTATTTTCTTATCAACTATCAACTATATTCAATAAAAAAATACAAGAAAGTGACAAATTCATTTTAAATGATCTTTCTTGCACTAGCTAGCTTTCGTCCAATATTTGCACTAGTTTCTATAATAATACATATTGATTTTTTTAATCAATAATTTCATTAGATTGTTCATTGTTGCACGTACAATAAACAATTAATATTTTCAAACTCTTTGAATTTATGCTTTTAAGCTTTTGTAATTAGTCAAATTTCGACTCACCATGTTTTATTTATCCAATTGTGTGAAATTTAAGAGTTGGACCAATAGACTTATACACTATTGTTATCATTGGCCTGTCTTCTATTGAAAAAATGCAATCTCAAGTTAGGGAATCAAAGTTTCATTAAAAGTGTTGGTTGGCGTGCGTGTGTTGGCCTAGTGGTAGTGAAATTAATGCCCAAGACAATAGGTCTCCGTGATGCGGCCATGTAATTTAATATTAATGCAATCCATTTTTTTTTAAAAAAAAAAGTGTTGGTAAACCAGTCTATCCAATTGAAACCATGACAAATCATAGTTCTATTCTGAAGACAGCGAGATGTTTCACATATGCGAGTTGTTGAGAAACTTAATAGAAGAACGAAAGAACCCGAACACGAACCAGAACCAAAGAAGTAGTACATAGGTAATACTCCATTAAGAAGCGGTAAGGGTACCGCAATTATAACTAGTCTTGTTCAACACCAAGCGCGCCACAAAGCTAGCTAGCAACTTATCTCTCAAAAAACGCATAACAATTCCATCGCTCTGCTGCATAAACCCCACAAAATACGACGTCGCAATGAGGTCGAAGCCTCTCCATCTTCTCTCCCTTGCGAATTTGTCGAGCGCCTTCTGCACTCTCTCGGGATCCTCTCCTCCACGATTGAAGGCCTCGCCTAAAACCCTAGCTAAAACGACGCCGTCCTCCAACGCAGAACAACCACCTTGGCCTAGGTCAGGCGTCATTGGATGCAACGCGTCCCCCGCTACACAAACGTTGTTTTTGCTTATGTTTCCCCATATAAGCTCCCATGGTCGCCTAAACCTTAACGCTGACCCCACCATGTTTTCCACCTTTGTGTTTTCAAATACTCTCCGACTCTCTGAGGGCACGTTGCCCAGCTTGCTCACCAGCAGCTGCTTCGACTTCACCGGATCCGCCTCCACCTCTTTTTCTGCAATTCATTCTATTTATAATTGCGAGAAGAAGATAATTCAGTACTCGTATTAGTACGTACTATTATAAATTTATGAGACCTTTGGGAGAAGGGGTGAAGGTGAAAAACCAGTAGACGGAGTGTTGATCCACAGGCATGACTCCATATTTAACGTCTTTCCCCAAAAACTCCATGAAATTTGGCTCCAGATTGTGGCCATCCTCGAAATCTACAAAGCCTCTGAAAGCGGATCGCCCCGCGAAAGAGGGTTTAGTGAAGCCTAGAATGTTCGCCACCACGGAGTTCACTCCATCGCACCCAATCAACACCTAACGTTCATTCTTCCCCAATTAATTAATTAATTTCTTTGTAGATTAATTGAATTGATTTAGATTGATAGATAGACAGACCTTAGCTTTGATGATGGATCCATCAGCAAGATGAATGGACTTGAAAGCAGTGTCGATCTCTATATGAACTACTTTGGAAGAGTACCTGATTGTATCTTTTGGGAGTTGGCTTTCCATCGTCTCCAACAACACCTTCCTATTCACGCACCGACACTCCAGATTCCCTCTGCATACAGCAAGTAATAATTCATAAGTCGGTATAAATTCCAAATTGTCAAAATTCAAATCAAATTTCCATTATTACTAATCAACGTGTCTTACTGCGGATCTGCTACGCTAAACGGCATTTCCGAAGTGGTAAGTCCAGAAATTACTGATGTAGTCGCAAAGCTGCATATATATGAACGTGTGATCGATCACATTGCTTTCAAATCATTTTATATTTCATTCAATGATAGAAATTTAAGAGAGCGAGAGAGGAGACCCAGTAAGTTTGTGGTATTTGGCACGAAGCAGATCGCCAACACCTAAAGCATCGAGCGCCCTCCACGCATTAGTCCATACTGTGAAAGCATAGCCTGTGGTTCTCAAGCTTTCCGATGACTCCAAAACTAAGCTCTTTATTCCCAATCTGTACTTATACACGTTTAATAAAAAACCACCACCTCATATAACAAATTCCACATGCCATAATCAACACAATGAAATATAATAAATTCGTGAAGATAAGCAAACCTGTGAAGTCCTAAAGCAGTTGCCAAACCAGAAATCCCTGCACCAACAATCACTATCTCTTCCACGTTTGCCATTCCTACTCCTCCTTACTTTTATTACTGTCATCTCACATCCACAATTCACACTTACAAATACTACTCATTAGAAGATGAAGACGAAATTTATGACGACCGCCAATGCGCACAATCACCAATAATTGCTATATACTCCTTTTAATAATCTACGACGACCCCTACCACTGCCAAAGGAGGATCAACCAGATTGTGGTGCAGAGCATTACATCGGCTGTACTAAATTGGATTTTTCCCTAAATACATCAAACCTGTCCTATTAATTGACGAGGAGTCTTTTGGTTGGATGAATATGATCGATAGAATTATCTTCATTAAATATCAATTTTTTTATTCATAATTCTTCATTTTTTATCTCTCTTTGTGAATTTAGTCCCTTCTTAATCACTCAAACGAATTATATAGTCAAGTCAAAATTAGTGTGATTATATAATCCATCATTTGAGTGATTAAGAGAACAAGAAGATATTAAATTTATAAAAAAGAGTAAAAAGTGAAAGATTATTAAAATAAAAATTAAGATTTAATAAAAATAATCTTATTAATCGTATAATGGAATCAAACAATTCACCCATATATAATACTACATGCACCATTTGTTGCATTATACTTTTTTGATGTCATACGATCCATATCTGGAAAAAAGATTTTGCGTTCCGACATTATAGTCATTAGCACAGTAGTATGCATATATTTATATTTTTGTGTGGTTGAGGAGATAGAGGCAAAATCAAAATGGACCTAAATTAATTAAAATTAAAGGTGGCGGTATATGAAAAAGAGGTTTTCTGGGGACGGTCGCAACGAGGCCGCTAATCTAATCTTCTGCTTTAGCTCATTTCTATATATTGCAGCCTCAGTTTAATTTATTTACATTTTGATTCTTATAAATCAGAATTGTATAGTGTGTACTGATACGGTTAAATTTTTAAAGAGTATATATCAACATGTAAATGTCATAATTTAAAGGGCATGCAACTTTCATAATTTTAGCGCATCCACATAAATTCATAAAAATGTTCGTGCAAATGAAATTTTGATCTCTTATTTTTTGTCTCATACTCAATATAATACTATCAAATTCTAATATATTCTTTTTATTATTTTTATACTCTGGTTTTGATTTTATACTTAATCTAAGGATTTATCACACCAAATAAAATATATAGTTATTTATAATATTTAATGTCACTTTTAATTGAGAATCAATGTTGATAAATTTAAGATTAGAATATATATTTTTAAAATTTAAATAAATATCAATTATGAATCATTATATTATAATAAACTTTAATTTTAATAACTATACTGATAAATTTTATTGTAAGAGAGCTTGGAATACAAAGCGAGACAATAAATTAAATTCGATTAATTTGGAAAAAAAATGTTGGAAATATTTGTAAAATTCACCGTAATTTAAATAGCAATATATCCACATTAAAAAAGATGTACAGACTAGTCCTTTTTTATCTGTTTCTTTATGAAATCATTCGTCATTGTATAGATTGATTTGGGCCTGGAATAAGTAAAAGGCCAGGTATTATCATATCTTCTGATTCTTTTCCTACTTAACAACGCAAAATAAAATAAAATAAAATACAATACGCACGCGTTTTTCAATTTATAAATGTCTGTCAGAATAAAAACTACATGCAATTATTCGTAGTTATCTCAAACTGATTAACTTTAATGATTGTCGATTGACATGGCATGCATGCATGCATGCATGTGAAGTAGCTATAAGGTTCTAACAGAAATAAAGAAAATATTATGAAAGAGGAGTCAAGGCAAGAGTAGTTTGTCATCCTTGTTGACTTATAAGCATATTAATGCAACGATCGAGTCTCAAATTGAAACTCATTAAATGTACATTATTGTGAAATAGCAAATTAACAATTATATCTATATAAAAATATTTGGTTACGCTCGCGAGAATGATAATAAATTTCTGCATGCTTCTATATATTTCGAATTCACATAACCATTAGATTAGAATCATTAGATTACTACAAAGAGTGCACAACCATATATCTTGCAAAATTCGTAATCAAATGAAAAAATTTTATGATGACATTGTTTTGATATATAATGAATTTTTTAGGCATGCTTTTTAATTTGCTATAATTGTAAAATGTTAGATACTACTCCCTCCGTCCATGAAACAAGTTCCTAATTTGCCATTTTCGTCCGTCTATAAAACATCTTCCTACTTTAAACTTTCCATTTATGGTAATGGACCCACCACACTCTCTACACACAATTTAATATAATATTTAAGTGGGACCCATATTCCACTCACTACATATCATTATTAAAGTCAAAAGCACTACATTAAAATCTGCACCGGGTCAAACTAGGAACTTCTTTCATGGACGGAGGAAGTAGTTACGAATAGTATTTAAGCTAGAAGGTGGGGGCCGGGGTCCACGTAATGAATGCAGAAGAGAAAGATGCATGCATGCATGCATATTGTTTGGATTTAGACAGAAAATGAGATGAGCTTGTAGGTAGAGAAGAACATTATATGTATGTTCTTGTAATGTAAGTTGTAACTCTAGTGGCCCTGTGGCTCGTTATGATGATAAGGCAAAGGAAGGCAACTCCACCAATCAAAATCAACCAAACATCATGGCTCGTACGTGCAGCATCAACTAGCATGCCTTTTGTTTTTGTAAACTTGTCACATTCATCTCCTAAAGCTCTCTCTTCGTCTCTTCGGTGTGGATATGTGATAACATTAATTTTATAATCTTGTTACTTTTTATATTAAAATATAAGATAAAATAGTGAATTTGATACGGACTTAATGTTTAATATCAGATCAATTTATTTATCACATTTGGTGTCAAACTCATAATTAATTTGGTATAACGGCTGAACAATATATCATGTATATCCTCATTAATATATTTAGGCCAATTATTTGAAGAAAAAATGTCCCTACTATATAAATCAATCTCCTCTGAATTATACAGTGGAATTGAATAAATTCGATGCTGACACTTTACCATCAATATTATTACTCGACAACATACATACGCAAAATGCAAGGGGACAAGTGTGTGATTTTAAATACTATTGTATGGCCCTAAATTTCAATTCTTTGTTTATTAAAATAAAAATAATAATTTAATATCACCTTTCTAGTTCGAGACTATTGTAAAAATCTTGTGTAATTAAAACGATCAAAATACATGAATTCAAACCATATATATTAATAATTAATGAATCCACGCACTCACATGTATATTATGTATACAAATGAATCAATTAAAGCTCTAAACTGATAATTAAAAACAATAATACTGAAACACAGTTATCGATAATGCAACAACACTGTTGATTTGATTAATCACATACAGTCACAGAAATTGTTAAAGGTTCAAACAGATTTTGGTTTCGATTGAATAATTAATGTTAAAAATTGCCCAAACACTAAAAGCTCATAGTGAGCTGGTGATCGTGGATCATATTTATATATACAACCTTTTTATCTCATTCAGAAAGCCACTTTTTTTAATGGTTATTGATATTATAATAAACACTCGCACGTAATGATGTAACAAATACTACTATTTTAAGGTAAGCACATAGAAAGCCCTAACTCAAAGTGTCAAAAAATGAAAACATGCAAGTACTATTACTCACATTATGCACATTCTCATTTCTTCCTTTCTAGACTCTTCAATTTGTTTTATCCGAATCACTATTAATTGCTTATCACAATGTATATATGTCTTGTGAATAGCATGTTAAGAAAATGAGCGATGAATATATTATAGGAGGTCTCTAATTTTTCATTTATTTTTGTTTTGACAAATAAATACACAAAATTATAAATTTCAATATATATATTTTTTCAATAAATGTCATCGATGGAGTTTGAAGTTGATGTATAATTCAAGGAATGTTTTGAAATATTTTTGTTTTATATTGACATGTACATAAAATGACAAATAGATTGTGCATCACTTTTAATTAATTGAGTCACAAAAAATTGTATGTTAAAATATTTATTGGTATAAAAATATCATGAAAAATAAATTAAAAAATATCAAGAGAAAGTAATAAAATGTTACAATCGACAAATGGTCTTTTTTTTGTTGCATATATAGATGAAGTAGTTGGTAATATAAAATATCAAATCATATAAAATAAAAACCTACAAATGAATATATGACTATATGAGTACCTTCGAATAGACAATCCATGTAAGACGTGGGATATAGATAACTAAGAATATAGCGATCATCAATGTGATAAGTATTTGAAGAATTTTGAAATTTTGTTTCCTAAATTATAATCGTTACACAGAATTATCAAATTTGTGTTATACCAATTTTGTTCGTATGAAAAAAAAGCACAATCTTATACCACTCCGTCATCTCCAAAAAGAGACATATCTTTTCGGTATTCGATATGCAAATTAAAGAGTCTTTACTTAAGTTTAAAGTATTGTAGTAATATAAAGGAAAAAAAATAAAATGCAATTAATGTTTATTTCTATTTTGCGAAATATTTCTCTTTGAAGAGGACATTCAAAATGAAATACCTCTCTTTTTAAAGAGGACGGAGTTAAAACATGTTAATCAATACGTTCAGTTACAAATATACTCCAATAACGAATTACATATTTAATTATTCAAAAACTATAAATTTTAGTTAAACATTCATACTAATTTATTATTATTATTTTTTATTTTTATTGCAGGTGGAGTTAATCTAAACAAACATGATTCTATATGCAAATTACAAGAAGAAAACTGTAATAGAAAGAGGCTCTAATAATAAAGTTTAGTTTGTGTGTAGGAGTAAAGTAGAAATGGAATGGAGCCAAGCTGGTCCTCTGCTTTGCTGGATTCAAGCTCTCCGTTGTTGGTTATTAATGGGGTTTGTCTGCTGAGAGGTACCAGAGTTTCAGTTGCCCCAATCACTCAACACCGTCTTACCACTCATAATCTTCCTTCTATCTCATTCACAATTCTTTAATCACTCCATTCTCTCTCTCTCTCTCTACATATATATTGTGCTCTTATCTTCTTCTTCTTTTCTTTTCCGTTGTTTTTTCCTCCTCCTTCATCGCTTCCTCATCATCTTCTTGTTTTTGTCACTGCTCCCAGAGACTACAGGGAAGGATTAGATTAGAAAGTGAAAGCCCCACTTCGGGATTGACTTAATTTCACCTTTTCTATTTATATTCTGAAATCCCCTCTGATTTGCTGGATCCACAGATCTAACCTATTCCACTTTGAGATCTTCCCTCTCCCTATACCAACTCCAAGGTAACTCCGGCGCCACATCTTAGACCACCCATTTCAGTTTAAATTAGCTTTTATTTGAATTTTTCTCTCACTGTTGAATATTTTTCGCTGCGCGGTTTGAAGTTTGAACGTAATCATTTGCAGTTTATCGTTTGATTTTGTATCGTAAAGTTGGACTTTTGGAAATTCCAACTTTGATCCATTAGTTACTTTCTAAACAAGGATAAGTGAATTTCGCCGACTCTTATTTTCAAACCCTCGCCCCCCTTTCTCGCCGTGTATAAATTCTTGATTCTTTTTTGTCGTGCTGAGAGATCTGTTTCACACTGAAAGTCTAATTTTGCAATCGTATCACCCGAATTGAAAAACAAGTCGATATACGTGCCTGCTGCTTCTATTTTCTACTAAGATTATAGCTATCCGGATTCTTACGCCTGTGTTTACTTATACTTTGTTGCTGACTTTTTTAATGTGCATAGTTTAAGAAGATAGCGAATCAGATTGGGGTTAAGCTTCGTTGTTGTGAAAGTTACCCTTGAGTGCACGGTAAATGTGGATGTTTTGGAGGGTGCTTTGGACGACATGAGGGATGTTATCTGGGTTAATGAACTTTTTGAGGGCCTGTTTTCGGCCAAGGGCAGAGGGGTATGTTCATAAAGGCTCGGATGCCAATGGCCGGCAGGAGGGACTTTTATGGTATAAGGACTCGGGGCAGCATTTCAATGGAGAGTTTTCAATGGCTGTGGTTCAAGCAAATAATTTACTCGAGGATCAGAGCCAACTCGAGTCTGGTTCTCTGAGCATGACTGAGTCGGGACCTCATGGCACCTTTGTGGGGGTTTATGATGGACATGGAGGTCCTGAGACCTCCCGCTTCATCAATGCTCACCTCTTCCCACATTTAAAGAGTAAGCATTCATTTGCTTTTAGAGTTTTGAGTTGCTATTAACTTCAGTTGGTTTGATTGTATTGCTTTGTTTTAGGAAATAAATATTGGTTTAGATATAGTAACATATATCCAATCTAGGGTGTATATATTATACTAATGCCTGTTTGTCACATGCCTATATGGTAAAATATGATTCATTTTTTATAGTTGTCAAAGTCTTGGTTTATTGTACAGGGTTCACGGCGGAGCATCAGTCAATGTCAGTAGAAGTTATTCGTAAGGCGTTTCAAGCAACTGAGGACGGTTTCTTCTCAATTGTTAGCAGACAATGGCCTACAAATCCACAGATTGCAGCAGTTGGCTCTTGTTGTCTTGTAGGAATAATCTGTAGCGGGACTCTTTATATTGCCAATTGTGGTGATTCCCGTGCTGTTTTAGGGAGGCTTGTCAAAGCAACAGGGGAAGTACTTGCTATTCAACTCTCGGCGGAGCACAATGCAAGTTTTGAGTCTGTGAGACAGGAGTTGCAGTCTTTGCACCCTGATGATTCACATATCGTAGTTTTGAAGCATAATGTATGGCGTGTGAAGGGTCTTATACAGGTCAGTTTATCATTTTTCAGTTGATCATTGGGTTTGTTTCCTTGCAGTGGAGACCGATGGCATCCTTCCTCTTTGTCATGCTGCAAACATTTTGTTTTTTAAAAAATTAATTACATTAAATTAAATTACAAAGCCATGTCACGGAGGACTCAAACCACCCGACACCTATTGCATTGGGCATTAACTTCCTACCACTAGGCTAACGTGCACACACAACATTTATTGTAACTTATACATCCAAGGAATACAATATGAAATTTTTTTGGAGTAATATATAGGTAGTTGGCTTTTAACATGAGAGATCTGAGATCAAATTAGTTAGGCTCTTAAAAATTCATACAAGTACTACATGATCAGCTGTGTATTGAACCTGTTGAATGGGAATCACATTTTTTACAGTTCCATGGTGTTAACAATTTCTTGATAATTGAAGCGTGGTGAAATTGATGGAAAATAGTTATGTGAGGGGAAAACACTAACTAATAAAGTAATTACTTTCATTTCCTTCTAACATAACTCTAGATATTATTTCTTTCTAAATTGATTTACAGGTGCAGTTTCCACTATTTGTTTCTTTTTAAATGGTGTGTGCTTTACGGGTTTTGAATTTTGGGTCTGGTTTTTAGGTAGTTTTTCCTTATTTTGAATCAATGCCTATTTAATTTCCAAATGGGGTCAGTGTAGTCTCAGTATTCTTCAAGAATTTAATTATAGTAGTATATGTCTAATGTGTATATTTTAGCTCCCCTTTGGTTTAGCTTTTGAGATGCTCCATAATGATGTTTGACTTGGATCTAGATATTTTGTTTTTATGTTCACTCCGGATGAAATTATGCGATTTTGGTAGAATTGATATTTAGTGTGTTGCTCACAGATCTCAAGATCAATTGGAGATGTATATTTAAAAAAGGCTGAATTCAACAGGGAGCCGCTTTTTCAGAAATTTCGACTCCGTCAACCTTTCAAAAGACCTATTTTGAGCTCAGAACCTTCTATTGCTGTGCAACAGTTGTTGCCTCATGACCAATTCATTATATTTGCATCTGATGGCCTCTGGGAGCATCTTACCAACCAAGAAGCTGTTGATCTAGTCCAAAATCATCCTCGCAGTGTAAGATATTTTTCTTTGAAATCCCTTAAGCAGATACCTTATTTGGACTCTACTTTTGGTGTGCAACTTATATGAGATCTTGTGTTACTGTTTTTAACTAGCCCGCATATGATATTTCTCAGCATTTGTTTGCATATGCAACCTTTTCTGGTTGTACATTTGTTTGTGTTGCTGCGAGTATCACCAATTATTCCATGGTCTGAAGCTGATGGGATTGTTCTTTGCTCTATCCACTTATCTTTATATGAAAAGGATCCACTCTGCACATATTTATGTTCTTGATCATTTTAAGAAGTATACTACTACTCTCATTATACATCAGTGACACTAGAAATGCAAAGGGTTCTATGATTTCATTCACCTCGAGGGAAGACTTAGACGACCAAGGCTGTGTGACAGAGTTGTCGATCACATAAAAGTGAGAAATTTTGAGTTGTAATAATTGGTTGCAATGTGCAGGGGAGTGCTAGGAGATTAGTCAAAGCAGCTCTGCAAGAGGCTGCCAAGAAAAGGGAGATGAGGTACTCAGACTTGAAGAAAATAGACCGTGGAGTTCGTCGCCATTTCCACGATGACATAACAGTAGTAGTGGTGTTTGTTGACTCTCATGTTGTGAGTAGGGCTAGTGCCAACATATCTGTGAAGGGAAGTGGCATCACTATTCCTCCCAATTCTCTTGCACCTTTCACCACACCACCTGAAACCCTCCCAACTTGACAACGAAGGCCGTCTGTCATTTGTTTTTACTGAAGAATACAGGTATCTTGAGCAGCCCTTGAATTCTTTACTATACACTGTAATTTTTTTAACCACAAGACTAAGGTGACAGTCTCCTATCATACTCAACATTTTCTGGGCAGTAGGTTGTAACGACTTACATTGTCTTTCTTTGTGTGTTTTCCTCCTTTACTTCGATCCACTTCTGTAAATCCCCATATTTTCATAAGCAGATTATAGTTGTTTCGTTTTGATGCTTTGTTTCTTTTGTACGCACGACTCCTCGATAAACACAATTACATTTGTGTTCTAGATCATATATGTATAATTGTTGTACACTGCACGGTTACATCGATTTCTCATCAACAATTGGAATATTACGCAGATATATTAAGGTTTGAATAATTTGGTGAATGGCAGTAAAACTGAAAGGTAACTGAATTACCCATACATACAGAATTAAATTAAACTCTAGCTGCTGAAATCACTCTCTTCTTAATTAATCAAACAAAATAGAGAACATAATTGAATTTATTTTTTAGAACAACAAATTAACATCATTGAAATTAAATACTTAATAAATATAGGCAATGTCGGAAAAATGGAAGATCGAATAAATAAGGAAACCGGTCAACGGAAAAGATATGCAGACAGTTAAATCCAATCGGCTATCGAAGCGACACGTGGCCTCTTATGAACCGTTGATTAGTAGCAGTGCACCTTACTGCTAATCACATTCTCCATGCCAATGAAATAACTAACCCCAGTCTCCAGCCAATCTATTGCATGCTTGTTTATGTTGTACCTTTGCCAGTAAAAAGGTTTGCAAAATTACAGTACGCTTCGACGAATTGTACATTCAATTTCTCTAATTATTGTAGCTGCGGCTGCCATAATAAAGAAAAAAGTCGTCACATGTTACATGACTCGAAATACTGACAATTTATTTTATTTCAATCGTCAGATCTCATTTGATTGTTTTGCTGTTTCCATCCATCCCACTGCAATTCTCCTCGTTTTCTCTCTGGTTGGGATTCAGTGAAAAGGTATGCGACTTTCTAGATCCGGCTTCAGCATATTCAGTTTCAATTGCCTCCAACAATTTTGATTTGTCTGTTTCTGGTTTTTGTGCTTCGATTTTGGTGTGTATGAGTGTCAAATCCCAATCATGCTGCTAACAAGGTGCATCGAATTTGGGTGATTTCGTGAAGTTGAATTTGAATTCAATGCATCCATGGTTGTAGTTGCTGTGCTTTGGCGCTTTGCAAATATTAAGAGGAGAACCTGAGCGGACAGAGATAGTTGTAGTTTTATTCCTTTTATTTGTGATGATCTAATCTTAATTTCAAATGATTACAATGTTTTTTTTCCGTTATGTAAGTGTGGTCGCGTGGGATGAAGAGACTGTAGTGAATCGGGCAAACGGTACTTTTGATGTGATGTGAGGAATGGTGGTGATGATGTTCCTGTGGTTTCATTTCTACTGCTCCCATTTTTTGGTAAAATATAAATGAAAGTGTAAATGATCTGCCATTATTTGGTTACATGAAAATGCGAATGATCTACCTTTTATCGGTTTACACAGAGAGATCATTTGTCAAGATATGATTTTGGTTATTCAATTCTTGAGCAATTGGGAGTAGCCTACTTTTTAGCAAGCGGAAATTCTAAGCTGGACTTCAGGGTCCAGCTGATCTTATCCTCATGTGGATGTGTCGAACCATAGTACCATATAAATTATGGACCTGAGGGAGAGTTTCTCTAGTTCCATCAGTAAAAAAACCAAATATAAATGATCTCTATCTGCATTTCTGCATACTTGCTAGAGATATAAACTAAGGTGCCCTGGACTAATTGCTTTAAGTGAAGTGGCACTAACACACTTCCTCTCAATCTCAATCTCTCTCTCACTTACACACACACGAATATATCATATTTGGTCTGAGATATTGTCAAATTTGTAGGTTAAATATGGGTGTTGCACAAAACAATGGTGATATGGAGGAGGGAACTCTGGAGATTGGAATGGGTATAGTCTCACAATCCAATTATATCTCGGTTCACAGTATTGCATATATGTTTATTTACGTTGACAGTCCACGTACAACCAAGAATAATTAATTTTGTGTATTCCCCTGTTTACATGTATGCCCACTTTGAGAGCACTGAATTGTTATACGTGCTAGACAGGGACTAGAAACAGTTGTGTCTTTCCTCTGGAAGGCACTCTTCATTTATTTCTCATGATATATGATCTTGAACTAGCTACCCCAATTAAATCAGGTTTAAAAGACTCCTGAAATGCTGGAGTGACTTGAAATAATTAAGAAAATAAGGTTGGGAAATTTAAGTAAACATAGATGGTTTGCTTCTCTCCAACTAATGTTGTTCTTCGTAGTAATTGTAAACTGTAATTCTATCTATTGCTTAAGGGAGTTCAACATGATTACCACCACCATCATCAGAACCCATTCCAAACACTTGGCTACCTATGCCTAATTGGTTGAGAAATAAAATACTACATATTTCAATGAAACTGCTTACTTTGTTTTGATTAGTATCATTAATTGTTAAGACTGGTCCACTGGATATAGTAAAGGCCTGTTGCCCACAAGTTTTTGATGTTTAATAAATATTGGCTGTGGGGATACTAAATTTGGAAATAATTAGCAGAAGTTTCTAGATGATTCAATTATATTACTTCTCCAAATATTCCCATATGTACTGCTTTACTGTAGTGCATAGCTTGATGTTCTTGAATATTTTCAGAATATAGAACAGTCTCTGGTGTTGCTGGACCTCTTGTTATCCTAGACAAAGTCAAGGTGAACCTTTGTACTCCATATTCATTTCTTTTTTTCTTGGCAAACCCTCCTATGTCTTTATGCTGGGTTTTGGAACAGGGTCATTAGATGTACTTGAAACTTTTTTCAGGGACCCAAGTACCAGGAAATTGTCAACATTCGCCTGGGAGATGGAACAACCCGCCGGGGACAAGTCTTGGAGGTTGATGGAGAGAAGGCTGTTGTCCAGGTGACTGCCATCTCAATTTCTTCTTTCTTCTATGGAGTGGTGCCATTTATAGATATGGATACTCTCTTTGTCTTCATAGTTTTTGTAGTTTTTAGTATTACAGAAGTAAATGCCTTTTCTCTTATGAGTCCCTTTTTTTGACTAGTCTGCTGGACTGCCAGAGTCCTTGATTTAGACTACCTGTGTCCCACCTTAGTTGTCGCACTCTTTTTTAACGCATAATTTATGTCGTAAACATTAGGTGTTTAAGGTTATTTCCACCCACTTCTAAAAAATGGATAGACAAATTACTAGATAGAGTTGTGTAAATAAATTACGGTTGGACAAATTAGTAGATATAATTGTATGATTACGGAGGGAGTATGATCTAAGCATATCTGCTTGGACTTTATTTTCCTTATTTATCTAATCATTTCTTCCCATCTGTTTCTTACATTATAGAGTGAAATTTTATTCCTTTTCTCTGTTTACCAGGTTTTTGAAGGAACATCAGGAATTGATAACAAATACACTACTGTCCAGTTCACTGGGGAGGTACAATTGCTTACGTAATTGTTTTGCTGTTATTTTTGCTAATGAGTTCATATTCCGTTGAAGTAGCTTTCCCTTACAGTGTACTGTTTACCCTCCAATCATCATTTCCCATTTTGTTATTTGTTATCTTAACATTGCCAACTCATTCTTCTTCTCGAAGTGTAAGATATTCTTTCAGATTTGAAATATAATTTAAAATGCTTAATATGCTGAAGTTTGTTTTCTGTCTGTGTGATAAGCCTTTATTAAGAAATGCAGTTGGTTTAAAACTTCTATTGGGTTTCTCACACGGGGGTGTTGCCCTCTGGTCCTCTGTTTGTACATAATATTATTTTCATGTTAGTTCTGCTTAGACAGACTAATGATTGCTCTATAAGCTATTCAGAGGCACTGAAATTCATGAATTGACTTTCATAAAGAACGTATGTTCTTAGTAGATTTGTTGACTACTGCAGGTTTAATAATAGATTTATGCAGTACTCTTTATGAAGTTGAATTCGTTGTTGCTGTTGCTTTATTTTCATCTTTTTTTTTGGTCCTAGACCTGTCCTGGTGCAATCTTAATTTCTCTGGTATTGAAAAATGGTTTCACATAAATCGTGTAAAACTCGTTTACAGGTTTTAAAAACACCTGTCTCACTGGACATGCTTGGTCGCATTTTTAATGGTTCTGGAAAGCCCATTGACAACGGCCCTCCTATTCTTCCAGAGGCCTACTTGGATATTTCAGGCAAGTACTAATACTAAATGAGAAGTGTTCCTTTTCTACATTTGACTAGTCCACAATTAATGTAATTTCTATGTCCAGGGAGTTCCATCAATCCTAGTGAGAGAACTTATCCTGAAGAAATGATACAGACTGGAATTTCAACTATTGATGTCATGAACTCAATTGCCCGAGGTCAGAAAATTCCCCTATTTTCTGCTGCTGGTCTTCCCCACAATGAAATAGCTGCCCAGATTTGCCGTCAGGCTGGCTTGGTGAAACGTCTCGAGAAAACTGACAATCTCCTTGAGGTATGGTTTATAGCTGAAAACTCTCTTCTATATCAAAGAGTTTTCATCCCTGCCTTCATCACGATTGCTTGTTTTCTTTTTCAACGATTCATATAGCAATAAGCTGCTACTTTCTTTCTTTATGTTTAGCACTTAACACACACACACATATATATATATATATATATATAATTAGATCATACCCATAATAAAATCCTATCCAAAATAGGAATCTGGCTCATATTATAAACCAGACCTGTAATAACTCTTCTCAAATTATAGACCAATAATAGGACCTCAAATAAGAAAATAAACCTGAATAAAAATAATAACTAAGACCAATAACATTTATGCTAATCTATCCCTGCTCGCTACCTGCAAGAACATACCATGCAAGGACATTCACTATCACTTGAGCTGTTTGAATTTTTGTTTGATAGTTTATTGAATCTTAGGTCTGTGACAAATATTCTAATCATAAAACGGAATGTTATTGAAGAAAAGTATGTTTATTTGTTTGTTCCAAGAGCTTTTATTTGGACTATGAATGTAAAATTAAGTTGATGGCCATGCTAGTCTTTCTAGATAGTGTAGTCATTTGGTTTCAGTCTGCTTGAGCTTCTCCATCTGATTGATTACTGTATATGGTGTTCTTAGTTTTGATATCTTCATGTTTTTAATTTTCTGTTGATATGGTTCTATCTACATTGTGCTATAGGGTGGTGAAGAGGACAACTTTGCCATTGTCTTTGCAGCTATGGGAGTGAACATGGAGACAGCACAGTTCTTCAAACGTGATTTTGAGGAAAATGGATCCATGGAGCGGGTGACCCTTTTCCTGAACTTGGTAATTTTGTTACCTTCTTCTTAACTGTTTATCACTAAATCTTAGTTCTAGATGTCTCCATATTTAATATCTTATTTCTTCAGGCCAATGACCCTACAATAGAACGTATTATTACTCCTCGCATTGCTCTGACAACTGCAGAGTACTTAGCATATGAATGTGGCAAGCATGTTCTTGTCATACTGACAGATATGAGTTCTTATGCTGATGCTCTCCGTGAGGTAATATATTGCATAACCTTACTGCTTTATCAGCTGTTAACTGAAAGGTCTCTTTTCTTTCGAAAATTAATTTGGAACTTGACCTTTCATTTCATATTCTAAAGAATTTATTCAAGTAATAGTGCCTTTACAATTGTTCTTATGCATCCTATCTTGGTTGTCTTGTTAATATGTTTAGTTGTAATTATTCCTCTTCCAATTGAAATTGGAAGCCTAATTGCTAGAGATAATGTTTTCTTTCAGGTGTCTGCTGCCCGAGAGGAAGTTCCTGGGAGACGTGGATATCCTGGGTATATGTACACTGATTTGGCTACCATCTATGAGCGAGCTGGACGTATAGAAGGGAGGAAGGGATCTATTACTCAAATTCCTATATTGACCATGCCCAATGATGGTAAGACACCTATTAAATTTCTCTCAACTATCCGGATAATATTTTTCCTTATGATCACCTTGATGGATCAATGCTAATCTGTTCCTTCTCTGTCAAAATTCTCAGATATTACACATCCTACTCCAGATCTTACGGGGTACATCACCGAGGGGCAGATATATATCGACAGACAACTTTACAATAGACAGGTAAAGAGAGGTTGACACACTCCATTGCACCTATAGCATGGCACTAATTGTCTCCCTGATCTTAAAGAACTTTTGACATGCCCTGTTGCATGTATCAAGTATCTTCAGAAAAATATGGCGAACCTCCTCATAATCTATTGTATGTCATACTTTGGCTTAAATAATGTCTGTAAATTGACAGATATACCCTCCAATCAATGTGCTGCCATCCTTGTCTCGTTTAATGAAGGTAAACACACATGATAGTGTTTATTTCATCTAGTTTATGTTTGAGGAATTATAAAAGATAATGAGGGTTCTACTATTGCTGCTTGAATATGTTACAGAGTGCCATTGGTGAGGGCATGACGCGTCGGGATCACTCTGATGTATCTAACCAGGTAATTTGTTTTCTCTGAATTAATTTTGATTTGCTGGGACTGGCCAATCATTACAGCTTTATTAATACTATTTTGTTTTTCTCTAATTTTATTCTCAGCTATATGCCAACTATGCTATCGGGAAGGATGTCCAGGCAATGAAAGCTGTGGTTGGAGAAGAAGCTCTTTCCTCAGAAGACCTGGTCTGTATCTGTGCTTGATTACTAATTGTATTAATTCCCAAATGATAGCTAGTTTGGATTGCTAACTCCACATCACATGTTTATACAGTTGTATCTCGAGTTCCTTGATAAATTTGAGAAAAAGTTTGTGGCCCAAGGAGCCTATGACACACGCAACATTTTCCAGTCACTAGATTTGGCATGGACCCTGCTTCGTATCTTTCCCAGGGAACTTCTTCACCGTATTCCAGCCAAGACACTCGACCAGTTCTACAGCAGGGATGCATCTAACTGAAAGAGGATAGAGAAAGCCCTTGCAGCGGAGTTTTACGTTCGACTGTCTTGGCGTGCGCTTCAAGCTGTGTTTCTTGGTGTTCTTTTTGTTAGATTGTGATTCTCTTGTTATCTGGTTTGAAATAAGATGAAATCTTTGATGATCCCCGCAAAGGCCATGGCAGTACCTTCGGAAGTAAGATAGTTGTATTCTTTCAGCAGAGAACTATCCTGTAATTCGTTTGTATTATCGTGTTGCTCTTCATGAGTGGTGCATTTCACGTCTTTGAACTAAAAGTTACCATTACATAAGTTGTGTTATTTTTTCAAGTTCAGAGGTTCTGAGTTTGAGTTTTTGGAGTTGTATTTTGCTGGACAATTTTGCTCCTATCCTTCTGTTTCAAAAATAAATGAGGATTTTTTTTCTTCTGACTTTTGGTCTTCTTGTCTTGTTGTCTTGTCTGTGCTTAATGTTATAAAATGAGTAATTTAATTTGTTAGATCTTGCGATTATTCATCTCCTAATAGTTTTTAGGAATTCAATATTTACTATTTTAGTCTTGGCTTTCTTTAATTCTTCTAAAATTAGTATTTCTTCATGATTTTGGCATATTGTAATACAACCTGCTCAACTTTAGGAAAATTTGAACAGTTAGGTTGGTGTCACAATGTCATTATACATCGTAAAAATTATCCAGCTACTTTAAATTTTATTTTGTTTTTTTAATCTTTTTGAGATTCTATATTTTGGGCGAAACCCCAAATCCTAATTAAAGTTGCCCTAAGAAACTAAGAATAAGAAAAGAAAGGGTAATAGATAAAATTATCCACTTTCATAAAATAAAAATAAAAAATACCTACTTAAAAATAAAAGATAAAAAATATCCACTTTCTACAATAACATGATGAATTTTATCATGTGCTCATGTTATTTTACAATAACATGATGAATTTCATGTTATTCAAGTTATTTTAAATTTGAATAACATGAACACTTGATCAATTTCATCATGCTATTGTAAAAAGTGGGTATTTTTTATTTTTTACTTATCAAAATGGGTATTTTAGCATTTGGCCCAAGAAGAAATGCGTAAATTAGTTATTTTAATATTTTTGAAAGAGCGTAAAACAGAATTTGGATAACAAAATGAACTCATTCAAAGCCCTAATCTTCCCAAATTCATAAAAAAGCGCCAAATCCTAAATTCCACTTTGCGGGCATCGCCTCAAGATTCAACAACCTCACGCTTGCTCGGTCTCATCGCAGCGTCATCTTCTGCTCTCTCTCTCTCTCTCTCTCTTCCTCTCTCCGCCTATTGCCGCAAGTCGCAGCATGGCCTCGTCATCATTATCAATATTTTTGAAGGTTGGTGTTTCTTATGACATTAAGCAAGGCAAAATTAGATTTGTTAGGTTAAAGCTTCTGTCAGTCACAGCCCATCATTAACATAGATGTATGTAGAAGAGTATATTATTCCTGTCACAAAATCAAGAATTCTTTAGTTAGTTCAGTTTGAACCTCTAACCTCTATAACTAATTACTAAGATGTAAAGCAGAAACTTGAAATATTTGAAGACAGCATGGTTGGTGAAACTATTGCTGTTAACCATTGAATCTAGTGAAATTCAGCCAAGCCATGTGTATAATTTTAATAGTTTGATTTATTTATCCTTTTCTGATGGACCCGTTTTATATCTTGACATGGCATTCAATTCTGCAGTTGACCAGAACTGCGCAACATGGATGCCGAAGCTGATCATTATGTTCTGGGACTGCCTTCTGGCGAGGAAGGTTCCAAACTCTCAGACCAGGAGATCAATAAAGCCTATCGTTCAAAGGCTAGCTGCATCCGGACAAAAGACGTGATGACCCTCATGCACATGCTAATTTCGTAAAGCTTAAGAACTCCTATGAAGTTCTCAAGGATGGAAAGGCTAGGAAGTTGTTCGATGATCTTCTTAGAATAAAAAGGGAGAAGGTTCAGCGCCAAGGACAACAAGATTCCAAGCGCCGGAAGATGATGTCAGATCTTGAAGAAAGGGAACGGTCTGCTTTTGCTGTTGACTCATCTAGGAGAGCTCGAGAAGAAGAGGAGAGAATATCTCGACAACTTAAGCAGGAGATTATGAGAATTATTGCAATGCATTCCAACACCTTACGTGCGAGATACAACAGCGGAGATAGTGGAGGAGTGGAGAAGGCAAAAGTTCTTAGTGTTTCGTGGAAGAAAATCGGTGAAGATATTACACAGCTCAGAGACTCCGGAGAGATTTTTGGAGAATTTGGTTCTGTAGAAGATGTAGTTATTAAAAGTTCCAAGAATAAAGGTTTATCAAAGGATGCGGCAGTCACTGCATCTGGAAATGCATGGGATGATCTTTCAAATCCTCTCCGTGTTATGCATCTTCAACCTGCCTCGTCACCTGACGTTTTCAATGCTGAGAAAAAGTGATCCTGATGGCCCGAAATTGAGCAATCTTGTTGGCGCTGGGTATCAGGACTATGAAATTTCAGTGCTGGAGAAGATGAAAAGGGTTGGTAACTGCATGATCCTTCTCTTAAAATTTGAAAGTTCCTTTCTTACTTGTTTGCTATGCTTTTTCTGTGGGTTCGAGGGAGTTTTGATTATAACTTTTCTAAGTTGGTATTACTTATAACCAATTGATGCAGATTGAAACTTGTCCAGGAGAGAGAAAATTGGTTATTTTGCAAATTCTTTTTTACTTGTTTAATCTAGTGTGATATAACAAATTTGTATCACATAAACGGGCCACAAGCTAATATGTTATGATTTTGTGTGTAGGCTGCTCAGAAGCAAAAATGACTTCTTAATAGGATGTGGAGATGCAAGGAGAATAAATAAAAGTACATTATGCAGCAGAGATGACATTAAATCTATACTGAACACGGAAGGTAGGTAGCTACTATCTACAATAATACAAGTTTATATTGCTTATATTTTGAAATCAGATCTTCAACCCTTGGTGAATCATTCATGCTAAAGATGAGAATTTGATGTTGATGCTGATATATCAGGGTTGATGTTTCTCCCTAGACTGGTGCTTGATGCTATGTTGGATGGGTTACCAAATGTAGCCATTGTACTGTATTCAATGAAGGTTGTGTTCATATTCATTATGTTTCATAGATTGTGTAGCACGTTACCCTCAGCGTAAATAAGGATTTTGTTTAAGATGGAAGGTGATGAATATCACAAGTGAAAGCAACAAATAAGGCGTTGTAATATATTTTTGATGTTTACTTTTTATTTGTTGGGACTGCATTTTGGATCTCGCAAATATGTTTCATGTGTTGTACGTTGATGCTTGCTTAACATTGTTTCTCCATTGATGTTCGTCTATTCTGTTCTGTCATTAAAAACTAGATATATTGATCAATATATCAACACTCCATAATTTATTTTTAAGAATATATAAACTGTACTTATGTTGAACACGGAAAGCGTATACCTACTAAAGAAGAAGACATATATATATATATAAAAGAGAGGGACGAAATCTGTTAGAAGACAAATATTGGACACCTGACAGTTGGCGGGTCAATTCAATAACTAAACCTTTTTGATGTTTTCTTACGATGCATGGATTATAGTATACGAGGATTATAGTGTAGTCCAAAACAAATCTGATGTTGATTGATTGTTGTTTGTGGTCACTACGCGTTTTATTTCTCTCTTTCAGTTATTACTGTTTTTTGTCTTGTAAATCTAAATACCCTTTTTTGTATCTACTTTCGGTTCTTATATAATTAACCAAACAAAAAAAAATAAAAAAAAGAATTTTGGGTTTGTGTTTTGATGTGGTAGTTGCAAGCGCTGTTGTGGAAGGGGAAGCATCATATCCGTTTAAGCGAGGATAGTGATTTGAACATGCACAGGTGGTACCAGTCTATGGGTGGCTCTGTCATAATCCTACTAATAGATTAGAGACTAAATCATATTATGCTACCAAATCAAACACTTGGCACTACCTTGTTTTCTTCACCATTTGGTGTCTGCACAAAAAGGGCTAGCTGTTGATCAGTCTTAGTGTTGTTAACTGCGCCCTACCCTCCGTCCACGATAAGTGTACCGTAGAGAGTGAGCACATGTTTTAAGAAAAATTATAATATATTATTTTAGTGGAGAAAGAGACTCACTAATATTGATGTGATAAATTTTAATCTCATTTTTTAATGTTAAAAGTACATAAATTTCAATAATCTTATATCTATAAGATGTGATGTAATTTATTACGTTTATACGTAAAACTATATATTTAAATAGAAATAATATACTGTTTGTGTACGATCTATTTAAATAATAATGATACATTTATTGTACGGAGTAAGTAATTAAATATTAATAAAAGTTCCTCATATAAGTTAGCAATAGTATGTAATTATAGTTTATCTAATGCTCTCTTTGTTCCACTAAACTTGACATTTTTTTTATACGATTATTGAAGAGAATGTATAAAATAGTGGAAGAATAATAAATGTGGTAGGATCACACTTTTTTAAGAGATAACTTATACTAGTTTTAAAATGTATCAAGCTTAGTAGAACATCCAAATAAGCGAACTCACGCCTGGTGTATAATATTATTGTTGATTGTAGAAGTATGTTTGAACAATGAAACCATAATCTATTCAAATCGTATTAAATTAAATATTGTTACTTAAATTGAATCCACGCAAAAACCGCGGGGTCGTTGGGGACCCACATTTGCGACACGTGTGCTATCATCCTCACTTACTCTTGACTGGAGTCTTCATTCACTCTCTTTCTCTCTTACATTACATATAGTGGATACATGGTACCATTCCTCATCCTGATTAGGAAACAACATCAATACATCAAGTACAATCCGCTCTCAATATGTACGACTCCTTACCAATTTGTAACCCCCATCAACTCAGCCGCTTCATCAATCCTCGCATCTTTCAATTGCGAGACGGCGGCGGCGATATGGAGATGATCAGCATCCACAGCATCAACTACACCAGCTTGAAGGACTTGATGCAGGAATCTCCTCCATCCACGCCGCCGCCGCCGCCTTTCTGCCGCGCAGACTGCTGGCGAGAGATTCCGATGAAGGATCCGTTGCTGCAGCACGCGGCGTGGGCCTACCTGCAGCCTATGATGGCGGAGCGCCGGAGCGAAGACTACCGCTGGTGGAGGAGATTCCACCACAGGTTCTGCTGCCTGATCGACTGCTTCAACGGCGTCGTTTTCATCGTCTCTAAGCAAGTGAGAGAGCGGTTGATGATCAAAATTTGACTCTCTCGTTCTGAAATAAAAGATGTAGGAATCGTGCTTTATAAAATAAATATATATATTTGTTTTATA
>JAPKLX010000018.1:845186-878231 GCA_026898415.1 Leonotis leonurus | reverse complement strand
TTCCAAAATATTATTTTATTATCATCCTCCCACCACTTTTCTTACAAAAGACTAGTGTGGTGAGGATCGGAAGGGATGTGTTGAAAGCCTCAAACTTTGTTTTAGCTTTTAGGGAAAGGATTTCATCTTCTTCATCCTCCTTCCTCTTCTTACTTTTCTTTTCTTTTTTTCCTTTTTCATGGTCAAATTATATTATCTGAATTGGTCAACCTAATTAATAGGTTTGTTTTGGTTATCTTTTTCTTTAAAAAGGAAATATTATATTTATTTGAAAACTTCCATACCAATGAAACATAGTACGTGTAAAGAAAATACCTTCACAGTGAATATGAAATATACGATACTGTATTGTATTGTTAATTAGGAGTAGTATTTCTCTTGCACTCATCATCACCTTTTCTAACTTTTCTTGCCAATAAGTAGATAGTTATTTATATATTTATGTATGTGTACACGGATTGGATTTGTAGTTTATGTAATATCTAAATCATTGAACTTGAAATATTTGGATAAAGGCACTTGTCAAGTGATCATATGATATGCTTTAAAGTGCGACTTTAATTTTCAGTCATTTGGTACAACAAGTTTGAAAACGAAGTCACAAAACATAAGAACGTGTCACATTATAAGCACGCAATATTAAATTATTAATTTATGTACTAACCTACTATGCTAACCACTATCTAATTCACTTAAGAAAAACAGAAACACATCGAATTATCGATGAATTGTTCTTGAAGGTAAGTCGTGATAGATTATTTGATACACTAGGTTTAATTTATAGCAATATTCAAGTACAAATGTTTTTGCAGTCCTGAGATCATTAGCCTCAAAGCACTAACCATTATATAATTTACATCAACAGTATCTAAAACATCATCAGTATATCTTCATCAGACTTTTCAAACTTATCAAAGACCAAAATAATTTAAAGAAAGAAAAACAATATCTTTGTAGAAATATATACTTGGTACAAGTTGCTTTATCAGCATAGATATGACATTGGACTACAGAAGAGTTTAAAGATCAAAGACTTTTCCATAAGGTTCTAAAGAAGCATGTGAAATAACTTGCTTTAAACTGCTGCTATAACAACATATAAAGTACATCAATACAAAGACTTGCCTTTTTCCTCTGGAAAACTAACAGAGAATACTCTATAAATTGTGATAGGTACAAGAGAAACCAGTTACATGTCAATTAGACTAATTCTTCAAATCCAAAATCCCTATCAGCAGCATAATCAACAAAGCTATATAATGGCAGAACCTTGTCACCATATTTCTCCAGCCTATCTAACGCTTTCTTAGCCTGGGACCTTAAATCCTCAGCCACCTCCATTGCTTTCTCAACTCCATATACAGATACATAACTTTTACCCTTACCCTTGCTTTCATCCTTCTCTGACTTTAATCTTGCATCCCGAATGTCATCCACCACCTGATACAGAACTCCCACAGCCCGCCCATATTTCCTTAGGTGCTCGATCTCATCATCTGAAGCACCGGCTAGTAGGCCTCCACAAACAGCAGAGCACTGACCCATTTCACCGAACTTCTTTTCTTGCACGAAATCAACTGCATTCGGCCCACCCTCAAGGTCGATAAACTGACCAGCGGCCATACCTGTGGACCCCACTGCTCTTGCAATCTCAGCAATGACTTTAAGGAGGCGACTTTCAGGGACAAGATCTTTTGGGGTATGGGAAACAATATGACGGAAACCAAGAGGAAACAATGCATCCCCTGCTAATACTGCCATATCCACACCAAACAGCGTGTGGTTGGAAGGCTGGCCTCTTCTAGATGGATCATCATCCATGCATGGCAAGTCATCATGTATTAGTGAAGCAGCATGGACCTATTGTTCAAAGGCATGTATGGTAAGGAATGAGAGAATACAAACAGTACAAACCGATATCTTCATTGTTGTAGTTTGATGAGAAAAGGAAGTGGGACGTTGCCAGCATATCAAACTGGTCGAACCTTGAATGCAATCATTCTATTTGTTTCAGGGGTAAATTTCTTTAGATTGCGTAGTTCAAGCAAAATCAGGACATGGGAAATGTAAAAATGGATAAATAGAATAGTAAACATATATTGACTTTAAAAGACTTGATATTTTGAAACTCAGAATGTATGGAAAATATGGTACCAGATACAAAACTGATAATGAAATCCAAAAATCGCAATAAAAAATGAACTTATGCAGACTTCTAATTTCAAGATTTAAAGATGCAACTCTTTACTTTAGTCGACATAAAATCTTCAACCTTCCAAGCATGCAGTAAGAACAGTCACAAATTTCTACTGGGGAATACATGGTTAGAATATACTATGTCATGGAAACTAATCATCAAGATATCAACTTTCTTATGATAATTAGATAAGAGATATAAACTAGCGAGAAGAAAGCTGAAACATATAATCCTAGTTTATGAGTGAAGAAACGTGACTCTATGCTTCCGTCTGCAGTTTATTTGATTTAAGCCCCTCATAGTCCTACCCCCACATCTTCTAGTTTATGGACTTGCTCTTATTTTATATAGCATCAGACCAGGTTAGAGGTCCCTAGAATAAACTATCGAATGCCAAGAAGCAGTATTCAAGATACAATGGCTATGGAGCCAGTTAACCACTACCAAACAGAACCCGGATTGCGCACCAGACAAATCTCAGCATGTCATTCAATCAAAGAGCCTAATAAGTTAGTATCTATACAAATTGCAAACAAGAAAATATTTTTCATATAATATAATTTCAGTAGCACAAATTAATGTGACAAAATTTGTCCAAAACCACCAAAGACATTTTATAGCAAGAATTCTGAAACTGCATGTTGTCCTCGTCGCCGTGATGACTTGAATTAGAAATTTTAGAATGCAAAGCAGGCGATCTAATCCCAGAAAAGATATACAATCTGAAAAGGTCATTTGAGATCAAAATCATAAAAATACAGAGCACTAGATAGATTGCTAACTCTCATCATCCACAAATATCAGCACAATCTCATAACCAAAATTATAAGTAGGTAGCTTGGCTGATTCAGAATTTGTGAGCATAGTAAGACTTAAACCATAAAATGAAGAATAAATGCAGACCATTTCAAGAGCGCATGCGGTAGGGAAGGCGGCAAGGCGGTTTCCACCAAAAATCTCACAGGCGGCAACACACATAACCGGCGGCGATCTCTTAGCGCCTTTCGCCAAAACTGAATAGCGCATTGCTTCATAGATCTGCTCTGGGTACTTCACAGGAATCGCCTCATCGAGCTTCTGATCGATTTCCTTAATCAGAGACGTCCAATACGTCTTCAGATCGAATCTAGGCGAAACCGATGCGGCGGAGCATCGAATTGAGCTGCGGAGCACAGGACGAATGACCCTGGGCAAGCAAACATGGTGAGTCGACGTAATTACGGAAGAGAACATCGGAATTGATACTGTTTCAGATTTGCAGTAGAGTTGCTTTGTAATCCAAAACTTGCAGAAGTATAGCAGATTCGAGTGGGGGATTAGAGTGAAGAACAAATCCCTGTGTGTGGGGAAAGACAAGAGATGGTTTCACAAAACCGAATATGGTATGCTTGTGGCTGACTTGGCATCTCGTCATTGGCTACTACCTCATAATTGCAATAATATTTGGGGAGGGCTTACCTTTCGCAATTAATTTATATTCACGTTTATTATTTTTTTTCTGCATAAATATAATGGCTCCAATCCTATTTATATTTTTGAATTATTAGACATTATTTTCCATCATATATCTATCTATGTAAATTCATTAATTTTTAAAATTTGAAAACAATTTCCATCATCATATACTTATGCATTCTTATTTCCATAAGTTTTTAGGTATTTGTGTTCGTGCGTATTTAAATTAGATTATAGAATATATATATATATATGAAATTTGATTAAAAAAAAAATCTTATTCACGTGAATCCTGGTAATGAAATATGCTCGAGTACATAAAATAATATCACTGACAGACTGAACATAAAATAGATTAAACATTATATAAATAGGACTTTGTTTCATTTCGCACGACACATTATAGTAATTATGGATTTTAGACAAACTATTTTCTTACATACAGCAGTTGGGTTGTCTAGATCGATGAAGACTAATGGTAACGTACGAGTAAGTGGGTTATAAATATCCGATCGATCACGTGATTAACGTGTTACGCATGACACATCTGGTTCAATATCAATAATATACATATATAGGCAGGGGCGGAGTCAGGAATTGTCAATAGGGGACTGAGTTAAACGGCCCCCGAGCCGAATTTTTTGGGCCCATGATTTTCTAGCTATGGCAGCCTTATACGAAACCTTGACTTTGACTCGAGACGACGGGAGCTGACAAAGAAAAAGTAGGGGTGTGCACGGGTCAACCGACCGACCGACCCGACCAAATCCGAACGACCCGACTAACCGACCAACCGGTTAAAAAAGTGGCCGAACCGGCCGAAAATAATGCCTCAACCGACCGAAAACCGACCCGACTATCTTTGGTCGGTTTTCGGCCGAAAACCGACCCGACCGAAAAAATAAAATATACTATAATCCACCACAATAATCTACTATATTCCACATTTAGGGGTGTGAACGGGTCAACCGACCGACCGACCCGACCAAATAAAATGTGTATTTTAAATTTAAATGCAATAATCGGTCGGGTCGGCCGAAAAATATTCAAACCGCCGCCCGACCGAACTAACCGAAATTTGAACAATTTTGAACCGAACCGGCCGAGTCAACTGCGGAACCCGACCGTTACCCGACCGAGTTTCGGCCGGTTTGGTCGGTTTGGTCGGCCGGTCCGGTTTTTGCTCACCCCTAAGAAAAAGCTTCCGACAATTAGGAAAACTCGTTCTCTGCAAGAACGTAACGGCGGAAGTTGAAGCATAAAAATTCTAATTTTTCAAAAAAATTTAAGAACTAAAGAAAAAAAAAAAAATTGGGGGCTACCGCCCACCCTAGCCCCTGTGTAGCTCCAGCTCCGCTGCTGTATATAGGGCCATAGTGTATATTGATGTTGTGCAAGTTGTGGTGCAGCAGAGCAAGTGATGATAAAAACCCAGAGTAGTCTTGGAAACTCCACACATTCATTATTCTAGAGAAGAAAGCAAATTAAAAAAGAGAAAGATCATGGAAGAAGGTAAAATAACGAAAGAAGAAGAGCAGGCGCAGGTAGAGATATGGAAGTACGTGTTCGGTTTCACTCCGATGGCAGTAATCAAGTGTGCCATCGAACTTCAAATACCGGACATCCTGGAAAGCCACGGCGCCGCCGCCATGTCACTCACCGACCTCTCCTCCGCGGTGGCATGCTCACCCTCTGCACTCCACCGCATAATGAGGTACTTGATCCACCGTGGTTTCTTCAAGCTGCACCATGAATCTACTACTACCATTAACAAAGAAGTCTCCTACGCCCAAACCCCACTTTCTCGACTACTACTATCAAGAAATAGTAGTAGCAATAGCTTGGCTGCGCTTGTGCTGATGGAGAGCAGCCCTGTGATGCTAGCTCCGTGGCACAGGCTGAGCTCTCGCGCCGCCGTCGATGGAGGTTCAGCCTTTGAAGCCACGCACGGCGGGGATGTGTGGGAATATGCCGCCCAAAACCCAGGCCACAGTAAGCTCATCAACGACGCCATGGCCTGCCACGCTGCACGAGCTGTCTCCGAGATCCTCCACCGCCACAAGGAAGTATTTGAAGGGATAGATAGCTTGGTGGATGTGGGCGGCGGCGACGGAACCACCCTCCGTTCTATTATCAAGTCATGCCCGTGGATCCGTGGTATCAACTTCGACCTCCCTCACGTCGTGTCTGAGGCCCCTGAGAGCCCAGCTGTGGACCACGTCGGTGGAGACATGTTCCATCTAGTTCCAAAGGCGGATGCTGCTTTCATCATGGTAATTACTATATATACATATAGTTGTTATTTGTTAATTGAGGATGCAATGACTAATTAATACAGTGGTTGCATGCATGCAGTGGGTGCTGCATGATTGGAGCGACGATGAGTGCATGCAGATACTGAGGAAATGCGGGGAGGCGGTTCCTAAGGAGAGGGGGAAAGTGATAATAGCGGAGGCGGTGATTGTGGAAGGAGACGAAGGGGATGAGTACAGCGACGCTCGTTTGGCGCTGGATATGGTGATGATGGCTCATACTGATAAAGGGAAAGAGAGGACCCTTGCAGAATGGGACTATGTCATTAAAGGAGCTGGTTTCACTACCTACACGGTTAACCATATTGGCTCCATCATATCTGTCATCGAGATCCAGACCTATCCTTGAATCATGCATCAATATTATCTACATCTGGTAACTAGCTAGTCATGTGTTGGGAGAATTAATAGGTAAATAAAGTAAAGGAATGAGAGAGAAATCCTTATGTCTATGGCCAACCCAAAAACCCAATCTATGTTTTGAACTTTGTTTTGTAATGAAAAGATTTATTTGTTTTATGATGAGATGTGATCAAATTGTATGCATAGAATAGGATATGTGATGATGTACTCTATATTTGTGTCTGGTATTGAAGTCATAATAATCACATTAATGATGAATGAATGATATGAAAAAGGTGAGGAGACCGTTTCCATTTTTGATAGTTGATTCTGATTTTTCGACAACCCATTTTAGTATTGTCAACACACAAGCCCCCATCATCATCATCATCATCACCTCTAATGGCAGCGGCCGCCGCTATGCTCTCCCTCGTCCTCGCCGTACTCTTCCTTCCACCTTTCTCCGCCTCCGCACCACCACCCTACCTCTCCCCAACCACACTTTCACAGAACTACCAAAACATGTTAACATCTTTCAAAATTTTCATCTACACCCCTTATAAGCCTTTCGAATTCTCGGACGCCCCCTCTTCTCTCTTCTTCAATTCCCTCCTTCGCAGCCGCTTCCTCACCCAGAATCCCGATGAAGCACACCTCTTCTTCGTTCCCTTCTCCCCCGACACCTCCACGCGCTCTCTCGCCCGTGTCGTTAGAGAACTCCGAACCGATCTCCCCTACTGGAACCGGACCCTCGGCGCGGATCATTTCTTCCTCTCTCCCAACGGAATTGACTACTCCTCTGACCGGAATATTCTCGAGCTGAAGAAAAATTCAGTCCAAATTTCCGTTTATCCCGTCGTTTCTGGCTATTTTATCCCCCATAAGGACGTCACCTTGCCTCCTTCAGGCGGATCGCCTTTCGCGCTCTTCCATGGGCCGGAGCATTCGACCAAGACTTCGATTTTGGGTTACTTGAGATGGGATGGGAAAGCGGAGCTGAATTTGGTCAACGAGTTGAAGTCGGACACTGATTTTTTAGTCGAGGAGAAGGGGGAGCAATTGGATTCCTTGCAGAGTTTCAGAGAAAGTAAATTCTGTTTGTTTCTATATCACGGCGAGGTGGCCGGAATAGTGGAGGCGATGGCGTGTGGCTGCGTTCCGGTGGTGATCGTGGACCGTCCGGTCCAAGACTTGCCGTTGATGGATGTTTTGAGATGGTCCGATCTGGCTCTAGTGGTGGCAGTGCCGCGCGGCGGCGCTGGGCGGCTGAAGCAGATTTTGTCGCAGGTGAGCGAGGAGAAGCTTGCGGAGATGAGAGAAATGGTTATGGCAGCGAGTAAGCATTTGGTGTGGAACGAGGAGGCGCAGGCCATGGATGCTTTCAATATGGTTATGTATCAGGTGTGGCTCAGGCGGCATGCGGTTAGGTATGCCCGGAGATGATGATTCATCAATCATCACGGCCATGTCCTAATAGTATATGTGGATTACGTTTCTGTTCATCAATAACAACAATCAGCTTTCCCATATGTTGTTGTATTCAAGATTACCAAGTTTTTTTTTTTTTTTTTTTTTTTTTTGCTTTTGTTATTTAAAATTGGATTCTATCTATTTCTGAGATCAGAGCTTGGTTGTCTGTATGTACAAAAGAAAACTGCAAATATTATTCCAAGTTACAAGAAATTGTGTATGCAACATAGCTTTCGAAGTAATCCTCTATGTTCATGACGACCATTATTAACCAAACCACACAATCATGGCATCTTTAGCAATTCCACTTATTAAATCACAAGTTGATGGTGGATAGCTAATTATCCTCTGCCAGCTGACTAAACGAAATCGGTGACACATACTGTGAGCCTGAATAGAGTTCTTGAGCAGAAAGAATTGAGGCTTCTTGAGTGGGGTGGAACATGTCCCAAAATAAATACTTGTCACGGTCTGGACAAAGTGTTGCAGTTTTGTTGCAACGCCCTTCGGCGTTCAAAGCTCCAGTCCCGCAGCATGCTGAATCCACAGTTTGAAATATTGCTGCAATTTGAAGAAATGTAAGATGTTGAGTCGTTACTCCTTCCCTTTCATTTATGTGACAAGTTTGATGAATTCTTACAGGAGTTTCTTGGCGCGTTAATAACATCAAGAGTCATGTTGAATATGTTTCCGAGAGAGTATTTCATCCCAGGAAGCTGTGAGCTGATGTTGATTAAAAGGTCATCCAGTGCTAAGTGAAACGCCTGAGCAAAATCATTCATGGGAGGGAAGCACCCGTTTGTGCCGGTGTAGTTCAACTGGATTAACCTTGAAAATGGACAGCAACCTACTGGTGGAACGCTTATGATGCCGAATTTTCTTGCTCCAAGACCGTACAATGTCTAGTGTCACACCAGTAAGATCAATAAATAGCCATTTGTATATCTAGAGACTGATTTAGGAAGAAATTTGTGTAATTGTAGTGAGGGGGAAAACAGCTCTTACTGCTATGTGCTGAGAATATGCAGATAGCATCGTGGCCATATAGCTCTCTGGTGGTGTTCCATCGTTCTTGATGAAAAAACTGAAAATGTCATTGCTCCCAATACTGATGAAGAACAAAGACTGATTTAGCTTTGCTTCAGTCGCCGGTGCTCCTATCATGGCAGTCAAATTATTGCGCACTGTAATAAACTGCTTGATCTGTTCTGATAAGGTCACTGTCTGTTGACAAGCAATGCAATGGGGCATGAAATGAAAATAATAGAGATTGCAGCATCATATTAATTGAATGCTCACACAGCTTAAGGTCTTACATTGTTGGAATTAGTTGTGTTCAGAAGTCCAGCTCCCCCCGAGGCAAAGTTTACACCTTTGCACAGGTACTGTCGATATCCGGATCCAAGCGAAAGCAGATACAGAAAAGGAGGTGGACTCATGTTCAACTTGAAACTTTTTGCTGAGACATGCATCATCAGCATAAGACATGTAAGTAGATGTCAAAATAGGGAGATATGTAGTCTAAATTTGAACTAACCAAGTTCATCAGCGCTGTTGAAACCGTTGCTGAACCTCCCAGTTGGCCTGGACTTTGGGAAGTCGACCCCGTTATGGGGGAAATTGGCTTGTAACGGGGTTGACAAATGGTTGTTAGTTCCAACATCGGCTGTTGAATCACCAAGAACGAATACAAGTACGGTTTTGGCTTCATTGGCTAAATGAGGGCTGAAATTGGCACAGATAATCAGCAAGAACAGCAACAGAGGAATGCTCATTGCGGCCATACCGAAACCGAGGTTTTTGCTTTTCTTGCTAAGCTTATTTCCTGGCTTACTGAATGATTTTTGGTAGTATTTATAGACCAGACCCTTTGTTCTTAAATGTTGGTTGAGGCTTATGGAAGTAGGTTTTTGTACAAAACCGATGATTGCCTAGTAAATGGATTTCTTGAGTTTACAGTTTCAGCTGATCGTGACTTTGCATGCAATTGAAGCCTTACAACAAGTGAAGCATAATACGTATGTAAGAAACTAATTAACTATAGAAAACAAAACAAAAGTTATAATATGATAATAGTGTTTGATAAGGACGAAATTGTTGGTATTGGGTATAGTAGCATACCCTTGTGTAAAAATAATCTCTATTTTTCGCATTCATAAGCGAAAACATTAATATTTTTGAAGTATATAGTTAATAACCTATGCTAGAATAGACAAGATTTTGCCATGGTTACCTCATTTAACGTTAGAAACAAGATTACCCCCTAAATTTGATGTTAATCATACATGAATTTTTGAGGAGCTTCTGAGATATTCTTCGAATATAGTAGTGGTGAATCATGTTTTACATGGCTATGTAATTTACAGCTATTTCTTTGTTACATCAGTTAATTCTGAATACAAATTTTCAATAATAGGTCCAATAATAACATATTAACCATGATTAATGTTTCATAGTTTTGTATTCTGCTCCCTTGTTACCTAATATACTTAAAATTTACCTATTACTCTAATATGTATATCTGAATAATTTGGTGGCATTTAATTTATGTCTTCATTGCATGCTGCAACTTATTCATCACCTTATGTCCGAACCAAACATTACTTCATCTCACTTGACAGGATCTCAGGATTGATGACTTGACCTGACTTCTTCTATTCTACGTTGAGTCAGCAAACTGCCTCGTTTACGCACATCTTATGCTCTTCCACGTAGAGTCACCATGCTGGTGGTGATATTCAGAAGTAGTCTTTGGTGGATTCTGAGAAAAAGAGAAGTGTGCTGAGATTCCAGAATTATGTGTGGAACGAGAAGTCTTAGCCTCCGATACATTTCTCTTTGAAACGTACCACGACAGTTCCTTTCCATGTTTATTTATAGCGTAAAGATGAATCAAGAGGTTGCGGTTTCTCTAGTTGATTGTACTTTGGATCTTCGATCTTGGTTCTCATGTATGTAGGTTGCCGTTCATATTAGATAATTTAAATCTGAATCAGTTTCCATAGTTATGAAGTAGGACTTGAACGTTGCAACAAGGCTATGCATGGCGACTGCGACTGGAAAATATAGGACAAAACGAAAATCCTTATATAGGGATATTTACATAGGAGTAGGACAAAGTGTCTTTATAGCCGGTTATAATATAATGCATTCATGCAACAGAGATCTTTATCTCATGTGTTTCTGAAAAGGTCAAAGTTTTAGAAACCTGCATACTAATTTCATACACATTAGGAGACAAGTTACTTTATTTGACGACTTAAACAAGAGCATCCACAAATATGAGGCTTATTGTACAAGGATCCTCGAGGAACTTCTTAGCTGACATAGAGTATATCCTTGGCAGCTGTACAATATTTCTTGTGATGTCCATTATCTGAGTCTTATGCAGACAATCAGTATGTCTAATGAAATAGAACTAACCAAACATTGCTAACTTGCAGCTTCTACCTTAACCTCACTCAGCTTATGGTCTGAAAGAAAGGTGATCATTCCTTCCTGTTTCTCTTGGTAATGATGATAGTATCAGTTTCACTTATTTTATGATACACTTCTCCAACGCTAATTGTCTTGTTCCAGTTGATAAAAGTTAATTGGTGAGACGTATAATGGGCCAATAAAGAGAGCTTCAGCTGCCAAAATGGAGGCTTTCTGTGTAGGGTGGTACATGTCCCAGAACAGATACTTATCGCGATCTGGACAAAGCGATGCTGTTGAATTACAAGGGCCTTGAGCGTTTAAGCTTCCATGTCCGCAGCATGCTCTTTCCACATCATCAAATCCTGCAATGCATCCATTTGAAGAAATTAACTAAAAGAGTAAATAGTATAGCAGCTCATTTTCTTCAATGTGTACTGTGTTGATGGATTGTTACTGAAGGCGTTTGGGGTTGTGATGACAGCATCCGTCATTTCGTACATGTTCCCAAGAGAGTACTTCATCCCTGGAAGCTGTGAGCTGATGTTTCGCAAGAGGGTGTTGAGCGCTGAGTGGAATGCCTGAGCAAGATCATTCATGGGAAGGTCGCAACCAGCTGTGCCGTTTTTGTTGAACTGTTTCAGCCTTGAATGCGGACAGCAACCCACAGGCGGAACGCCTATGATGCCGAATCTTCTTGCTCCCAGTTCATACAAAGTCTACAAGGTACGATAACTTATCATGTAGAGCAAGTGAAAGTTATTTACCATAAGAAACTTGTTATGATATAGTGCTCTTACTGTGATGTGCTTTGAATACGTTGCTATGAGAAGGGAAACGAACGTGTCTCCTGTTCAGTCTTCGCTTGGGGAGTAGTTGAAAATGTCATTGCTGCCCATACTGATGAAGAACAGAGACTTACTGAGCATTGCTTCAGTTTTGGATGCTCCTATCGTAGCAGTGAAGTTATTGTGCACCGAGGTGAACTGATTGATCTGCTCCGATAAGGGCACGACGGTCTGTTGACAGTGCAACAGAATGAACGCAATGAAGACCATACAGAGCATGCTAAATCACCGATAATCGAATCCTGAGGTAGTCTTACCATGTTGGAGTTGGTTTTATCTAGAAGTCCAGCCCCTGCTGAGGCGAAGTTCACGCCTCTGAAAATATGCTTTTTGAAGTGACGAGATCCGAGTGTAAGCAGAAAGAGGAAAGGTGGTGGACTCCTCTTCAACCCGAAAAATTTGGCTGAGCAAGTAATCATGATCATAAAATGGTACATGTTAGCTGATGTAGGTGTATATATTTTGTTCCATTCCATGTGCAGATTATTAGACTCACCAAGCTCATCGGCGCTGTTGAAACCGTTACTGAACCTCCCAGTGGGGCGCGAGTTGGGGAAGTCGATGCCATTGTGGATGAAGTTGGATGTTAACTTGCTTCCGGCCAGATAAGTATTAGTTCCAACGTCGGCTAAGGAGTCTCCAAGAATGAAAATAGGTCTCGGCTTCGTGTTATCGGCCAATTGAGGGACGAATGTGGAACATATAGTGAGCAGAAACAGACAGAAAAGGATGCTTATTGTTGCCATAGTGAAATGGAAGAGGTTAGTTTACTGCTGGTTGATTTCCTAAGCTTTTGAAGTTGTGCAAAACTTACTGAAACTGATCACAGGACACAAAGTTTTATAAGGTGTTGATGAGAAGTTTAAGGAGGGAGTGGTAACAGAGATAATTTACAGAAACTAAGCAATTGTTTGTCCAGTATACGGACCTAATAACTTGGATTTTACAAATAAAAAATTTAGGCGGTCGTGTCTCCCCATGAGTGAATAATTCACATGTGAATAAACAATTGATAATTCACCAATCAATGAACTGGCCTTGTAACAAGGCAGTGAGTAGGTGAAATTGGATTGAGCAGGACAGATTTATTCCTTACCAGGTGCCTTGGCTTGAGTTATGCACGACAGAGATTCATTCATACACGAAAACGTCTATACTATTTTAAAGTGTACTTGCAAGATAGATCTTGTAAATATATATAAGATAGAAATGTTTTTGGCTGATCTAACGTCAAAAACAAGAATATCCACCTACATTCACCCCAATTTTGTATAATAGCACCTTTGGTACTGTTGGTGAAAATTGATGTGGTTTGAGTATGACTAAACCAAACTATTCGTAAACTATTTGTAGTTTGACTTGATAAAAGTTTGTTCAAAATTTATTCATTTACTAAAAGAACCGAACTCGAGCCCTGAACCGAGTCCGAATAATTATTCGAGTTGAACTCAAACCTAATGGTATTTGGTTATATAAGTTCGCGAACATGGAATATAATTTTAATGAATCGAGATTCAAATAGTTCGCGAACTTTGTTAATGAGCTTGTTGACGAACCTTAAAAATGTACCGAGTTTCGAATACTTCTCGAACTTTATGTAAGAACTAGTTTACGAACTTATTAAATTAATATAAAATATTTATATTGTAAAATAATTTAATAAACGAGCTGTCAAATATTTAACAAAGTCAAATAACACCCCTAGTCATGACCAAGTCATTCGGAACCTGAACATTGATTTCAAGAACAAAATGCAGTAGAAAAGTAGAATACAAATATTAACTGAAAAACAACTTAGAACTGAAAGCAGCAAGACTTACAGAAAGAGAAATACAGAAAAACAATAAGGACTAAAGGTTTGTAGGTAATAAGATCATAAACATGATATGTTAATGTCCAGTGCAATTATGGGGCTCATTTTCGTTGTTCTTATGGAGGGCCCCAGGTAACTTCTCCTTGATCATGTCCATTATGCCCTTCTTCTCCTTATTATCAGTTGAAGGTGAAGTCTGCAGTGCTTCTTCTTCTTCACCTTTGTTGTGCTGCCCAGGCAACTTGTCTTTGATCTTCTCCAGAAACCCCTTCTTCTCTTCGGATTGCCCCGTCTCAGCATGAGCACAGCCTTCTTTGCTGCATTTCTCCATGGGGACGTCGTCTTCTTTCTCTTTGTCTCCAGATAGTTTATCCTTGATCGCCTCGGTCAACCCCTTCTTCTTTTTCTTCTTCTTCCTCTCTCCTCCCTCTTCCACTTCTTCATCGCTAGACTGTAAAAGAATTTGCATGCATTCAGTAAAAAAGAATTGCTAATGGAAGGAAGTGTGACTGGATATATACTTACGGAGGTAGAGTGGCTATGAGTGCGACGAAGCTCGTCCATCAAAGTGTGCTTCTCTTCTTTGCCGTTCTTTGCTGCAGTGAGATCCGTCATCACAACATCGTCGGTCTTGTCTTCACGTTTAGTGATAAAATGGAAACAACCCTGGTCTTGAGTTTCCTCAGTGGGGGCCTTGGCATGGGCTTGTGGGATATTCTGCTCTGCCATTTTCTTGAACAAGAGTTGAAACAATCAATCTGGCTTGTGTGGTTGAACGTGGTGTGAGTTTGTGTTTATATAGCTGAATAAGCACTTGAGCAGCAATGGGATAATAAGTTTTATCTTGTTTGATGGATTAATTTCTCGTTACATTGAAGATTGGAGCATAGATGCTTAATGTTGGTTCTTGAACGGAGATAACCCAGAAATGTCGGTTTGGACGGCTTAAGTTGAGAGTTGAGTTCATTGATTTCGCAAATCTAAATTTTATTTTCTTGAGAATTGGGACACAACTATTCTTTTCAAATTGTGGTGCATTGGTCGTGAGTGGTGAGAAGAATCTTTCTACCGACCATGTTTTGAGTCAAACGTGAAGTTAGTTTTAAATTGCGGTTAGAGTATTGGTAGTAGAAATGCTAACCATTCTACGAGAAATCTGTCGTCTATGAAAATTAAACAATTGGAAAACGTTTGCCAAAGTTGAAAAGGAAGTGATCATAACCCTTTTCTTTTCCCCCTTAGTTTCTACATATTCCTAGTTTTTGCTATTAATAAAATAGATCAATATGAATAGAACAGAAAGAGGATGTTATTTGCAAATCGACACGTATAATAAGTGAAAACTAGTACTACAATAACTCGATAACTATTAAGTTCACTGTGAGACAGAAAGAGAGAAAAAAGTTGTGAAATCATCTCAACAGCCTAACAAAAGATGTTGGCTTGATTGTTGTCGTTGATCCAAACAGTAAGACGATGAACATGTGTTAGCCGCCATTGACAGCAACAGAGCTTTCTCCACATCTTTAGCTGCCTTCTTTTCCATCAAACAAGTGACATAGCCCAACAACTTGGAATCACATGGCAACGTGATTGGTCCATTGCTGGGGAGCCCAAATTCTTCTTCCGACATTCTCAGCAGTTCCACAAATATAAGGCTGTTGAGATAATCTATCGGAAATGAGAATCGAACTCTGTCGTTCGTGTACACGATGAAATGCCCTTTCTCCGCCACTTCCGACGTCGACGACTTGCCGCCCGTGCCCACTTCTTCCATCTCTTTCGGGAGAGAGATGCGCTTCCTTCTCAGTACTGCCACCTTCTGCCATTTTCTTGCCATCTGCACTAGTTTTCTTGCACTGACCATTCTTGGCTAGTTTCTTGTTTTCTTCAACTGCGATATTTGATGGGTGGTGTTTTAATTTTCTTGATCTTGAATTCTTGATTGATTGGTTGCAGTTTGTGTTTGGATTAGGAGGGGTATGTATGCATGGTTTATATAGTGTGTAAGTTATAGACATCGTATTAAATTTTACTTTCTTGATTCTGGAAACTAGCTAGGGTTGCAAGGCCATGTGGAATTCGGGAAAGGAAAAGGAAATAGGAGGGAAGGGTGGCATGCAATTAATATTCTGTTTAGCTTTTTAAGCATTATTTTGTTTGTTGTGTTGCGTTGAGTTGTTGCAAACTGGGCATGAAGTCATGAGAACCACAAGAATGTACAGATGAATATGGTGAAGATCTTTTCCATTGTTATTTTGTTGGGATGAAAATTTCCTTATTGGGATTTAATGAGTGGAGAAATTGGACAGGTCCAAGGCATGGTACAGCATGCCGGTGGATGGTGGCTACCAAACTGGGTAAAATATGTGCCTCAAAGTAAGTAGTTGACCACCAAAAGAGATACAAATAAGATAGCCCAAGCCCCAAATTGGGGGTTCGGTTCATATGCATAGCTAGGGGTGATGAATGGCTTTGTGGAGGCGGGCGATTGCACAGGATCCCGAAAAACGAAGGCCTCAAAAATATTGATTACTTTAGAATCATAATGTACAAATAGAATAGTACAATTATACATAATGGTAAAGAGGCCGTTTAATCATGGACTATAGAAATGAAATGTTAATCCTTACCAACTCGATCTTGTTGCTCCTGACACCAAACATGCATGAACCATTTCACGAAGTATGTGTCCAGCAGAAATGGCTATAACAAAGTTTCTCTTATTCGTATTAATAGCTACTCTAGGAGGAGATAAGATCCAAAATATGAAAGAAAGAAGCGTTTCCACCACTCTACCATCCAGTATTAGTGTAGCTAGTTAGTTATTTTTATTTAACAAAGATATCTTTGGTTCAAACCCTATCTACTAACAGTTTTTTTGCTGATCCATACAAAAATTTTATGTACTCCCTCCGTCCCATTATTCATGGTCAGGAAGTTAATAAAACACTCACAGTTTTGGTCAAATTGAGCCATGAATAATGGGACAGATGGAGTACTATATTTTAAAAATTAAAATAAGAAACTAAATTAAATATCCTAGTATAATAGATGTATAATAGTTTTTATCTAACTAAAATGTCACTGGTTTGAAATTTATTAACTATAATCTCTTAATAGATTTTTAAAACGATTTATATATATTAAGAATTCGCAGAGAGTCCTCGTTGTCTTAGACGGGACTGTGTACATAATAACTCTTTGATTTTGGAGTGTTAGTATGAATTTTCTTATAAATCTTGATAGTGTTATTATAATTTATAGGCAAAAGGAAACTGGAAGCTAGCCAATGATCTTGAATAAAAACTAGTAGTAAAATTTACGCCGTTGTGGAATATTTGGTCAAAAGTTTTAAATTATAAGTAATTTTGGTTTGGGTAATGAGCAAATTATAAACTAACCAAAAAAGATAGTAAAAGACAAATATTAGCCACCAATATAATACTATATAAATTATAGTCATTTTTATGTTTTTTGTATAAAAATACCCTTCCCAATATCTTATAATTACCATTTTAATATTAACCATTTTTTACAATAAATTTATAATTCAAAATCATAATCTCACGCCGACAACCACCCCCATCGTTGTCGATAACCGTCTCCGGTGCACTCATCCCCCGCAGCCACCGCACACCTTCGCACATTCATCTCTTCCCCACCGTCGTCGACGTGTACCCATCCATCCACAACCACCTTCACTCCTTCGTGCACCCATCTCCTCCCCACCACCACCGTACTGCGCCGCCGCGCCCATCTCCACCGTGCGCCACCGCACCCATCACATTGCGCGCAACCCTTCCCTTCTCAACTGCTGAAAATTCACGTTTTTATATTTGAGTATGAGTGGTATGATTTGGTATGAAGTGTATGAATGGTATGATTTTCATGGTTCATAGCATTCATACGTGAATCGTTTAATTCATACCACATACAAGTTTCATTCATACCAAATGAGTATGAAAGGTATGATTCATACCTAGTATACAAAATTCATACTTAAAATGCGAAAATAAAAAATACATTATTTTAACTAAAAGGATATTTATGACAATTTACAAAGAAAATGACTATAATTTATGTAGTATTATGTTGGTGACAATTTTGTCTTTCACTATCTTTTTTGGCTATTTTGTATAATTAACTCTCGGGTAATTTTATTTATAGCCACTTTCTATAGCCACTTATTATATAAATTTACAAATTTACCCTTATAGTATCACTAGGCTTTCAGCAGTTTTTGAAGTTTTTCAAATTTATTAATTTTGCATATTATTAAAGATTCCTACATATTTGGAAAAGAAAGAATTTTTTTTTGCAGAAATAATGTAAAATAAAACAATTTGATTATTTGATGACTTAATTTGTGATAAGAACGGTGGACATTTCAAATCTTAATTGGTAATTTTTATGAGTTAATGTTCAATAATTGAAGATTTTAAGAATGAGTGTGGATTTGATAGATGAGAAAATAATATGGATTAAATATATACTGAACGATGGAGAAGAGTTTTTTATATGAAAAGATCAGTTATTTAATCACAATTAAAATAAAAATACTGAGATCTACGACTTTAATCATTTTTGTAAATTGCAGAATTAAGTTTTTGTACCTGAGAGTAATGAAGGACATAAAGAAAAATTAATAAATTGATATTGTAGGCTACATTCCAAAGGATGAAATAGTACATTTCTAAAATGGAAGGCTATAGAAAGAGAAAACGCACCCTTTTGGTTTTAATTAGGGTTTTAATTAGGGGCGTCGGGTTGGGTCGTTATCAGGCAGGTCAACCTGTTAAAGCCAAATCCGAACCTAATTTGTTAAAAATATAGTAAACCCGAATCCGAACCTAACCTGATTTCAAACTGACATGTTATTTTTTCAGGTTGACCCAACACGATAACAACACAACCTGATAATGACCCGATCCAACCCGATTATATAAATATATATTATTAATAATAAATATTTTAAATAATATATTTATATTTTCAGGTAACCCGAATCCAACTTGAACCCAACCCGAAAATTTCAGGTTCTTATTGGGTCAACCTGATAAGAACTCGAACCCAATAAAGGCAAACTCAAATTCATTAATATCGTGTCGGTTTATGTCGGGTTATCGTGTTGTGTTGAAAATTGAGAGGCCTAGTATTAATAAACAAGCTTATGATTTATTGATTTATGAAGGCGTTAATAGGCCAAAAATAACTTTGGGCTGCTATATCTAAGTCTCTAATCAAGCGGGCCAGATCAGTTCTCAATAGGCATATAGGAAAGTGAAAATCTATCCAAATTTTCTTGATTGTGAATGCATCTTCTCCTTGGGCTAAACTCCTAAATATAGTTGATTTGTTCTTGGATTTTTAGTTGCTGGGTTGCGTACATGTTCCTAGTTGTTTTTTAAAAAACCAAATAATATTTTCATTATTCTAATAGTTGAATCATAGCTGATCATTGCTCTTTTTTGCTCATAAAAAATTACAAATAAAATTAAAATATAAATATTATACAATGCAACAAACGTAGACATTTTATTTATTTATAATACAGTCTTGCAGTTTGGTGAAAGAAGGATTCAAGTGCACAACTCTCACATGGGGCGTTTGTTTGAATAATGAAAGAACAGCATGTGCAAACGTTAGTAGTTGAGACAAGTTGTTGACAAAAGCTTCGTAGTTTCTTTTCTAGTAAATCAAAGGCCGGATAACCATATACAAGTATCTCATATACAAGAGTAATATACAAAATTTGCTTAACCCTCCTGTGCAAATGCCTAGTTGTTAAGACTGTTGAGGAGGAAGACTCTTGTTCTAATCAACTGCCTGAACAAGCATTCTAGCTCTTCTTCAAGATTCCGGATGCTCGAGTCAATCTCTTTCAAGAGATTCATAAGCTCCTCAGCTTGTATTCCTTCTAGGATCGTGTGCAGGAAAGCATCCATCTTCGTAAATTCATTTGAATGCGCATCTTCGTCTTTCTTGGAAAGCACCAGCTTGGTTACCAAGGACCAGCCACTCTGCCTCGCTTGCATCTTAGTCCCAACAAAGTAGGACAGCAAAGATTCAAGCATGGAAATACTGACTGATTCTGCCTCTTTTAGCTTATGCACGAGGTTGGCTTCTCCACAGTCTTTCTCCTTACTTCTCATACTCTTCAACTCCTTCAAAGATTTGAGGATGCTCTTCTTGGACAACTTCCTCGAGGTGAGATAGGAGTTGATGCCACTTGCGTCCTTTCTCCTCAGAGAAGAAAGTAGCTCTTGCACGTCGTGCTTTGTGTTCGATGCCAGATCTTTCGCTGCAGTGCAGGCATCCAAGATCCTGATGTAACCTTCCAAGACTTGTTCAATCGATTTCTCTTGGGATTCTTGTGAAATGATGTGGTGAGTGTGAGGCAACTGAAGCAAACCATCGATGTTGCTGTACAAATCTTTGAGGCCTTTGACACTCTCTGCCATGGATGACAATGAAGAAGAGGAGGCCTCGGAACCTCTTACAGAGGAAAAATTCTCATGAAGACGAGGGGTTGATGGAAAGCTAAGAGAACGGTTGTGGTGAAGGGCTTTTGATCTCAGAGGTGAGGGTGCCATTTTTTTTTCTTGGAAGAAATATGTAGGAAGAAAGTCGTGTTGTGCCTCATATAATGAATTTGGTGAGTATTTATAGTGGGGGGAGGAGGAGACATAATTAAGGAATCATAACTCAAATCTCAACGAGGAGTAATGTGGTTTCTGATCTAGATTTGCAAATATTGTGGGGAGCTGTTTGTGCATTGTTTCCCACAGTTTAAACCAAGTTGCTACACCTAACATGATATATATAATCAGAGGGAAATTTCGAGGGTGATCCACGTTATTTGTCTAGGAAAATTTTATATAGGAATAAAAATGTTTTCTTGGCATAATTTCACATGCAAATGTGTTATATCTTATAAGTAAACTGCACGAATGGCTTTGACGTAGCATTGCATATATAAATACTAATATTGGCACGTTCAAGTACTAAACACAAGAGCCAGAACAAGACCAAAAGAAGTTTCCATCCTCCACCCAATTTTTAATTTCAAAATCCAAGTGTATCACGAAAAATTGATGTATAATATGGGTGGTGGGATTAGCATCAACTTCAAGATCTGGCATCGTTGCACACGAATGGATTCAAGTTGTGGATTAGCAGAAACGACAAATTTGCTACTGCATTTTGATCATTTTATTCACATTGCTAAAAGCGTGTGCAAGGTATGAGATAACACAATAATTGATTAAGTAGATCCGAAGAGTGATTTGAGCCGTTGCTGTCTTGTCTGAAGAGGCAACTGGAATCTTGACAGCTTGGGTTTCATTAAACTATCCGAGACCCATCGTGAGTGAGGCCGGCCTTAATTGCTGTCTCTGCTTTCTCCATGCAACTCACAATCACTAGCTAGTATATATAGATTCATATACAACATTTAAATCTTACAAAACACGTTTATTTGATGCAAGCAATACTCTCTTCATAAATTAAGCGCGTCAAATTTCCTTCTGATGATCAACTGCTTACAGCAACAGATATCCTGCGCCACCCTTCCTTCAATGAATGTGAAGTAGGGTGGATTTTTCCCATGTCGAGATCATAAATACATGCTTTTCATAGTATATATTTTTATGAAACTCTTTGTTGTTCTGGTTTTTTGAATATTTTAAGTTCAAATTCAAATATTTACCATATAACTCCTTATTCATCCAGTTAGCCAGCCTGTACTTGAAGCCTGCACCATTATTACGCAGAAGAAGCCGTTTTTGCAAGTGCCAACAACAGAGGGATATGATGATAACATTTTCTGGAAGCCTGAACAAACCTCGTACCAGTCAAAACCATGATCAGAAACCAACATATATAGTATCCCTGCTCTTTGCTGATTTAGCCCTCCACTAGCTGAGATCAATCTGTTTTCGTTTCTGCAGCTGCAATATGTACCATGAGAAACTAATTAATAACTGCTAAGTCGTTTTGGGAGTCTGTTGCCAACGGCAAACTATGTGATACTTGCAATTTCTACTTTTTAGTTTTGAGTTTATATTTTCTTTTAGTCTCGGAGGCTATGAAATAAGGATACTACTTTCGATGAAAACAGATCAATTTTAATTGAAATACAAAAGTTTTACTTATAAAGAACATAATATTAAATTCCTCACTAATTTTTATTATTATTTTAAGAGTTATATTGAAAATTTGGAAGTTATACTTTAAAATTATTTTTATTTATTCATTTTTGTTTCAGAACGTCATTAGGAATTATTTTTTGCAGGGGTAGTTTGATTTGGCCAACTAAAGTCGACCAGAAATTTAGAGACAGAACAAGTGAAGAAGTAGTAGTACAAAATAGCGATTTATATGTATTTATATAGCAGTCTCAGGCTGCTGGAAGTCAGATGCCACGTGGGCTAGGACTGCGTCAAGTGAATATGATAAGGGTAGTGTAGCCCCCCACCCACCCCCAGAAAGAAAAAGGAAAACAATACACACAGCACACACACTAACGGGTTTTTACGCAGCAGAAGGAAGAGGATGAGTAAGCTAAACACGTCGAGCTCCGAATTGGATTTGGATCGCCCTAATATTGAGGACTATCTACCGTCCGGATCCATTCAAGAGCCCCATGGCGAGCTCCGCTTGTAATACTTTCTTCCCCCTTCTCTATCCTTTTTATCTGCATGTAATGTAATGGTAGTATCAATCTTTGCCTATTCCAAATGCATCTGAGGTGTTGTAATCCATCGTATCTAGGCGCGATTTGCTTGATATTTCGCCAACTTTGACTGAGGCAGCTGGCGCCATTGTCGATGTAAGCTTCCTGCCTTCTTCGTACCGTGAAATCTAATTTCATGTGAGGCGGATGCGATGTCCGCCTCTCTGTTTCACTGCTGGAATGCACATCTTCAGAATTAGTTCTAACCATTTGTTTACCCCAATCTAACCATTTTTTATATGTGTTTTTTAGTTTTAGGAGAGTATTTATTGATTTCTTATTTGCTGATTTGCTGTCTAGTAGTCATTTTTTTAACTTCAAGCTCCTCAAGAATTTGATTTGATTTCGATGAGTATTTGACTTAGTATGGAATGTGTTATTATAGCAACTCGGATATTTTATATATTGCACATCTAAATTGTTCATGATTTGCATTTGGTGTTTACGAGTCTCGGTATCATCCATATATTATTGACATATCAAGAAATATAACATCATGTTGTTTATTAATTATTATTTCTCATACTCGCCGCACTACAGGATTCTTTCACGAGATGCTTCAAGTCAAATCCCCCCGAACCATGGAACTGGAATATCTACTTGTTCCCTTTGTGGTGCTTGGGAGTTGTTGTCAGATATATGATTCTGTTTCCATTAAGGTGATATTTTTGTCTATGCACGCGATGATTGTTTTGAGGTAGAAAATCACAATTAATGGGATAGATGAAATGTAATGTGCCTTTCTATCCCAAATGGTTGATCCTACTCCTCTGTTAGAATGGAAGATACGAATGTTTTTTTTTCAAGTAGCTTACTTTCTTTCATGGTCTATGATTATTTATTACTTATTAGTGGTTAAGAATCGTGTGTGCATGTTACACTTGATTTTGGTCCACAAATTGGAGTAATTTAATGCAGTGTGCTGGTTTTGCCCTCCATACACATCATTATGTATTTCACTTGAATGCAGGGTAATAGTGTTGACATTAGGATGGATTGTGTTTCTCTCTTGCTATTTTCCTGTGCATTTCCTGTTAAAAGGGCACGACAAGTTGAGAAAAAGATTGGAGGTATGATGGGTTAAGTTTATCTCTTTCAGATGTATCTTTTATAGCTCTTCATTAACGATATTCTTTATTATGAGTTTTACATGTAATCATGATACACTGATCTATTACACATATTTTTCATGGGATCATCTTCCTATTTGGATCCAGGAAATCATGATACACTGATCTATTAGAATATTAATACTGGTTTTGAAATATCAGAGTTAATTATTAGTACTATGACTGATCACCCTGAAGATAAGTGATGATGTCACTAGGTGACTTTTCTTGACTGTCTCATGTTTGTGCACTCTTCAGAGAGGTCTTGTGGAGCTGATATGCAGTTTTTTTGTGGCATCATGGACTGGAGTTGTCAAGTATCATGGTCCACGTCCTAGCATGCGCCCAAAGCAGGTTGATTTTGTTATGGGTTTAAACTCATCTAGATATCTATGTGCTGTTAAGAAAGATTAGCTCATATCAGCGAACACATAAATTTTACTTATTTATTTTGCAGGTTTTTGTTGCTAATCACACTTCCATGATTGACTTCATCGTTTTGGAACAAATGACTGCATTTGCAGTGATCATGCAGAAGCATCCTGGGTGGGTTGGTGAGTTTCTTCTAGTAATGCACAAGCCATGCACTGTCTACTCTATTTGCCTATCAATTTTTAGTGCTAAGTCTATAATCTAATACTTATTTGGAATGGTTAGATATGCAATCTTTTGGTTATCATATTTCTGTCTTCTTGAAACTGGTCAATTATGCTCGTTGTAGACATGTAAATCTCTGGTCTTTATACGATTGGGTAGACTATTGGACGATTAATTAGATATGTATAGGCATGTGTTGTGTTTGAAATCTTTTATTGTTTTATTTTCAGGTCTTTGAACTGAAAATGTAACAGTACTTTTTGTATATGATTAGTGGAATAACGGGTTTTGCCAAAGTTTTACGCTATGAATGTTTTAATTTTCTTCTCTGTCTACCTGTTGGTAGAACATTTAGACTGGGGATCTCATTTATTGAGTTGTCAGGTGAATGTTTAACCTTAATTTTGCTTATTTATCTTATTTTGTTGTCCCATATAAGGCCTATTGCAGAGCACTATTCTGGAAAGTCTAGGGTGTATCTGGTTCAACCGCTCAGAGTCTAAGGACCGTTTAGTTGTTGCAAGAAAGTATGCTTTACTACAAAGATTAACTTATTTGGAATTCTATCATTTCCTTGTTCTGTTTGATATCTTCCACTTTGTTTTTCAGGCTAAGAGATCATGTCCATGGTGCTGATAATAATCCTCTTCTTATATTCCCAGAAGGAACTTGTGTGAATAATCACTACACTGTGATGTTTAAGAAGGTTTAAATTATTCACATGTTCACTTCAGTTTATTAATTTAGTTTGCTGGCTGGCAATTTATATCTACCATCTCTCCCTTTATTTGGTGTACCTGCTAAACAATTAATTTTATTGGGCTGTGGATATGCTAATTCAAATTGTACAATACCCTAACATCCCGTTCATAAACATATCTGACTTTTCAGTTTGAATTTTCCAAGTAAAGTTCTAGAAATGTTGAAGAAGATAAGTTGGTTACTACATACATAAAAGTGAAGTTCCGCTAAACCAGTAGTTTACATATGTGCTTGTATTGCGTTATCATTCCCTTTAAGTGATTCATCATTGTTTTGTTATGGTCTAGGGTGCCTTTGAACTTGGTTGCACTGTCTGTCCAATTGCAATCAAGTATAACAAGATTTTTGTGGATGCCTTCTGGAACAGCCGAAAGTAAGTTCGTAATGGTGTGTTTGTTATTCCAATTACACTTGGTCAATTTCACTACTAATGTGTATACCATTACTCTTGTTCTCTCTTTTTTTTTTAAAGGTGTTACCCTTGTGGCTGTATTTGTTTAGTTGGATGCTCTGATTTGATATGGCTGAGCTTACTTTCAGACACCTATTAAAAACTCATCTGAATCTTGTTTGCAGGCAATCCTTCACAACACATTTATTACAGCTTATGACATCCTGGGCTGTAGTTTGTGATGTGTGGTACCTAGAGCCCCAGAATCTAAAACCTGATGAAACAGCAATTGAATTTGCCGAAAGGTTTGTAGCATGACAGAATTGATGTTTCTAGTTCCGGCAACAATGTTACATAAAAATATTCATGTACTAAGGATGATTTTCTTCTAGGGTAAGGGACATTATTTCTGTTCGAGCTGGCCTTAAAAAGGTGCCATGGGATGGATATTTGAAATATTCTCGCCCCAGCCCCAAGCATCGTGAGGAAAAGTAAGCATTGTAGAAGGTTAATATTTCATATGCGTTTGCAATCTTGCATGCTGATGCTTGAATATTGAATTTTCTCATTAAAATGTTTTTCTTACTAACTTGCTATAGATTTGATTTCTTGGTGGTTCTGCCAATTGACTTTGTGAGGAGCCGCCATTGAAACCAAATCAAAGTTTTCAGAGCTTTAGAAAAGGTGTTGTGGTAGTAGTGAACAACCTTTGTCCAAGAATGGAAACAATGACCAGGGTCATTTTCTAAGTTTACTTGCATTTGTCATAATGTAACACTGTACAGTCTATTTAGATCACCTGCCTGCAGTGTGCTTTTAAAAACTCCCTATCAAATGGCTTTGCATTGTGGATCACATTCCCCATAAGCAGTACACTCAATTATCAGATTAGTACTCGATAGAATGATAAATGAAGATAAAATCGTGCTGATTCCTCTACTCTTTACATTTGCAGGCAACAGAGCTTTGCGAACTCAATTCTCCGTCGTCTGGAAGAGAAATAGATTGCAAAATATGATTTAGTTGGTCTTTATTGGATGCAGGTTGTTAGCTGTTTGAAACATAATTTGGGGGTGGGAGATGTAGAGGGATCAAGAATGTTGTATATATCTTGCACTTTTGTGCTAAATCTTTAATGCAGCACAAAGATCAAGAACATCAAGCAACTTGAACAAAATACCGTGATCATAGTAGATGCTGGTAACTTTTTTGGTAGATGAGAAGAGTGATTTGAGAGTGCAATTGATTGGAAGAATATGCTGCCCAACTTAATATGAACTGAAGTAAGGATAAACAGCTTTGTAGGTGCTACAGATATTTAACATTGAAATTGGAAGCAGGTATGCATCAATGTGGTATAATTGCAGGCAAATCATCATCTGTTTTTAGGTATATCGACTCAACTATGTTTGCCTATTTAAGTGAGGACTGAAAGAGGATCATTGAGCGCAGATATACTACATTTCTATTATCAATGATAAGTAGCATCACAAAATGCTTAAATTTTAAACTGCACAAATTGGATGCATTGTACAAATTCCACCGTTGGAGGGAACAAGTAAGAACGGAACTTGAATTTTCATCTTGATTCTTCAAAACTAACTCGTGTGCTTAAGTGAGACAACTCACAATCATTATTTTACTGGCTGGGGCAGAACAAAAATCAATTATGTGTAATGAAAATAATCATTACAAGAAGGGCGGCTTTAAGACACTTCCCAACAAGCCACTAAATATTGTCCGGTAATTCAGGGAGAGAGGTTAGAGAATTCATTCAAGATTTTCTATGACAGCATCCACAACTTCTTGGGTGGTGCTGGTGCCACCGAGATCCTTTGTCCGGTATTTACCTTCTGATATGACAAGCTTCACTGCAGTTTCTAGTCGATCCGCGAACGAAGGGAACTGCAAGTGTCTTAGCATCATTGCTGAAGAAAGAAGCAACGCTACTGGATTTGCCTTCTTTTGCTCTAATAATTTGTCGTTTCCAACATTGCCTGCGGAAGCACCTTGCTCGAAAACGGCATGATCAGCCCCCACATTCCCTGAAGGCCATCAAATCAAAACCTATTACTTAAATAATGCAAAAGCAAGCATTCGTCATTATTCTGTGTTATGCTGTGTGCATGTCCACCATCGTAAACCACCTCGCTTTTTGTGGCAAGTCCACTGTACATAGTGTACGCACAAAGTCTAAATAGGAAACTTTTTGTTATATCAATATACATACATACCTCCAGGCATAACACCAGTACCTCCAGCAATACCAGCAGCTATATTGGCGACCAAGTTCCCATACAGATTTGGGGTCACCTACAAAATAAAAATTGCTCATTGACAAACCGTGGCAGAAGCCTTCAATGGAAGCAGTGGATAGAATTAACAAGATTATGCATAGAAAAATAAATTAAATTAAAGAGGAAAATATGTTCACATTGGGATCCATACAGCATTCACTAAAGGGGTATAGTTTAAAACTGAACAACATTTCTAAACTTAGAAACTGTGAAAAAAATGGAGTTCCAAGATTCCTGCCCTCAATTCTATTTTCCCTCCAACTCAGTTTCATGTACCAAAAAAATGAAAAACACCGAATAAAATAACTAAGATTATAAATAACATTTTATAGTTAATAGGAAGCGAGCATCTTTTGCAGGCTAGATTTGAAAGAAGAGGGCTTCCAAGAAGTTTTCAATCTTAGCTTCAGGAGTTGATTGTTGTATGGCTCTCTTAAGAAGATGTTTGAGTGAATAAGAATAATAAATAATAAGAAAATGTATGGAGCCTAGATAATTACTGCAGAGGACCAAGTTTTGTTCAGTAGCATGTCAATATAGTTTATTTAAGGACATGTCCAAAGATATACAATTGCTTCGGCAACCAAGCATCATAAACTTCAAGTTATAGATTCAAATGAAAAATATATCCTAATCTTGCGAGAAAGAAAAAAGATCTCATTTTTTGAGTCCTAATATATAGGAGTCAATTTAAATCAGAAGAAGATAAAGGCACATCTTATACAACTCATGTTAAAATTAAAGGAACATCAGCAGGAATCGAGAGTAGTACAGTAAACTAAAAGGAAATACAGATCGCTTTAGTCCGTTACCATAACATCAAACTGCTCTGGCTTGGAAACAAGTTGCATAGAGCAGTTGTCAACGATCATCTCATTGTACTTGATGCTTGGGTACTTGCTAGCAATTTCACGACAGGACTCCAAAAATAAACCATCTGCGAGTTTCATAATATTTGCCTTATGCACAGCAGTCACCTTCTTGCGGTTGTTGAGATAGGCATACTCAAATGCATATTTAGCAATTCGTTCAGAACAAAACTTTGTTATCACCTGCATTTGGGATAAATCAGAACTACAGATATTTTTAGAATCAAATTAAGTATGCACAATTACATGAAAATTTGAAAAATAACATATGAAGGGTGAAAAATATACAAGAACTGAATAGACAAAAGGATCTGAAGTCATATGAGGCACGTTTCATAACATGAAAAGATACAGATATCAATATAATATATTTTCTTGCATCAGCATTCAAATGGTAGATAATTGACTCTTAGTTTATAGATGCAGAAATCCGTACGCAATTCTAACATTTGGAAAGTCATGCGGATATCTAGAAAACAAATGATACTTGCGGAAGTAGCGGAAGATTGATTCTAAGATTATGTGAGCAGCTGCAGATATCAGGATCAAATTGTTTACCAAGTTAGGCTGCTGCATTCCACACCACTCATAAATATAGATAATCTGATTTCTCAGTCTTCAGCTAAAACCCAGAGGCCACACAACTACTGAGTACGAAATGGCTTAATCTAATTTTATGATAAATGCACTTTCAAAAGCTAATTCCTAAATTCTACGAGATTGCATAACCTAAAATATGAAAACCACTAGCAGTAGCAAATAGAAGAATATAACCACGCAAAAAAAAAAAAGAACACCTTCAAGCTTTCTACAACTCCAGGAACAACCTCGTGCTCGAGGCCGGCGTACTCGCCCTCGGTGTTCTCCCGAATCACGACGATGTCAACGTTCTCGTGACGAGTGGGAAGCCCCTGGAGATTAAAGCAGTGCACCAGCGAAGCATAGAGATCGAGCTCCTTCCTAAGAATCACGTTCAGCGAGTTCACACCTCCACCCACAGGCGTCTTAAGTCCACCTTTTAGACAGACTTTATTCTTCTTAATCGACTCAATTACCTCCGGAGGCACGGTCTTCATATCGCCATGTACATCGTATTTCTCGAAGTAGACCGGGGCGTGCATAGCCTCCATCACCTGCTCCACAGCGCCAGTAACGAGCGGCCCCACGCCGTCTCCGGGTATCAGTGTTACGGGGCGCGGGGTTCCGTCACCGGGTCGGGGCATGTACGTCACGGATCGGGTGGTGGTAACGGATCCGCTGCCGGAGAGGAGCTTCTTAAAGATTGGAAGTGTTCGCCTCGACATCTTTACTAGCAGAGATAGCAACAACTTCAGGGAAGAGATTCAGATTTGTGATACTATTACTAGGGGTTAGATGGTGGGTAAATTGGGTGTGGCTTGCAACGGTGGCAGGGGCTCGTGCAGAGAAGAAGAAGAAGGTGGAGGAAAACGAGAGAAAAAAGGAAGGGTGGGAGACTTTGTTCTCCCCAACTATTGCCCAATTTACTAGTTTCACGTATGAATAAAATAATAATAAAGAGAAAATGGATATGAATAAAATAATAATAAAGAGAAAATAGATATATAAGTGTTAATTGATGCTTTATTGGTATACGATTCGTAAAAAGTGGAACGGAGTGACTTTGAGAAAGTTGAGGTGTGGATCACACCCCAAAACACAAAGTCATGAATTTTTATTTAATTTTAAATTAGTAAATTTTATTTTATTTTTATGACTTTTGTACAAAAGTCACTTAAGTCACTCGTGGGGATGGTCTTATAAGGAAAGAAGGTGCAAATTTTCCTTCATTTTTTTTGGGCTAAAAAAAGGGCGAGATAAATAGTTTAGCCACTTTTTGTGCAAAAATACTTTAATATTCTTATTTTTAATTAAATTTGAAAAATTAAGTTACTTATAATTTATACTCCTTGTTGTCACCATAATCAATTATTGTCGCAGTCGCCGCCGCCACCACATTCACCGCCGCAACCATCACCACTGTTGTCACCATTGTTGTTCGTAATTACACGAGCACGATGAATTTTGGTTATGTTTGTGTAATTACACAAACAAGATGATAACATACTAAATAAATTACACGAGCACGACAAGTTTTAGTTATGTTCGTGTAATCACACAATCAAAATTCTAGCATAATAAGACAATTACACGACCACGGCGAGTCTTTATTATGTTCATGTAATCACACGACAAAAATGATAGCATACCAATGAAATTACACGAGCACAATAAGTTTTGCTCATGTAATCACGTAATTAAACTTAACTAAATGGAGGGTAATTTTGACTATATATGGTCATGCCCTAAAAAAATACTAATATTACAAATAATAGTTCAAAAATAAGTCTTCTTTTTACTAGAGGCCGTAAGTTATTGTTGGTTTCTTTTTTAGTAGATTCTTATATTAAAAATAAGTAAAGGCTTTAGAATTTCTTTGAAGGAAAAGGTTTAATAAAGAAGTGTTATAAGGGAATTTAGGGGTGAGATGCCATTGACATTGTCATTTGCCCCCCAGCTTTGACATTATTATATTTATTTATTTATTTCCATGGTGAGTGTTCACTTTGTTTGGCCTTTGGGGTAAATCTATATATATATAAAAGCAAAACCATTTTGCCACTTTTTTTCCCATTTTGACCTTCCTCTTTTATTTTATTTAGATTAGTGTTTTTTAATTATTCATTTCTATTTTTTTCTCATATTATCAATAATTAATTTTATTTAATTCCATGATAAAATTATAATTATTATTTTATTAGTTTATATATTTTATGAAATAAACGTGTATGCTCTTTTTATTATATTTACATTATTGTCTTTTGACATCATATTTTTATTTTCTCTTTTATTAATATTATCAGTAATGAATTGTTTTAATTCCATTATAAAATCATATTTCTTATTTATTAATTTACATATTTTATAAAATTATATATAATTAATATTTTTATTATATTTACCTTATTGTCTTTTCACTTCTCATTTTTATTTTTCTTAAGTTATGACATTACAAATGAATAAAAATGTGTATACAAATATAGTTATATCTATATTTCTTATTTTTTCTTTTATTCAAATTATCAATAATTAATTTTTTAAAAATCCATTTAAAGTTTTATTTATTATTTTATAATTAATGAAAAATATGTATATTTTTAGTTTATTTATTTTATTGTCTTTTCATTTCTTCATTTTATTTTATCTTAAATTATTGCACAATAAATGAATAAAAAAATATATTCAAATATAGTTATATTTATTATTTTTTAAGTTTTTTTTTCATATCATCAACAATTAATTTTCTTTAATTACATTTATAAAATTATATTCATTATTTTATTATTTTGATTATAAATATATAATTTATTATCATTAAATAATTTAATTAAATATAAATTATTATTATATATAGTTAATTAGAAATAATACAAATTAATAAATTCATTAAAGAGATAATAATTAGGTAGTGGGGAGTGGGAAAATGAATAGTCTCAATAAATTATTAAATAAATTTGTATTAAATAAACCATTATAAACTTAATAAAATGTAAATAAGAAATATATTTCACATATGTGCAAAAAAAAACTAATTAAATATTTTGAAGTCGATCGAATTGCAACTTAAAAAAAATTAGAAAATACGCACCATAAATTTATTAGGTTAATCTTCAAATCGAATATATTTAATAAGCAATTTTTTATGTTTTTGTTACATTAAAAAGAGAAACTAATACTCATTTCGTTTTTTAAAAAGATACATCTTTTGCAATTTTATTACGTTCCACATAAACATGCACTTTCTATTTTTTGATATGGTTTAAAGTTTAATAACATTTTTTTGTGAGTCTCAATCTTCATTACCATTCAAATCAATTATATTTTAACATTTAATAACACATTTTTGTGGGTCATAACACACTACCATTCAAAGTAACTATATTTTAATTCTTAATAACATTTTTTTGTGAGTCTCGATTTTTAATACCACTCAATTCAACTACATTTTGTTAAAATTTGTATCGCATCAAAGATTCAAATGGTACATATTTTTATAAAACGGATGGAGTATATAATAACCTATTTACAATCTTTAAAAATATAATATGTAGACTTAATACTTATCATATATAATAAGATAACTTTTATTTGGATTGTTTGATTTTATTAAACATTATTAAAATTATCTATATTTTAAAATGATGAAATTATATACAACAAAAAATAATTTTTCGTGCAACTGCACGGGTAAAAATACTAGTATAAACTAATAATAAAGCCAAAATTTTGTGAACTCATAATGCCTCGATCATCTACCGAGAGTTGCACACCTTCTACTTCTTGCTTAATCACACTAAGAGCATCCACAGCGGTGGGGTTTGCAAACCTCGGGCAGCATTGGGGGGGAGGG
>JAPKLX010000018.1:809181-845086 GCA_026898415.1 Leonotis leonurus | reverse complement strand
GGAAAGTGCGATATCGGGCGCGCGGGCGCGCGCCCCGCGCGTGTTCACCGCTGCAGGTGTCCCGGGCGCGCGCCCCACCCCCTTTTTTATTTTATTTTTTCGTTTTTTTTAATTTTTTATTTTTTAAATACATATTTATTAAATAAAATAAAACATATTAAAATTTAAATACATATTTATTCATTTAAATTTGTAATTATAAATTAACACATTAAATTAACAAATTAAATTAATACAAATTCAATCATTCTATAATGATTAGTAGAGTTTCTCAAACCCCAAAGTGTGAAACCCCCACTGCAACCTACCAACAATCTCCCAAACTCCAAACTTAAAAAGTTCCATTTAATTACAGAAATGCCACCGAAACCCATTTTGCGAACCCCATATCTGCCCGCCACTGCGGATGCTCTAAGCATTGTGTATTCCTCCTATATTATAACTACTACTTTAACCCATGGTTAGAACGTTAGTATATAAAATAGGAGTCTCCAAAAGAGGGAATGAAATAGAGCAAATTAAGCGAGTTCCAAAGTGGATAAAACTCATATCCCATCTGTACCAGAAATGGGTCAACCAGAAAATCCAATATTATATTGGATGACCCAAAGGGCCTTGTCACAAGTCCGGCCCAAACTGACATAAAAATTGATGTACTATCTTCGAAATTTAATACTCTCTCTATCCCATTATTCCGTCTCATTATTGTTGACATTGTTTGACCAAATCTATAAGTACTTTATTAACTATTGAGGCCAATAATAATAGGAAAGAGTGCTTAAAATCAAATTTGGATTATGGTAGTTTAATGTTAGCATTGTGTATTTTCTAAAACAAGTATTGTTCAACTATAATACGTGAGTATGAATAATCAGGTAGTTCATAATGGCATGTTCTAATAACTCGATTGTAACATTCTACACAAAATAATATTCAGAAATAAAGTTGTATTTTCATGAATTTATGACTCATTTCATTATTTTTTAGGATAAAAAGAATTGATAGCAAATAGTGAACGCAATTAAACTTGAGTTAATGTATCAAAATAGCCATTTTTGTTTGTAAAAGATAAATAATAGCCTTCCGGATAAAAAAGATAAAATATAGCCATTTTTATTTATTTTGGACAAAAATGACCTTTTCGCTAAACACACGAATCCCGCGACCCTGAGGTCGCGGGATTCGTGTGTTTTACGTGAATTATATACAAACACACGAAACCCGCGACCTCGAAGTCACGGGAATCGTGTGTTTTACGTGAATTGTTAAAACACACGAAACCCGCGATCTCGAGGTCGCGAGATTCGTGTGTTTTACGTGAATTATATACAAACACACGAAACCCGTGACCTCGATCGCGAGATTCGTGTGTTTTACGTGAATTGTTAAAACACACGAAACCCGCGACTTTGAGGTCGCGGGATTCGTGTGTTTTACGTGAATTATATACAAACACACGAAACTCGCGACCTCGAGGTCGCGGGATTCGTGTGTTTTACGTGAATTGTTAAAACACACGAAACCCGCGACCTCGAGGTTGCGGGATTCGTGTGTTTTAACAATTTAAAATTAAGCGGCCGAAGGTGAACGGCGAGCAACCGGAGAAGGTGAAGGCGAGCGACGATGATTTGCCTACACCGACGACGAGCGACCGGAGAAGAAGAACGACAGACGACGATGATTTTTCAATATTTTATGGAAGAAGATGAATTTTCAAAATATAAAAATATGCAAAATAAAAGCAAAAGGTTAATTTTGTCTAATATTTTCAAAAAAGCTATTATTTATCTTTTTTATATCTAAGGTTATTATTTATGATTCTTATTAAAAAAGGGCTATTTTTATTTTTCCCCATTAAACTTTTAGGTTATCCAAATGGCAGAATTCTATTGGGCGCAAGAAATAAAATTGCACACGGGATATTATAAACGGGTTAATGAAACCGACCCGTTTATTTATTATAAAAAAAGTCGTTCTCGTTCTGTAAAAAAGATTACTACAAATGGTATCATTGGTTTATCTATGGGGAGTGGGGACTATGTCCGATTTATTCCCATTTTCTATTCATCTTTAAACCTTTTTAAAGTTATTATCTAATTTGTTTACTCGCAATCGCAAATGTAATTTCCCATACATACACTATACTTTTATTCTTCCTTTCCAATCTCAATTGTTGGAAGCATCTCCGAGTTTTGATAGATCAGCTCCACGCTATCGATTAAATTGCTGTGATATTTTTAGATTTAAATTATAGGGTTAGGGGTTTTTGATCGATTCTGTATATCAAGCTATCGATGGGTGCCGACGGCGAGTCTAGCGTCACTGCAACCGGAGCTGAGGAGGTGAATGTAAATATCCGATGCTCCAGTGGCTCCAAATTTTATGTCAAAACGAGCCTCCAGTCGACGGTCGCCGATTTCAGAGCTTTGCTGGCCCAGAATTGTGATGTGCCAGCTGAACAACAGCGTTTGATTTATAAGGGTCGGATCTTGAAGGACGATCAAACCCTTGCAAGCTACGGTAATAACTCTCGTTAAGTGTTTTTTGATTTTGTTTTTGTGTGCGTGTGTGTGTGTAGAGTGCTGCTATGTTTGGGGATGCATTTTATCCTTTATGAAGAATATTGCTAAAAGATGCACTTTTTATTGATTTATATTCTTGTAGAAGAAGTTTTATCCATGACTATATCTTTTCCATGACATGGGCTTATGTTTTTTTGGGTTGATTGCAGTATTCTTAGTTTGGCCTTTGCTTGTGAGATTCTTACAAGTAGCTGGAGATGCCCAGTGCAATACATCCTGGAAAATCAGAATAAATGTTGTTGGAATCCCGAATCTGTAAACACATAATATGCACAAATAATTTGATTGAACTTAAGTGAAATGCTGTTTAAATGCGCAACCCTCCTGATACCTCAGGCTGAATTGTTATTGTGATGTATTTCTAAGTTTTAACATGTTGTTATAGCATACAGCAACTTCAGGTATTACGTTAATTCACTCTCCTATTACAAGTTGATGATTTAGTCATCAATATTGTGATAGAATTTGTACAATGGTCACACTTTCCTTAGATCTTCACGGACCCCCATTAATCTTCTATTGAGGATATGTGTTGTTAGGTCTGAAAGTAGCGAATAATGCAATAATGTGATATTTAAGTTCTCACTGTTTATCATCACTAATGTACTAATATAAATATTGTCCTGAAAAACATCTAAAAGATCAATGGTATTGCTTCACAATGATGGTCCTTGAGTTGAATATCATAATCAGCCCTCATATATCAAATTTAGGCTGCTAATCTTCTGTTGAAATGTGACCAAAGGCAATGAGCACTTTTGCTGTAGTCCTCCATGCCTCTTAAATTCTTAATATTTTTTTTTCTTTATCTTTGATCCTTTCCTTCCGTTAATGATGGTTCATCTTTTACTTCTCCTTACATAGGTCTACAGGCAGATCACACCGTTCATATGGTTCGTGGATCTGCACCAGCTTCCACTCCATCCTCTACTGCTCCTGTGAGCACTGTGACCACTGATGGTGTTGCGGCAGCCACGCATGGTGGTGGTGGCCCCAATACTGGTGGTGCTGGAGTTGCTGGTGTGGGTGCATCCCTATTCCCGGGGCTTGGTTTAGATGCATTTAATGGTACTGGTGCATCAGGATTATTTGGAGCTGGACTTCCTGAGTTTGAGCAGGTGCAGCAGCAACTAACTCAGAACCCGAACATGATGAGAGATATAATGAACGTGCCTGCAATTCAGAGCTTGATGAACAATCCTGAGATTATGCGCAGCATAATTATGAGTAATCCTCAGATGCGTGAGATAATTGAGCGGAACCCGGAACTTGCTCATGTCCTCAATGATCCCAGTATTCTTCGGCAAACACTGGAGGCTTCAAGGAACCCAGAACTAATGCGTGAGATGATGCGAAACACTGACAGGGCAATGAGTAATATTGAATCTTCCCCTGAAGGATTTAACATGCTAAGACGCATGTATGAAAATGTCCAGGAACCATTTATCAACGCGACTACGATGGGTGGCGGTGCCGCCACTGATACTGGATCAAATCCATTTGCAGCTCTATTAGGAAATCAGGCTGGTTCCCAAACCACAGATAGATCTAATCCTTCAAGTGCTGGTCCTCAAATGACTGCAGGGACCACTGTTCCAAATGCTAATCCACTTCCTAACCCATGGAATAATACTGGTAAAGCTTTTTTATTTGCTTGACGTGTCTCATTTATCACCTGGTTTACTGGAAAATAAGTTTATGTCGAACTCTAATAGTCTTTTGGTGGTGTTCTGAAATACTAAATAAAAGAGTTCTTGCGACATAGTGAAAAAGTCCCAATTTTGTGTGAGTAATTGTAAACATCCCTTATTTATATATTATTGCATGAAATTCCTAGCCTAGGTGGAGCTTTTTTCTCCCACCAGCCGCTTGCAGTAGTCTAATTTTGCAATGTATGCACATTGTTTTGAAATCTTTTGCACAATCTCATTTTAGTTTCAAACTCAATTTTATTATGTAGTCAAATTCTTGCACCTTCTGATTGCTTTATTTAGATGGACTCTTATATTTGATTGTATTTATTTTGGTTTGTAATGTCATATTTAGGAGGTTCTCAAACAAATAATGTGGCAAGAAGTAATCCAAGTGGGAATGCAACTCTACCATCTATTGCTGGATTAGGAGGCCTGGGTCTTCCTGAATTGGAGCGCATGGGAATGCCAGATCCCTCTGCATTAAACCAGTTATTGCAAAATCCAGCTGTGTCACAGATGATGCAGAGCTTGCTTTCCAACCCTCAATACATGGATCAGGTACTGCTTGAATTGCAACAATATATTTATTTGGTAGTGCTACTTGGGCTTTAACTTCAGCGGAAATCACATATTTTCTGCAGATCTTTAATCTAAACCCACAACTTCGTGGCATGCTCGACATGAACCCTCAGTTAAGGGAAATGATGCAAAACCCAGAAACTATCCAGGTATATACCTTCTCATGTTATGGTATTTCTTCTCATTTTGGTGGCTTGATCATACTGTAGTATGGGATTGATTGATAGTTTGATACCATTATGAATCACTTAAGGTGTATTATAATCCCTTTTGGTGTGTGCTGAGTGCTGAAAAATATTCACAGATTGATACATGTATCAGTCTTAAATATGGAGGAGCATTGACCATATGATATTTCATTATTAGCAATTATAGATTATAATTCACTTTTATTAATTCAACACCACTAGGATGTGCAAACTATTATTCCCTTTGTCCATGACCTATCTTTCGGTTTTGACCCACCACGGGTTTTAATAATGTGGTCTGAGTTGGTGGAGGAATGTGTAGTGTCTGGAGTTTGGGTCCCACTTGGTAAGGGAATGTGTAGTGAGTGGATGGTAAAAAATGAAATAAAACATGCAGGCCAACTTTCTTAAAATTGAATAGGTAGATAAGTTGTGGACCGAACGATAATGGCAAAATGGGTATATAGCTCGTGAACGGAGGGTGTATGTAACAATGTTCTGAAGAAGTAAGAGGGAATTGCTTCATTAGATTGAAAAAAAGTCAAGCTGGTGGCCGATTGGGGCCTAGCCCCTAACTGGTCCTGGGAAATTTTAGGCAGCGCAGGGTTGGCCTTTTGAGGCTTCAGTAGGGCATTGCATCATTTCATAACTCTGTTATATAGCCTTTAATATCTTCATAACATTATTAGCAATTGCCAAAAGTAGGAATTTACTAGTTTATTAGCAACAAAAAGTTCTGCCCATTCAACTTAAGACTTAGGAGTTGAATATGGTTAGAACTTGTTAATAGCTACTGATTTTATACTTCACATTTCATTTTACCAAATGGTTTTTACATAGCTTTTCTGATATAATTATAAATACTTTAGATTTGTCTGATTGGCATTTCTCTTTATTTTCTTATGAATATAGCCCAAGAAATGGACTTCCATATCAACTTAATTTTTTCTTTTTTCTTTCATCAGCAAATGATGGCTTTGCAGCAACAACTCTCTCAACTAAGTCGACAACAATCAACCCAGTGAGTGATATTCCTTTTAGAGCTTATTGTTGTCTTTATGCTGATCTGACCTCTTTCCTTACTTTTCTTGACTGTGAACTGTACAACTGACATAATGTGCTCGCATCCTCTTATTGAGCTTTATGATAACTATTTTATTTCATGTTTTTAACTACTTCAAAGTCCAAGTCAATTATACATTTGGTGACCCTATATGTTAACCTCTTGTTGTAGGGATGGATCTCAGCTTGGTCAGACTACAGGTATAATTAAACAACACAGAACTTAATAGCAGCTGATATTAATATAAAGGATCAGAAATTTCTTTGATTTAGACAGATACATTTACCATTGCACAAACTTTTCATATTATTAAATTCAGGTACCCAAAATAATATGGACTTGCTAATGAATATGTTTGGCGGAGTTGGATCTGGTAATTTGACTGCTTCGAATGCTTCTAATGGTAGTCATTCTTTCTATGTACTTGTTATCCTGTCTATTCACACATTTTAGTTTTTTAATCCTTGAGTGATAAACCTTGCTTGTTCGTGTAGTGCCTCCTGAAGAGCTCTATGCAACTCAATTATCGCAGCTGCAAGAGATGGGTTTCTTTGACACACAAGAAAATATAAGAGCACTCCGATCTACAGCAGGAAATGTTAATGCAGCCATCGAGCGGCTTCTGGGAAATAATGGTATTTAGAATGACAAACTTTTCCTCAACATATTTTGAACCCTGGGGAAATGTAAAACTAGTCATGATCAACTCCTTTACATGCAGCATATTACAATTTGATCGCATTAGCCGTTTTAAGGCCGAGAACAAAGATTTCGTTTCTATTTTTAGGTTTGATGAAGGTACTTCTGATATTGATGTAGCTGACCTTGTTCATACAAATCTCAAAACATTTTTATTTTCATGTTAGTATTACTTAGTCCTTATGTCCGCTATTTCTGGTTTGGTTTACTCCCTGGAGATGTCTTATAGAACTCTTATTTTATCTAGATTTCATATTGGCTTGAGTATATTACATTTACAGTGTATTGTGAAGGTGAGGTTAGGTACCACTCAGGATTCTGGGAGGTATCATATAAGTAAAGGTTTGAAGCTTATTTTCAATTTTTAAAACTTTCATCCATTTATTAGTCTTCGTTTTCACTTTAAATGATATAAAATATTATTGATGTATTTAGAATTTTTCAAAAATATAGTAAGACTAATCTATATTTAATATAATGATATTAGTGAATTTATAAATTATACTCCATCCGTTACATAAAAAGATGCACTTTCATTTATAAAATAGTAAAAATTATCTTTTTAAAAAGGTGTGTATCTTACCACCTTTATTATTTTTACACTATTTTATACACTCTTTATGCTTAAAAATTTTATGACATGCTTATAAGGATCGAGAGACTACTATATATATATATATGAATGATTGATATATATCTATATATAGGATATAGGGGTATGTTGGGTATGAGTCGATTGTGAGTGCAAAGTAGAGTGGAGACGCGGCGCAGTTATATATGAGATGGGGACATCGCTTTTGTCCCTCCACGCATTTTAGAGTCGTCTTTTATGCTTGCATTTATTACTTACTCCACTCCTACGTACCATTATTATTATTTTTATTTTTCCATTAAATAAATACATACATACATACATGTCTCCTCTATTCCAATCCGACCTTTTAAACCAAAAAAGATCATATTCCTCATAAATTAATAGCATCCACTATGAGAGTGGTGTTTTGAAAAAATTGATGACTTAGAAGAGATATTGCTTCAAATTACTCTAAATTTTTGTATTTTTTTTTAATTTTCCTTAGTATTATGATTATGGAGTCCATCAAATATTTAAATTTAAGATAGCACTAGTAGAAAAAAATTGAAATAGTTAAAAAAATTGATAGTTAATGATGTATAACATATTTGGCATACACTATGGGTAGGACCATAGTGGATGCTCTAATGAAGTTGCCCACGTCCTCAACATTTTACTTAAAACCAAGTGTTTTAGTAATTCAATATATATATAACGATAGTTCCTTTTTTCAAAAGAAAATTAATTATATACTGATCGAGATCGATCGAGCTACATAATTATAGATCTCAGCAAGTTCAATGTAATGGGGGTGGAGGAGGAGTTTGCGTATGCATGCATCAATAATATACTTGAATATTAATTAGAGTATTAGATGGTGATGGAGCTAATTAGGCTAATTGTGGCTGACGCCATAAAAATTTAATAAGTATCCACAATAACCAAAGCACACGCCCACCCTCACACCTGGAGATCTTTAACTAATGGAACAACAGCAAGCGACTTAACTTAACTAGAGTTAAAAGTCAACTACATTACCACTCCAGACAAAAAGAAGCATAGTTGAAGTGTAGTGTTGCAAGTTTGATGTTTTACTTACAGATTAGTTGGAGATGGAGAAGTTTTGTTGGTGGGGTCCTAATGCATAGGATAGCATAGCTATGCATGAAGATAGATTCCACACTCGCATCTCATTTTTTCCATTATTAAATGTTTGCTTCTTTCCACCCAAAATAGCTACACCTCTCAAAGGTAACTCTACCCTTTTTTTTTTCTTCTTCTTCTTCTTCCTTGGAGAGAGGGAGAAAGAGAGAGTATATTAATGGTTGTGTTACTGTCACCCAACTTTTTGTTGTGGGAGATGGCTTGTTAGAATTATGAGAGGTAACGTCCCTACCACATATATAATACACTCCCAACTGCAGTCATTTTCATTTTCTTTTTGCTTCTGTTAATGTACTGATCTTTTATTAATGTACTGATACCTATGCATCTGTCTTGAGATGTTTTTAATTTATATTTGAGTCTAATCATGATCACCTTTGCCATATTGGCCTTTTGATCTTGTATTCAAGAATATATCGTACCTTTACAGTCGTAAGATTCATCTTTTGAATTAAAAATAGATAGCTAATATGATGGAAGTGCGTATGAAAGTGCAGTTGGAACGAAGTTGATGATGTCTGGCGCACAAGGAGAGGCAGTGACCGGTTTTTGGAAGATAAAAAAAAGCAACCCACCTTGGAAGTTCCTCTGCTTGTTTTACATATTCAGGCTGCTTCTGTGCTTTGGATCCTGACCTGTTTTACCCATTTTCTTGAATATATATATATAGTGATGAACATGAATGTCTGATATTAACCATGGGAGGTGGTGCCTTGTCACCTAATATTTCAGACATCGCCATAGATTTCGATCTCATTAATGAACTCTTCTTCGACGGATTCTGGTTAGAGGCTACTAACGCTTCTCCCACTTCAATTCCCTATCAACAACAACAACAGTATTTCTCAAAAGCAAGTGCAAAATCAATGGATGAAAGTCAACCGCAGAAGCAAGGAAAGCAAACTGCAAGCTCTGAGTATGAACAATCCCAAGTGGCTGCAAGGTTATGGTTCGGACCGAGCAGGAATGAAGGAGATAATGAGTCTGTGAGGAAGAGGTTGGCGCAGGCTATCAACTTCCTTAAGGAATCTATACGAGATAAGGATGTTCTTGTTCAGATATGGATTCCTGTGAGGAAGCAAGGGAAACAAGTGCTCACAGCTAGCAACCAGCCATTTTCACTGAATCCAAGCTGCAAGAACCTTGCAAGCTATAGGGATTTTTCACTGACTTATCAGTTGGTAGCGGATGAGAACTGTAGGGACTTTGTTGGCTTGCTTGGCCGCGTCTTCTTGAATAGGTTGCCTGAATGGACTCCGGACGTTCGCTTCTTTAGAAGAGAGGAGTATCCGCGTGTTAAGCACGCCCAGCAGTGCAACGTTAGAGGATCTCTTGCTCTGCCTGTTTTGGAGCATGGCAGTGGTGCTTGCTTGGGTGTGCTTGAGATTGTCACTACACATCAGAAGCTCGATTTTCATCCCGAGCTCCAGAATATCTGCAAAGCTCTCAAGGTCGTGTCCTGTTTCTTCTCATGTTTCTTGCAGTTTCTCATCTTCTTTTAATAAGAAAGAACTCAAATATGTGGTGATTGTGTGGTTTTACTTAATCTCCTATCAAGGCTCAGGATTTCATTGCTTTGTTGAAACTGTTTTCTAGTGCAGGCTGTTGATTTGAAGAGTTCTAATACTCTGAGTCCTTACAATATAGAGGTAGCATTATTAACAAGTTATTATCCTTCACATATCAAAGCCTTTACTTGTTCTTGATACACATAATATAATTCTTTGTGACAGGAACACGACGACTTTTACCAAGGCAGTGTGGCAGAGATCAGAAACGCCATGAAATATGCTTGCGACGCCTATAAACTGCCTCTGGCGCAGGTATGGACTTCATGTCTTCACCAGCGCAAAGGTGGTTGCCGCCATTCTGATGAGAACTATGCACGCTGTGTTTCAACCATCGACTCAGCTTGCTTCGTTGCTGATGCAAAAGTCAGTGGCTTTCACGAGGCGTGTTCACAGCATCACGTGCTGAAAGGTGAAGGTGTTCCTGGGAAAGCATTTCTCACAAACCAATCATGTTTTGCTGAGGACATAACCGCTTTCACTAAAACGGAGTATCCTCTTGCGCATCATGCCAGGGTCTTCCATTTGTGTGCTTCCGCAGCCATACGCCTGAGAAGTACACGAAACGAAGCAAATGATTTTGTTTTGGAGTTCTTCTTGCCACTAAATTGCAAAGGCGCTCGAGATCAAGTGCTAATGCTCCACTCCTTGTCCTCTGTTATACAAGAAATGTGCCTGAGTTTACGAGTAATCTCAGATGAGGAGTTGGTTCAAGAAACTACAGGGAGCACCTCAGCTGGTAGTTTAGATGATGAAATGCAACAAAAGTTAATCACTCCTTCCAAGGATTCCGCGTACTTTGCTTCTTCATATGTAATGAGCATGATAGATCAACAGCAAGATTCTGAGCCAAGAACTTGTGGTGAGCCCTTGACTATGGGGAGTCTCTCTTTAGTCTCTAGAATGAGAGAAAGGAAACAGAAAAGGAGTGATAAGGCTATTAGCTTGGAAGTTCTTAGGCAGCATTTTGCTGGGAGCTTAAAGGAAGCAGCAAAAAGCATTGGAGGTATGACAGAATTCCTTAACTATGATTAGAGTCAGTTGATATATATTAATGCATACATTTCATTTGAAGATTGCTTACACCTTGTTTCACTTTATCAGTCTGCCCAACCACCTTAAAAAGAATATGCAGACGTCATGGTATCACGCGATGGCCTTCTCGAAAGATCAAGAAAGTTGGTCACTCTTTGAAGAAGCTTCAGCTCGTGATTGATTCAGTCCAGGATGGCGATGGATCCATTCAGCTCAGTTCCTTCTACAACAATTTCCCACAACTAGTGTCACCATATAATGCAGCAACTAGTCACTTGTCATCTTCAAAGAATCTGCCAAACTTGTTGAGTGCTGCAACCATTTCTTCAAAATCGCCTTCCTCCTCGGGTAGTCACAGCTCCAGCTCAAGTTACGGTTGTTCTACTGGTGTGAATCAATTGTCTTTATCGACACAAGAGAATGGAGGGATGTTGAAGCAAACAAGGAGTGACACAGAATTGCATGGAAAAGGCCAAGAGAGAACTAAGTTTATGATCAGATCATACAGCCACAAGATTTTGGGTGAAGGCCCTGCTAATGGTGCTTCAGCAGAGACAGATAATAGCAACCGGGGAAACATAAAGGATCCTTATCGAGTAAGAGTTGCCTTTGGTGAAGAAAAGATCCGGCTCAGTCTGCACTCACACTGGGACTTTAAACATCTACGAGAAGAGATCTTGACGCGTTTCAGCATAGACAATGGGGCTAGTGTTAATTTGAGGTATCTTGATGATGATGCTGAGTGGGTGCTTCTGACTTGTGATGATGATCTTGAAGAATGTAGAGATATACACAGATCTTCAAAGAGCAGAACTGTTAAACTGTCTGTTAATCACACCTCTTATCTCAATCTTGGAAGTTCATTTGGTAGTGATGCGCCATTCTAGAGTGGCTTCACCATTAAGGTTGTTTGGTGTTGTTGATGAAGTTCATATGTTTCTTCTTCTATTTTTCCTTTGTAAGTAATACCTAATTATGTAAGAAATAAGAATTTGTGCAGTATGTTACGAATATGACAAAGATTACTTGATTTTGTGTGAAATTCTTTTATAGTTTTCAATGGTTTTTGGTATCATTCATGCATGCTAAATGTAAGTTAAAGCCACAGAAAAATATACACCCACAGCATGTACTGCATACCTCGAATCTGCATTCATCATACAACACCATACGACAAGGACTAGAGTTTTCTAATTACCTTATCCTACTCTGCTTCTGTGATTCTAAAAAATGGACAGTCTGTAAACTAATAATAACTAACTCTATATCAAGCACATATTGATAAACATCAGGTGAGGTTTTGAACTTCTTTCTCTCATTATACTTTTACAACAAGAAACCAAAGAAAAAAGAAAAAAAGAAAAGATAGAGAGTAGACGCAAAGATCACTCTCACCACGCACATTAATTAGGTGCGTGGTGGGAGTGGATAGGCTTGATTTACTTCATGCCTCGGGTGATTTGGGGAACGATACAGCAGATGTTGTTGCACACGCCTATCGGCTGCATTATAACTCGAGTGCACCCTAGGCTGTCTAGGCTTCTCATTAGCAGTATCAATTGCTTCGAGTGTTTCCACAATTTCTTGCATTGAGGGTCTGTTTTTGGGTTCTTTTTCAATGCAATTGAGAGCAAGCTGTGCTATTTGCAATGCTGATCTTGAAGGATATCTTCCTTCCAAATTTGAATCCATCACACTCTTCAACTTCCTCCTCTCTTGTAAGCTTGGTTTTATCCAATCAACCAGATTTTGTTGCTTTGGTGGACGATTTGTGTCGAGGGCACGCAGACCCGTCAGCATTTCCACCAACACCACCCCAAATCCATAAACATCACTCTTCACATACAAATGCCCTGATATATAAGAATGTCACTCAAATATCAGCATTGTTTTTTCTGTAAACTGTTCATGTGGAAGATGCAATGATGCAGTGTACTACTAACCTGTTGCAACATACTCCGGGGCAGCATAGCCATGTGTCCCCATTACCTGTGTCGAAACGTGGGACTTACTAGCTGTCGGACCCATTTTTGCAAGTCCGAAATCAGATAACTTGGCGTGGTATGACTGAGATCACAAAACCAGACAAAATCAAGAACAATCTCATAGGCTATATTGTTGCAGGCATAAATGTGTAGAAACTGGAATGAGAAATTACCCCATCGAGCAATATGTTTGAAGCCTTGAAGTCTCTGTAGATGACTTTTCTATCTGCACTATGCAAGAATGCTAGACCTCGAGCTGCTCCCATCAATATCTTGAGCCTAGTATCCCATGGAAGAGGCTGGACAGAAGCACCCCCTATTAATTAATATCACCACCAAATTCATTAACCAGTCTTGCAAGAACAAGTGATTGATATGCAGAGAGTATGATAATGTAAATAGGCAAATGGATTGAACCCCTTACTTCCGAAAAGATGATTCTCGAGGCTGCCTTTCTGCATGAATTCATACACAAGCAGCAATTCGTTCTCATCCCCACAGTAGCCCAACAGCTTAACCAGATTAGGATGAGTAAGTTTTCCAAGAAAGTTGACCTCCGACTGTAGCACAAGTAGAGCTTATTAATCCTAGTAGAGTATTAACAATGGATGCAATAATAGGAATGAAAGAGATACCTGCCATTCTTCAAAACCCTGCAGGCTCTCAGGATTCAACTTCTTAACAGCTACAACTGATGTTGATCCAGCAATGGCATTTCTGGGATCGAGCCAGCCTTTGTACACTTTCCCAAAACCACCCTCCCCCACAACGGTATCGCTTCGGAAGTTTCTAGTAGCGGCTCTCAGTTCCGAGAAGGAGAAGACTTTCAGATTAGGGTGGGGCTGAAACTGCCCTGCAGGACTCCCACTCGCACTCGCCGCCGCCCAGAATCCGGTGCTGTCGTTCGACGACGTCGTCGTGTTGCTCGTCGTCGTCTGCGATACTGCAACAAATTCAACATCACCATTGATTTCAGATCGATCATATGACGTCGTCTGTGTTTTCTTTTACGTACCTGAACTGAGTTGACCCGTGGCCGTGGCCGGAGGGCTTTGATCAATAGACCTACAACTCCAGCAGATTCCCATCTCTCTCTTCAAATCAAAAACTGCCCAAACGGAAAATTGCTCGATCTTGATTAATTAGTGAATATGGTTATGCATGCTTGATTTCTTCTTGCGCGTGTAGTAAAGTTAGTGGCGGCCTGGCAAGTGGCAACGAAGAACAAGAAATATTTCTATGGGGCGGAGGAGGAGGAGGAGGAGGAAGGGTTTTAATGCATTATAGAAAAAAATAAGGAAAGCGAAGTCAAGTCAAACAGCGTGCAGCTGCAACTTTGAATATCAACCTTTCGCCGTCAAATCCCATTTCTTCAAAATATTCTTATTACACTCAACAAGTGCAGAGTTATAACCATGAATATCACTCCTAATATTCCAAAACCCAAAACTGCTATCGTTGACTTTTCTAGATAGACAATTAATACATTCAGATCAACGTCCACAATCGATATTGATCGACTCTTTACCCAACACTGAACTAACCATTATATATTTTACACATAAAATAATATACAGGATACACTATCCGTGCCTCCAAAATATACTCATATTATATTATTTGTTTAATATAAAATTTGAAAATAGTTAGAGCTTAACTTAACCATCTTATCGGTTATTACATGGTAATTCGTTAAATAATACTCCACAGGAATAAATTTATGATGATGATAAAGTTCATCAGGTGGTAATTGTCTGGCTTGATTGAATGAGACCGTTTCCTATGTGGGCGGTGGAGAAACTTTCAACTCATCTGATTGTAATAACTAATAATTATATATTCTTCTTCGATCGACAGCTCTAATTAGCGTAACATATATACTCTAACCCCTGCCAGAATATAATATTCTATTCATCACCTATAATTCAATGTTTTGAAAACCGGACCGGACATCGAACCGGCCATTTAACTGGGTCACTGGGTCACTGGTTCGACCGGTCGAACCGTTTGGAAAAAACCGGACAACCAATAAATATATAATTTTTCATATATGATACAAATACACATTAATATGTGTATATTCAAACTAATAACATGATTAAAATGGAATTAAACACCCCATTTTCTAAAGTTCATGTATTATATCAATTCAAAACTAACATAATAATTCATTAGCATATGTTCTGCATCCAAAAAAAAAAATCAAAATATGTTCCATACCAAGATACTAAAATGAAAGAAAAACAATAATAAATATGACAAAATCTGAACGGTTTTTAGCGGGTCACCGGGTCGCCGGGTCACCGGGTCGCCGGTTTTTTGGCGGTTTTTAGCGGTTCGCTCCGGTTTTTTAAATATATGACAAAATCTAAAAATCGGACCGGCCACATGGCCGGTTCCCGGTTAAACCGGTCGAACCGGCCGGTCCGGTCCGGTTTTCAAAACATTGCTATAATTAATAATTATACATATCCAACTGCTTATGAGTTATGACGGAGGCGGCAGTTGACTTGACGCTCACCAATTAATTAATTAGGGAGAAACAACTAAAATTAAATTTAAATTAGAGGCGAATAAGTCTTTCTTCCCAGATTGGAATTTGGATGAGGAAGGAGGAGTGAGGAGTAAGTATGCAGTATGCTCCTCATCGGATCCCTAAATTAAAATCGTAAAACCAAAAATTTGACAAGACAGGTATGTGCATAGCGGTGTTCGCATGGAGAACTCACCCCACTCACCCCTTCATTTTGTTTCTCAACAGAGACGAATTCTACAATCGGTGACCTCATACCCTATCCACTTCATCTCCATACCTCGTTTCTCTTGTTTTCGAGCTCAATTACCCTTGTGCTGTTTCTGAAGCTCTTAAGTGTTGTTTTCACCACAGTCCGACGACACCGTTGGGATGGTGGGAGGGAGGTCTAATTCTCGGCGGAAGAGATGAACTGGCCGGCGGTACCTGGTTGGCTTGCACCAGAGATGGAAAGCTTGCCTTTCTCACCAACGTTAGGGAATCCCAATCCCCTTCACAACTCCAATCCAGAGGAAATCTCCCCATTCGATTCTTCATGGTAATTTTTTTGTGCCCTAGCGCCACAAGTATCCATCAATTAATTTAGTATGACTTTCTCCTGACGACATACTAGTGCTGATGTTGCATCTGTTTCCAGAGTAGGAAAAGCCCCAAAGAATTTGGTGAGGAACTCATGGGCGAAGCCCACCAGTTCAGTGGTTTTAATCTAATCTTAGCTGATCTTTGCTCAATGAGCATGGTTTACATTACCAACCGGCCAAAACAAGATGGTAGTCTAAGTGTCACACAAGTTTCTCCTGGTATTCATGTGCTGTCGAATGCAAAGCTCGACTCGCCCTGGCCTAAAGTTAGAGATATTCTTTTTTTTTTTCTGAATTATTTATATTTGTTATGCATCTTCTCCTTGGGGATAATTTGAATGTTGTAGAGTTTGTCCAACCGTGATGTTGAATCATCTTGATGAATTTCTTATAACTGAATTGCCATATTGTGATTTGTTCCATTAGTTTGGATGCATAGTTTCTATGGCACTGCTATTGTGGAAATGAAGACTTTTTTGATGATAGAACATGTAGAAGTTACCTAGCTATTGATTCGGTGAAATAGCATTGAATCAAATATGTGCTTGCACTTGACTTGGTGCAGGGACATAAAGAAAGGGAGACATTCTAGAGGCAACAAGGACGAGACGGCGTGCGCAACAGAACATCAATTCACAAATCTTTCTTGCTTTCATAAGATTTTGTGTTCGTAATAAGAGTAGAATTTAATCCAACACTTGATGGAAGAACGGTTGGTATTTAAGAATTAAGATTAAATGCCTTTTCTGTGTTGGCTAATCTGATAATGGCTCTCACATTGCCTTTAATTTGCTAGTTCAATTTGAAACACTTGTAGTAGAATCTGTACACAAACTGGGGTTCCTTCCTAATTAACAGCATGCGAATGATTACAACTAACCGTAGCTTTCTGTATGGATTCAGTCTTTTGCTGGAAGGCCTCAAAACTACACGCCATGTTTTCTGTCTCGAATTATTTATTCATAATCTTACTACATTACTCGATTTGCAGGCTCAAAGATTAAGACGTGGCTTTGAGGATGTATTGGGAAAAATTATCGAGTCGGAAATCTCATTGAAAGATATGATTAAAATTCTAATGCACGACACCACTAAGGATGAAAGCGAGCTGCCTGGCATTTACTCTCGTGACTTCGAATACCTGTTGAGTTCCATTTTCGTCGAGGCAACTACACCTTCGGTAATATCATATTATCATGCGCCTATTAATTTCATATATATAATCTTTTAATATGATGAACACATCATTGAGAGCACTGAATCGACAGGGACAATATGGCACGCGAAGCACTTCCGCAGTGATTCTAAGAAGCGGTGGATCATTATCCTTTTACGAAACTTATCTGGAAAACAATGCATGGAAAGACAATACAATAAACTTAACTCTTCACACAGATGAAGCTTCATAGTAAGACAAATGGCAGTTATGTTGTATTATTCCCCTTCAATCTGAATTCTCACTGTTCCCCTTCTCTTGTACTAGTTACTTATTGTTTATGATGCCCCTCGTACTTCAAGTTTTGTTAATAAAACCAATATAATATTAATCTTCTTGTGGTTGATAGAATCACAAGCTAGTTTTTGTTTGATCTTGTGGTAATGGAATTGTATGTTGATGAGAGAGTAAAAGGAAGTAGAAATAAAAGGATAGATGGATGCATCATGGGCTTATTGAAATTGAAAAACAAAAGCATATACACATAACGAGTGTAGAGCTATCAAGCAGCGCAGGTAGGACAGGTGCAACCGGTGCCGCACTTGCAGAAGGCTTTACCGGTGCCCCTCATCTCCGACTTGGAGCAGTCGCAGGGATTGCAGCTGCAGTGCTCCCCGCACGAGCACTGCTTATGATCCACGGTGGAGCCATCGCTGGCCCCCACTCCTCCGCCTGTGCACCTGCAACCGGTCCCACCGGGGCACGGCGATGGGCACCCGCACCTATCGTTGCACACAACACCACTTCCTCTCATGTCCGCCATTTCTCAGTACAATTCACTATTCACTAAATGCGTGCTTAGCTACCATACCCATTACCCACCTCTATTTATAACACCTCTAAACCGACTACCAATCCCAACGTGGCAAATCAAACTACACTTGTCGATCAATCTTTATGCTTATTCATTCCATCTTCATCTTGCACTTGATTTTCCATTCATTAACATACGGGCCTTACCGCTTCTTAAACTATTCTATTCTGCTCCATTGAAAAATATGTATCTTTTCCAGCAGGCCCAGATGTTGGGGCCCAATACAGTATAATATCTGCCCGGCTCATGTGCCTTTAAATTTGTGGATTAATTGCAACCACTTTTCCATGTTGATTCTTCATAGAAGATATTTTCCTCCCAGGAAGAGTCCAATACATGTAATTTTGTACGGTATGCATATTATTAAAATCATGTTTTGTTTTAATGATTGTGTTGCTTGCTCTTTTTGCACCCACACCAAACACAAAAGGAAGTATAACAAATAGTAAAATGGTTGAGTTGGCTGGTAATGATAACAAGTAACAACATCACGTTACATTAGTACAACATCTATCATATTCTTGAGTAGAATATTCCTACAACTTTGGCACCCATAAATTTTACATTTTGTGATTTAGTGCATACATTTTATAAATATAAAAAATCCACATTAATGCAGGGGATGCTGCTACTTCACTAGCTCCATGTGCTAAAGATAGGGGTCAATCGATAATCGATTCTCGGAAAAAATTGACATTGGATCGAGAACCGATTATCAAGTACTAATTTTTTGGTAAATAATCTGATAATAGGTTTTTAACGTTTAAAAAATTAATGGTATTCTAATAACTAGTATCAAATTGATATCGGGACCAGATACTAATTTATTATATTAACTTAAAAGAGATTTTACTTAATTTATATTTATATTTCATATAAAATATTTATTAAATTGAATTTTAATATATTTATATTGAATTATTGTAAGAAATTATTATGAATTTAAATTTTGATATTTTTTAAATATAATCAAAAGGTTCTTTTAAGTGACACCCCTAAATAAAAATTTGAAACAAAATCATTCATGCAAATCTATCCACTGCACCGCCCAACCCCATCGGAATAACATGACCTCAATTAATCAATAAACAATGGTTTCGAGTAATGAACAACCGAAAGTTGTGTTTGATTTGAGAGAGAAGAGAAAAATAATATAGATAACTCAATCGAGAGCATTGGGCCCCGCACAGGCTTTGAGAACGGGGCTCCAAATCCACTGCACCAAATACTTTCTTCCCCTCCGCCCATTCATGTTGAAGGTCCGCCCTTCTTTGTCCCTCCTTACCTCACCCATGTACCCTCCGCCGCCGCCGCTCCCGTACAGCCCTTCGCACAAATCCCCTATCTCCGTCGGCGCCGTCGGGTCCTCGCCGGCGTACCATGCGTTCACCAGCGGGTTCGATGACAGCTCCGCCAGCTCGTGCGCTATCACGCTGATCATCCCGTCCACCCCTACGTCGCCGTTGGGGGGACGGAGCGCCGCGGGGCCTCCACCGCCCATGTAGGCGGGGATGGCGAACGGGTAGGCGCAGACCTCCGGGCACTGGTGGGCGGAGTTTCCGACCCAGGCGTAGGGCAGCGTGTAGCCGACCATGGAGGGGAAGGTGAAGTAGTGGAAGCCGCAGACGGCGCGGCAGAAGTCCTGCATTGTGACGTCGGTGGCGGTGAGGACGAGGTAGATGCCGTTCTTGTGGTCGACGGCGAAGGGCTTGGATTTGACGGCGGTGGCGATGACCTCCTGGATGGAGAGGCGCGTGAGATGGTTGCCGTGGGAGTAGAGGTGGTCGGAGTACTCGCCGGCGATGAGAATAGAGCGAGAAATGTTGGCGCCGGTCTGGTCGGTGTAGAGGGTGGCGGTGCGCCACCACTCGGAGACGGAGGGAGAGGAGGCGGCGCGGTGATTAAAGGTGGAGATGGAGAGTAGGAAGTCCTTGATGAGGAGCGGCGAGGAGAGGGCCCACTTGCCGTACCATATGAGGTAGATGTTGATCGGAGAAGAGAGCACGGGCCCCATGTGGTAACGGAGATTGACTAGGTCGGAGGAGCCCTCGAATTTGTTGGAGGCGGTCAGAGCTCTGGGAGGAAGCTGCGGGTTGAACGATGTATCGCCGGATGTTCGTAAATTGAGACGGTGTAGGGTGGCGTTTTGAGAATGAGCTAGGGCGAACAAGGATGCCAAGTATAGCACGCTTATCACCATATTGGCGGCGGAGAATGGTAGGAGGAGGAGGAGGAAGAGGAGAGCTGCGCTTGGCTTATAATAAAACAAGTCAGTAGGCTTTGAGACTTGAGAGAGAAGTGGGAATTGAACAAGGCTGGTGGTGACGACTGGCAATACCAAGTGTGTTTTATTACCTCTACCATATATACTCATTTTTCTTCTTCTTCTTTTTTTTTTTGATTTATTATTTTTATTTATTCCCTTCTTGCTTGCCTGCCTTCTTAGTTCTTACTACATTTTTTTCTGAATTGGAATCTTGAATTTAGGGAAAACTACTCAAGAATGATAATACGAGGGGTTAATGCCACGGTAACTACAAAAGTTGAATTCACCTCCTAACTTATATCGGCTTTCTTCTCAGTTTGAAAAAATTGGATTCCCATACTATTCTGTACCATTAACCTCAGTATACCATTAGATCAATAAGTCAGTCACCAATGTTAATATTAATTAATATAAAAGCTGAAAGCGTAATCCGAAATATGAGATATCATATGAAAATCGTGAGAAGGGAACGGGGTGTGAAGTTTGGAATGGAACGTGTGGATTGCAGTTTGAGTTTCATCCCTGAGGCTGAGGTTGAGGGTGGTGGTGGTGCTACTGCTAGCAAATAAGTGAGTGAAACTGTGAAAGAAGATGAAAACATAACAAAATGGAGTGAGTGAGTGAGGTGATGGGGACAAATAATGATGTACTATCACAGTTATTGTCTCATCCTATTTATGAATATGTACCCCCATGTCAAGAAAAAAAGATGAGAAAAGAAAAGACGATGATGATGATCACCGCAACTCAAAATATCTTTCTCTCGCTAAATATCTACTCCGTATATAACCAACCACTTCTTTCTTTGATTGAAATTGAGATTCTTCTCCAATAACAAATTAGAAATGGGCTTCAGATATTTCTTCCACCATAAGTCCAATTGAAATGAACCCCAACTCACCTTTTCCAAACATATCATTCCACCCAAAATAAGCCTGGGATATCATTATCAACTAGTGTGCAAGTAGAGAATCATCTGGACTTAAAGCAGTAAACCAACTATCATTGTGAATGTTAAAGCTATCGGTGAATGAATGCATGAGAATAATCAAAACATATGATATAAACTTCAGTTCTCACTGCAGATTTCCTTGGAACAAATGCATCTATAGGATTAGGCACCTCCTATGTTTCAAATAAAAATCTTAATGCGCAGTTCTAATAGATCAATCAGCAAGAGGCTGCACATAGCTAGAGAGAGCACTAGTAATTACTGCAACATATGCTCCTCAGAGGATTTATCCATGCAGCAATACGAGTGAAACTGTATAAATGAATATATTGATGAATGCACGAATTGGACTCTCCCTTAGATTTACAAACTGGACTCTCCCTTGTGAGGAGGGAAAAACAAGTCTTGCGATATAAGGAATCTTGCACAAAGAGCACTTAACAGTTGAGGGGATGCAAATACTGTTCTGCTCAAGAGCCTTGAATATTTCATACCTTAACTGAGAAAATTTCCACAAGGGAGTACCAAGTGCCGGTAATTCCAAGCAAAGCTCCTAAGAAGATTACACCCATATCTAAACTAGCTCGTCTCCTGCTCATTTCATCCTTGAATGTCTGATAATGGAAGAGCGCAGGCAAAACGAAGCCTAGCACGCAGCAGGTGCTGCTCCCCACTAGAGACAAGAAATCTGCGAAATTCGGAACAAACAAGGCAACTAAAGTCACTGCCAGCACCAGCATCCACCTTAGCCAAATGCAGTACCTCCCATCCGAGAACCTCCTCTCAAACACTTCATAAACCGGATTCATCATCAAGGGGAAGGTGAAAAAGAGATTTATACATAGACCTAGCTGTACTAATGTACTCAGCAAACCCTTGCCCATGTTGCCAGTGATTATGTCCCTTGTGTTGGGGCCAAAGGCAAAGTAACCCATGACTCCAAATGCGCCGTACATGGTTGCAATGAAGATCATGGTCAAGAGCAAGATTCTCCCGAATTTGGACTTGTCCTTCATTTCAGACTCCAGAGGTAAGGCCATCCCCACCCCCTCGAACGAGTAGACGGCGACGCCCAATCCGTAGAAGAAGGTCGAGAAAGTTCCGAAAGCATCAACGGGCGGCATTTGCTTGGTGAATATGAGGGCATCCTCAACCATCACCAAACCCATCGCGGCGAGGTCCACGATATCCGCGAAAATGCTGAGAGGTGCTAAAAGGGTTAGCGAAGGAATCGAATTCAATCCCAATTCGAAGGGAAAACAGCCCCAAATGTAGAAGCTCTTGGCGGAAACCCCCCAGATAGAGGGGCTTGCAGCGGCGTGCGCCACCGAGGAACCGAAGAGATTGGCGAGAGTGTTACCAATGAATATGAGGTAGCCGACGCAGAAGCCTGCCTGGGAGAGGACGATCATGAGATCGACGGAGAATCTGCCGACGGAGCCGCAGACGGCGAAGCCCAAATCGCCAAAGGAAGCAATCTTAACGGAGGAGCAATCGGCGGACTCCTCAAGCTTCCGACGGGTGCTGACGAGGAGCATCATGCCGTGGTAGGTGAGGATGGAGACGACGAAGACCATGACGAGGCTGGTGAGCCAACCGGTACGCATGAAGGTGTAAGGAAGGCCGAGGACTCCGGCGCCAACGATGGCGATGAAGACATTGGCGAATGTTTTGGGTTGAGATGAGAGGGGGCCGGGACTGCCGTTGCCGGACAAGAGCGGGATTTCTGCTTGCGGCAGCAAATGCGAGGACGAACCATCACCTTCATTATTCTTCCTCAGAACCATTGTAATACGAAGACGAAAGTGGGACGTAGACGTAGAAAAGGGATTTAAAATATTTTCTTTATGAGAAAAAAGTTGAGATAAATATGGGAGAAGAGAAACAATATATTTTGTTAAAGTTCTCAAAGCAGCATTGCAATGCACGAGGGAGGAGATGAAGGGAGAAAATTAAGTTTGACCAAAATTAATCGATTTCAAAAAATTAAATAAATAAAATTAAAATATTAAATTTGATTTGATTATTTTTATTTTATTTTATTTCAATTTTTCGATTAAATTATAAATTAAATAATCGGATTAAATTATTTTATTAATATTATAATATGTTTTATTAAGCAATATTATTTTATTATATATATTAAAAAGTTTAGTTATATTTATTTTAAAACTATAAACATATGTAGAAAATTAAATTTAATATTCTAACACCTTTTTACAACAAACATAATATAATATTTCATAAATTATGCAAAATTCGTTATCTTTTAAAATTTGAAAATATTAAAAATATGTAAAAATAAATTTATTATAATTTTTAATTTTGAACTTTTTAAAATTGACTTTATATTTTTTAGTAAATAAAAATTATTAATATGTATATATAATTAGATTTTAATATTTAATTATTATAAAAATTAAACAAAATTAGTTACGAAGTAAAATATTGGATAAAACTAACCAAATCGAATAAATTTAATTATTTTGATTCGATTAATTTTATTTTATGATTTAATTTGATTATTTTTTTTCAAATCCGTATTTTAATTTATCTTGATTCAATTTTAAGCAAAATCAAATTAAATATTCAAATGCTCACTCAAAATGGGAAGGGAGGAATTTGATACCAAATAAATGGACTCACTCACTCACCTTCGCCCACTTTCATCTTCCTTAGTGACATTGTTATTCCACTGATTGTACTCTTTAATTACTAATTAACTCAAGTTTTAAGCATTACAGAAAGTTCATATTATCACGGACAACATTAGTTTGTCACATTCTATAACTTCATAACCCAGATGCCTTATTTTATTGTTTTATATAGTGGTTACAGAGTGTACAAAATGAAGTCATAAATTGATAAGCCATAGTAATGCCATATAGAGTTTGTGCCCATCACTTCCTTTGTTCCCATTTAAATTGATCCTAAAAGTTAATAAAACAAAAAGGAATTCACCCATATCAGAAAGCCATCATTTTTTCACTTTGAAGATTTTAAACAGTTGAATATTTAAAAATAGGCCACAAACTCCATAAATGAACATATGGAGAGTGCAACATAGTTGTACCATATAAATGGAAGGCTCATTTTGAAGTTGAAATTACATTGCTTCACGTTACATCCAAATTATAAAGAGCTCAAGGGCTTGACTGCTGACTATGAAGCTCAGTGAGATGCGAAAGGAAGGGGTCAAAATTTCTTTTCATGGAATTCAACAAATATTAGGATATCTATACTCAATCGACTCGTTTCCGTTTTGCAGATGTATCATCAAGTGTTTCTCCCATAGAAACAGAGGGCACATCCTTGGATTTGAATGTCCAACCAGGAAAGTCCAACTCTGAGAACAAAGATGTGGGAGTCGTTTTGTAAAATGCCAACGGCACTTGTTTCACCCTTCTTCGGATCTGTACAAACGATTCCAGATCAATATTGACTACAAAAATCTTATGGCACTATTAATGGCATTCCAGCATGTTGATTTAGAAGATTTAGGGTTATCCAGTGGTAGAGCAAGTTGATTTAGAAGATTTTAGTGCAGTCAGATTACCTCATCACTAAAGATTGTTGCATATGAACCCGAACTAAAATCGTTAACTGCAATTTCAGGAGTTCTACCTCTTACAGACAAATCATTCTCTAGGGACAAAACGAACCTGATCACATGAGGAATATATAGTCAGCAATAGCAGGAAAGTTGAAGACGTGCCCAGGATACGGGTAACAGAAAATATGCAGAGGATGATGAATGCAGCACGTACCTTGAAACTGAAGGGCTGTAATGATGACGAAGAGTGTTAATCTCCCAGAGAGAGCTTCCTGTTCAGTCATTGCCACAATTAAACATTGTCCTTTTAACCACTAAATCAGCAATGACTAAAAATATGATTAAGCTTACTCATGGCATTCGTAGCTTTGGGATCACTTTCCTCATTTTTGAAGAGATCAATTCCTGGCTTCTCTTCAGACAAATTGTTGCTCGCACTCTTGGAGCTGCTTTTGTCTTCCTCAGGGGTATCTGCAGTAGTATCTTGACTAACTTCCTACACAGTTGATATATGCATCACTAAGTGAGCTTGCCAAATACATAAAGGAATTTGACAGATATTGACTTTCATGAAAACAGGTATGAAAAACATAAAGTACATGTTCCCATTGATATAATCCTCAAAATTTAAACCAAAAGAAAACACAGATGTTCTTACCCTATGCACCAGAAATTAATTGAAGGATGCCTTTGTAGAAGGTTGTGAACCAACGCAATGATGACAAGTGCTCCTGAAGGGGGAGCCAACAGTGCAAGTCTACTCAATTTCTTGCAGAAAGCAGCAGCCAAATATGCCGGAAGAAGTGATGATTTCAAGCACGAATCCAGCAGCTGAGAATGATAGCTTGTTAGATTAAAAATATAATGACATTAAGCAGCTGTCTGATAAATATCACGATTTGACAAAGATACAAGGACATTTATCTTTTCCACATTGTGATTCTGTCAAATTTTAAGCACAATGCAGTGATAGTGACGGTAACATTTTTTAACACAAATTAATAACCAGTTCAAATAAAGAACAAAATTTAAAATATCGATTGTGCAGGGGGAATGCAAATAATATTCTATCTTGGGCCATTGCACTGTGCCTGACCCTTACTCTTCTTCCACAGTATGCATAAAGATGTTAAAAACTTGTCCCGGTACAAGCTCAAGTTCAACATCCAGCTATGAATGGCTTATATGATTTACATAAAAACATATTCAAACAATAATAAAACAAGATTGTATATTACTTACCTGGAAGAATTTTGATCGATGTTTTGCCATAAACACAGAGGGCTCCAGCAGAGCATAAAGCTTATCATAGACATTGTGGTACTCAAGGCCATGCTGCGTCATCAGTATAAACAAGCCACTAAGAGCCATAACACTGATGACACCACCTATGTCAAGAAATCACTGCAGATAAACACACTAGAATAATTATTGTGTTTGAAAAAACAAACATCGCTTATGCACAACCTTACAAAGCTCAGATCAATTTACCATAGCATGATTGGATTTGAGAGGCAAGGAATGACAGATTGATGAATTGTAACAAGAACCTGTTTATGAAGTAAATATGAGATTGAAGTTCCATGCCAGATAAAAAACAGCGTAAAAAAACTGTTCTAAACCAATCAGAAATGACTTTTGGCAGAGAACATGACAGTAGGAGATGAAGTAAACAGCTTTTGGCAGAAAAAACATCATATTCCATTTGTTAAATGAGGCCCTATTCCTAAGTACTTCTCCACAAGACTACAAGCCACAAAGTTTTATGCAATGTATTAAAATTTAATTATAGATTAAACAGTTGCAGGCTAGAAAGGGTAGCAAGATCAAGATATTCGTAGAAGGATGCTAATTATTAAGAGAACTCATAGTGCAACTTCGCAGATCAGTTCATGAACCCATTGATAGACATATTTAACTTTACCTCTTTGTACACATCAAGAGGAAGAGGCAAACTGAGAAATGATATCCATGCTTTAGTAAACTTCTGTTTCATTTTCTTTGCAACATTTTTAGAAGATAAAACCTGTAAAGTAGGAATCTTGTGGGTGCTTAGAAGGAAACTGAAGTCAAAAGTATATTTTTAAGTTGCATACTCAATGTTCTAAAATTCCTTCAGAAAATTTACCTTGTCCTTGCTTTTCCCTATTAAAGTTCCTGTCATATACAGCGAAGATGAAAAACAACACATTTGTTAAGCATTTTTTATTAACACAGCTAATTTGAAAGTGCGTGCTAATAGAGCTAAAGTATGTAAGAAGCATTCATCACGTTTAAAAGGTAAATTACTTTTGACGTTAATATCTCCCAATGACAACTCAAATTATCATAATGAACGCCAGAACCCCTAAAATTGGAAAAGTACTAGTCAAAAAGAGAGAATCTATTATTAGAACAAGACACTAAGATCATTGTTGAATAATGAATTGTTTCAACCAATTTTACATATTTAAACTCAAAGACTGGGGATTTTTCCACCTTACCAAAGGAATATAGAGAAGGAATGATCTAGTAACTAAATATTGCATCCTCTCAGATTCCATGTAGTTAGAACTAAACAAATGAGTGCCTCAAAACATAATCGACAGGAAACATTTTTTTAGATGGAAAATACTAAGATACATTAACTACAAAACACAATTGACAGGAAACATTAGCAATGTGAAATTCATAATAGTTACCTAAATCATTCCACATTTCTAACTTCTCCTCTACAGTTTCCAATGGTTGGATGCGGGCTAATAGATTATACATCTTTTGAATAGAGAGTTCCATTCTACATATACAGCATTAGAATAGTATAAGCAGCTTAAAAGTACAATGAAAATGATGTTAATCATAAAACAGTAGACAAATAACACATTTCAGTTACCATACATCATAACCTAACAGGTGATAACTCTCCCATATTTTCTTGAAGTTATTCTAGAACTGAAACTTCAATTCTTTTATATGTATTAGAGTATTAATTATTTTGAACAAATTTAGCTTGCATCCTGAGCAGATACTGGGTTTTCCGTCGGTATTGGACCTCAAATGAGGTTTTCAGCACAAAAGTTTGGTTAGGAAGAGCAGAAACCTAATACTATTGTGATTGGGATTGGAAATAATTAAAGCTGGTCAGTATGAGCTGGACAGACGTGCTCTTTGGATTTTGGAACATATTATGATTAACAGCTTTGCACTGAGGTCATGATTGTAAAGTGATATGTTGAGGTGAGGTCTGACACAAGGTTGACAGTCAGACATATAAGCCTCTTGCACTCACTTAATTGGCCATTGTGCTTATAGAATGCCACAATGGTATCATACGTATGAGTATTTCTATCAATATCAGAAATTCGAATATCTGAACATTTGTGGAAAATGGATATATGTGCAATAGGATTGCTAATGTGTGCTTGTAATAACAACTTGTCAGCCCACCACCCTAAATCAATAAATGTACTATAAATTTCTTCAATCACGAGTTGAATATAAAAGTTACCAAATTCACTTTTTCAGATAACCTTAACGAGAAACAATTCGCTAACCTTCGTCTTGACAGGAGATCATCCACATCCTGACTGACTTCTTTGTTTTCTATCAGTGAAGATAAGATTTTTCATAATTAATAATCTAATTTTGTTGGGAGTATATAAGATACCAGTAAGTCTATTGCCATTGATGAGTAGCATAACAGTATAACGAGAAGGGAACCTTTTATCTCCAAAGTCTGAGCCAGCTTTTTAAGGGAGCTGTAAGTGAAGTACCTGTACAATACAATTTAAACTAACCAATGAGGCCCCTACAGAAACTATGTTCGTGGAGGAGAGGTAAAACCGTAAAAGTGCATTTCTCTCATGAACACTTATAGCATCATAGGAAGATCTATAACTACACATTCTAACATTCAGTGTGCAATGAGATTATATGTACACATGGTCAAAAGATGAGCCAATGAAATTGGAAGTTACCGGACATCAACGTAATTAAAATACTTTTCTGCTGGCAAATCCAAAATAATGTCATCAACTCCCAGTCCAGAATGAACCTGCAAGCAAGAGTCAAAAACAAATAAATAACAAATCATGAGATGTGATTCTAAGCATTGTCTTTACTGTAAAATAACAGGAACAAGAAATAATATGCAATCAAACTTACAATAGCACGAAGAAGCTTGTGATAAATGGCGGTATGAAATTTTCCCGCATTGCCAACTTTCACAAACTCCATTATAGAATCAAGCACGACTTCCGGCAGAGAAGAGATCAAACCGACTGCATTACAGAGCTGGTGATGTCCTTATCTGGAACTTCGTAGGAAGAAAGAAGATAAGTAATTGTACCCGAAGAGCACCGTCAGCTTGCGAGGAGACGACGAGATCGATGAGACACTGAGTCAACTCATCGAACCTGGAGCGCAGCCACGCCAGATAAATGAATTCGGGGTCGGGTCTGGAATCGGGATGTTTGAGGGAGGAGGAGGGGAGCTGGGGGATGAGAGGAGTGAAGAAAGATTGGAGTGAGAGGAGAGACTCGAGGGCGTATTGTGGAGGAGAGTTGGGGTTGATGAAGGTGAGCAGAATGGGGAGGTTGTTGACGTGAGCTCTAGAGGTTTGCAGCTGCTGTCCCATGGCTTTCAACTCCGATAAGCTATTCTTTTCTCTCTTTTTCTGCTTCTTTTTATTCTCCGATACGACGGCCGCCATGACTTCCGATTAGTGACCAGTGAGGCGCCCAGAGAGAAAGAGAGAGAAGGCTTTATGAGTTTAGCAGTATTTGTATTTTGTTGGGGATTTGATTATAGAATTTAGGGGATAGCATAAACCAATCCAAATAGGAAAACTGAACTTTCTTGGTTTGGATTAATTTTAAAATATTTAAATTGGATCGGTTTTAATTTTTAGAAATCAAATTTTTTATGGTTCGAAGCGATTTTAGTAATCAAATCGATCGAATTTTATTATAATGTTATAAATTATAATAAATAAATCATTTGACCTTAAATAATATTGTTACAAAATCTAATTTATAGAATACAAGTTCTAAATTCTAAAAGAATTAACATAAAATTAAAATATATCTTTAAAAGGAAAATAAATAAATACCATAAAATAAATGAGAAGGTGTTTGAATAAATTAATTTTCTCAATTTTTATTTCATGTTTTAAATTATTATATGAAAGATTGAACAAAGTTTTTATTGAAATAATTTGAACGTCAATTTTTCGGTGCAAAATATAATAAATTTATCGTGAAGAAAAATACTCCATCCATCTCATCTAAGTTGAGACATTTCTTTTAGGTACGGTAATTAAGGATTGTATGTTTAGAGTTGAAAATTGTATAAAATGATGATAAAAATATATATTATTTAAACTTGTGTGTGATAAAGATTTCCTAAAAACGAAACGCCCCAACTTAGTTGGGACAACTCAAAATGGTAATACACCCCAACGTGGTTGGGATGGAGGGAGCTAGTATATAATTTAGAATTTTTGGATAACTAAAAATCGAACCGAAACCAAATTTTAAAGTCAATTTGGATTAGTTTGATTTTGTAAATAATTTGGTCGGATTGGTTTTAATTTCTAAACAATTTAATTTATTTGATTTTAGTATTTTGGTTCGTGATAGGATATGGCCCATCAAACAAGGCCCAATAGAAGCCCATTAGTGGCACCTCGGCTCGGCCCAGTGGCACCTCGGCCCAAGAGCAGTTCGGCCCAGTGGTTAGGCCCAATAGCTCGGCCCATAAGCCCAGCACCTCAGCCCACTTGGTATAACCGCCTCTAAATTGTCTATAAATAGGCTCTCAAAGCTAGATTAGAGAACAGAATCTGTAATTGCTATTTTCAAGTCATAATACATCAGCTCTCCTCTCCGTGGACGTAGACTTCATTAAGAGTCGAACCACGTAAATCCCGTGTTATTACTTTCTACACCTCGTACAACTTCACCTCGAAAATTAAGATCGATCACTGGCGCCGTCTGTGGGAACGATATAAATTTTGTGAATTCGATCCACATTTTCTGAGTGAAGAAACAATGGTGAAGTCTACTCGTTCTGCCATAGCTGCTGCTGCTAAAGGAAAGCAGAACCAAGCCGAGCTTCCCCTCGTACCCGCCGATCCACCTCGTACCTCTACCAACGAAGGGGATGTACGTCGGGTACAACCTGATAGACAGCACGTACTCCGTCGCCGAACTCCGGAAGGCCATGTGGAGGACGTTCACTCGAACCGATCTCACGATTCTATCAATAGCGGAGGGCTAAATCAGGATAACCAACGAGGAAACACCTCGCTCCAACCTCAGCTCGGAGATGCGCTCAAAGCGTACCTGGACCTTCACGAACAAGACTTCCTCAAATTCGCCGAACAGCATCAGCAACGAAGTCAGAACGAGGAAGATAGAGCGGGACCATCACGACAACAACCTCGCCCCTCGAACCAGATTGTCGAGGGAAGAAATGACGAAGTCCCCCGGAGATCGCATGATCGCAGAGGAAACATCGCCTCACCTCGACGAGGTTCAACTTCGCCTCGTCAAAACGTCGGCCCTCCCCGACGTGACGAGGAGTATCGCGGAGAGAGGATGTCACCTCGTCGAAACGTCGACCCTTACCGACGTGACGAGGACGACCACAGACAGGAAAGATTCACAGTCTACAGCAGAATCGCCACCCCTTTTACCAACAAAATCCTCTACACTCCGCTCCCATCAACATATAGGGTCCCACCTATTAAACCCTACAATGGTTCCTGTGACCCGAGCAACTTTTTGTCACAATACCAATACAACATGTTGAACCAGGGATTGGCCGAGGACATTTACATGTGCAAAGTCTTCCCCGAACTGCTGGTAGACAATGCACGAAAATGGTTCGACAACCTCCCGCGCTGCAGCATATGGTCGTATGCCGACCTGCTGGACGCCTTCGAGCGGCGCTTCTTCCAGAAAGCCGAAGCAAAGATCAGCTCGGCTCAACTCCTTACCTTGAGACAAGGACGAGGAGAATCCATCAGCGACTTTTTGGCTAGATTCTACAATGAAAGCCTCAAAGTCGACCGCCTATCCGACGACGTCCTCATCTCGGCATTCCAAAATGCCATTCACTCCGGCACCCTATTCAGGGAGCTCGTAAAAGAGCGCCCCCAAACCTCCAAACAATTGTGGAGGATTGTTGATACATTCGCCGAAGCGGATGAGGCCGATAGGAAGAAGCGAGCTATTGACCGACCTGAAGGTTAGGATAAGAAAAGAAGGGAGGAACGAGCCGATCACGGGCAGAATCGACGAGGTGCCCTTGAGAGAATCCAACGAGGTCCACTAGCGTCCCGCCTCGGACCTCGGCCTAGTCAAGAACAAGATCGGTTCGCTCCGCTAAGCAAACCTCGAGCAGAAATCTACGAACTCCATACGAACTTGTTCTCAAAGCCTCCACCTTTGTCCCGAACTGGATCAAAGAGACGACCAAAGGACAAGTACTGCGAGTTCCATGAGGACCACGGCCATGACACCGAGGAGTGCCGAAACCTCACCTCGGAAATCAACCACCTAGTGCGAGATGGCACTCTTGGAAAATACCGAGGTCGAAATCAACAGGAGACCCGATCTCGGAGCAGAAACAAGCGAAGCAGAAACAGGGGGGAAAATTGCAAACCCCACCACGATAAGAAACCGAGACATGATGACGAGGACGAGGATGAAGATCAGCCTTAGTACGATGGAGTCATCGCCGCCATCATCGGGCTGCCGCAAGGTTCGACGAGGTCCTCGCTGAAAGCCGAGGCTCGGAACCAACCATCGGAAGAGCCCTCTCATAAGAGGCTCAAAAAGGACGAAGTCATCACCTTCTCTAGTGACGACCCCGTCCCTCACGCCTCGCCTCATCAAGATGCCACTATCATTGAAGCCGTGGTGGCCAACAAATTAGTGCACCGAATATTCATCGATAGTGGGGCCTCGGTAAGCGTACTTTTCAAAAGCTGCTTCGACAAACTTGACATCGAAGAAGCGCGCCTAAAACCAGCACCCGTCCCATTGAAGAACTTCACACAAGGGGAGACCTCGACAGATGGAACGATCTCACTCCCCGTGACGGTATGACGAAGTCCATTATCCACTACGAAGATAATCCACTTCTTCGTCGTCAAAGCCAACTCTCCCTATAACATTATCTTAGGAAGAGATTGGCTGATAGCGACGAGAGCAGTCTGCTCGGCCTACCATTTGACGATCAAAATACCTTCAAGGAACGGAGTTATCACGCTTCGGGGTAATCAAACACAGGCCAAGGAGTGCATGCAGGTCGCACTCCGAGGTTCTGGTGTGCAACATCCCCAAGCATAACAATTACAGAACCCCGAGGTGACGAAGTCGACCTCGTCCGCTGCAGAACCTCTAGAAGACGTCGTACTATACGAAAACGACGCGTCCAAGGTCGTCAAGGTCGGTTTCGTCGGGGGAACCGAACTCCGAGGTCAAGTTATACAAATACTTCGGGAGTTCAGAGATATCTTTGCCTGGTCACCTCTAGATATGACCGGAGTATCACCAAATGTCATCACCCACCACCTCAACATCGATCCCGAGGTGAAACCAGTTCGGCAAAAACAACGAGCTTTTGCTGCCGAGAGAAATCAGGTGATACACGACGAGGTACGCCAACTACAGCAAGCCGATATTTTATTCGAGATAAAATATCCGACGTGGTTGGCCAACCCCGTGATGGTGAAGAAGCAAGGAGGAGGATGGCGCATGTGTGTTGATTATACCGACCTCAACAAACACTGCCCTAAGGATTGTTACCCCCTCCCCAACATCGATAAAAAAGTAGAAGCCCTCGTCGGTCATGAGGTGTTTAGTTTCCTTGATCTATACAAAGGCTATCATCAAGTCCTTATGAGTACCGAGGACGCTCCGAAGACAGCCTTCGTTACAGACTTCGGCATTTTCGCTTACAAGAAAATGCCCTTCGGACTCAAAAACGCTGGAGCCACATATCAAAGGATGGTTGACAAGATATTCGAACTTCACATCGGCCAGATTGTTGAAGTATACGTCGACGACATCGTCGTCAAAAGCAAAAAAGTCGACACTAGCTTAGACGACCTCCAAGTCGTCTTCAAACTACTTCGCGAGGTAAACCTAAAGTTAAACCCAGGAAAATGTACTTTCATGGTCCAGTCCGGAAAATTCCTAGGGTGCTGGGTCTCTCGCGAAGGATTAAAAGCCAATCCAGCAAAGGTCAAGGTCGTCCAAGAAATGCAAGTGCCGAAGTCAGTACATGACGTGCACAGATTGACGGGCTGCTTGGCCGCGCTAAGCCGATTCCTATCTAAAGCAGCCGAGAAGCAACTCCCATTTTTCAAAATCTTAAAGAAGGCTCCGAACTTCGAATGGAACGACGAGCACAAGTCAGCCTTCGAGAATTTGAGAAGGTACCTCGACAACTTGCCCACATTGTCCATCCCAAGAAAAGGCGAAGTTCTTTCCCTATACCTCGCCGCCTCGGACGAATCAATAAGCGCAGTCCTAGTGCGAGAAGGACCTCGGCAGTTACCCATATACTTCATAAGCCGAGCTCTAAAAGGGCCAGAAACGAGGTACCAACCCCTGGAAAAGGTCGCACTTGCCTTGGTGAATGCTGCAAGACGACTTCGACCATACTTTCATGCTCACCCGATACAAGTATTAACCGACCTCCCACTTCGGCAAGTACTCACGAAGCCAGAAGCTTCGGGGCGAATCGCCAAATGGGCAGTTGAACTTGGCGAGCATACGATCTCCTTTGCACCTCGGCAGGCTATCAAGGGACAAGCACTGACGGATTTCCTAGTAGAGGCAGTATTCGCCGAGCCTCCGATACCCTCCAAACCTTCCGAGGAGAATACCGAAGAAGAAAGGCCGAAGACACCTCCAGTAGATTGTTGGAAAGTTTACGTGGATGGGGCGTCGGGCAAAAAAGGAAGTGGAGCGGGAATTCTGTTCGTCAGTCCGGAAGGGAAGGAAATCCCTTATGCTCTACGGTTAAGCTTCCCAACCACAAATAACGAAGTGGAATACGAAGCCCTGATAGCCGGACTTCGCCTCGCACAAACTCTTCAAATACGAGCTATACAAGTCTACAGTGACTCCCAGATCATAGTGAGTCACGTCCTAGGCAAATACGAAGCGCGGGATGAAAGGATGAAGAAATATCTCCACAAGGTCAAAACTTTACAAGAAAGCTTCTCACACTTCGGACTAATACGAATTCCTAGAGGCGATAACGACCGAGCTGATGCGTTAAGCAAGCTCGCGTCGTCAACTACAGCCTCTCCCGTAGAAGAAGTCACAACTCGAAGTATCGACGAAGCCGAAGTGAATATGGTGTCCGATGACGAGCCGAGCTGGATGACACCACTTCGGGATTATTTAGAAAGAGGTGAACTCCCTGCTGACAAGATTGAAGCTCGGAAGCTTCAAAGCAAATCAGTCAAATATATTCTAGATCGAGGAGTGTTATACAGAAAATCATATCTTCAACCTCTTCTAAGGTGTACGGGACCCAACCAAGCGAACTACATATTGCGCGAAGTGCACGAAGGATCCTGTGGTAGTCATATCGGAGCTCGAGCTTTAACCAGAAAGATTATGAGATGGGGATACTACTGGCCGACCATGCTTCGAGACGCAGTCGACCTCGTCAAAAGATGTCCGAAGTGCCAACTCCATGCAACTGTTACGAGGCTACCTCAAACCGAGCTAACCAGCATGCAAAGCCCCTGGCCCTTCATGCAATGGGGGATAGACATCGTCGGTCCGTTTGAGCAAGCCCCTGGTCAGCTGCGATTCTTAATAGTAGCCATCGACTACTTTACGAAGTGGGTA
>JAPKLX010000018.1:705605-804181 GCA_026898415.1 Leonotis leonurus | reverse complement strand
CGATTCACTCATGGTGGAAGAAAAATCCAGCACCGCACCCGACCCAGTTAAAGGCAAGAACTCAACTTCCCGAAATACGGGAGGGGAAAAAGCACGGGTAAAAACCCTAACAGAAACCCTCGCCGGAAAACTCCTAATCGGCGAGGGAGACTCTACTACCTCAAGATCGACTAGGGTGCGAGAAGAAGAAGAAGAAGAAGAAGAAGAAGAGGACGAAGAAGCCATAATAGCAAATACTTACTTGTTCAAAAGATTCAAGGGATGAAGGTTTTTCTCGAACTTGAAGTCGACAATGGCAGAAAGAACAAAAGCTTTTCCTAAGTCTGGGAAGCAAAGGTAGGGATTGCAAAAGGCGAAAAGTGTTTTTTAGCTTCCGAAAGAAGCTTTTATAAACATCAAATCACCTTTTCCCAACCGCCTCTTTTTCAAAATCCCGCTTCTTCGCCTTCACCAATAGGAAAGCGACGCGTGTCACAGCCTTCCGCAACAGTTATCTTCCACCACCTCGATTACTACCTCGGCTTCGTCAACATACTGCACCTCTACCTCGACTTCGGCAACTGCAAGATCTTCACCTCGCTCAGATCATCACTCTGCCAACCTCGTCAAGATCTCCACTTCGGTGCCGATCTTCTTTTGAGGGGGGGATGTGATAGGATATGGCCCATCAAACAAGGCCCAATAGAAGCCCATTAGTGGCACCTCGGCTCGGCCCAGTGGCACCTCGGCCCAAGAGCAGTTCGGCCCAGTGGTTAGGCCCAATAGCTCGGCCCATAAGCCCAGCACCTCAGCCCACTTGGTATAACCGCCTCTAAATTGTCTATAAATAGGCTCTCAAAGCTAGATTAGAGAACAGAATCTGTAATTGCTATTTTCAAGTCATAATACATCAGCTCTCCTCTCCGTGGACGTAGACTTCATTAAGAGTCGAACCACGTAAATCCCGTGTTATTACTTTCTACACCTCGTACAACTTCATCTCGAAAATTAAGATCGATCAGTTCGTTTTTAATCGATCCGAACTGAATTATTGCTCACCCATAATAGGATTGTTGAGGACTATTTTTTAATTTAAAAGTAAATAAAATATTATCAAATATTTCGTATATGATATGTATGCTACGTGAATATGTATCATTATTTATAATTAAAAAATTATGAATAATATTCATAATTTTGATTAAACAAAATCATAAATAATTCTCCCTCCGTCCATGAAATAAGTTTTTAATTTGTCATTTTCGTCCGTCCACAAAACTAGGGGTGTCTATTAGGGTTTCGGGTATTTCGAGTACCCGACCCGAAAATTTCGGGTTCGGGTACCCTAAAACCCGAAAATCGGGTTTTCGGGACGGGTTCGGGATTTTAGATTTTTGGAATTTCGGGTTCGGGTATAACCTTACTGTAGCAATTTTTTTTTTTTAACAACATTGGATGCTCTTGCTTTATAGAAGCTATAGCCTATAGATAGTATTAGTCTACAAGGAAGGCTTGTCTGCCAAGTTCTGTGAATCGAGACAATGTGCCTACTATCATTTTCATTAAAAAAAGAAAAAGAAATCACTAAAAGCCACATAATATTAATCCGAACTTTGGGACCTCTTATTTAATTATCTCTTCCTTCACACAGCAACAGCAGCAGCGACTCTCTCTCTCTCTTGTTTGATTCTTCTTCCTCTTCATTCACTTCCTGAGGCGTCTCCACCGCCACCACGCCGCTGCTCTCGCTTCTCATCTCCCGCTTCAGTTTCAGTTCTCACTTCTCCTTCTCCATTCTGTCTCCACTTCTCCTTCTCCATTCTGTTTTCAGTTTGAACTTTACCTTCACGCTTCAGTTTTCACTTCTCCTTCTCCATTCTCAGTAGATCCCGAAAACCCGAAAATACCCAAAAAAATACCCGAAAAAATCAAAGTTCCTCAATTTGTCGGGTAAATCGGGTACCCGAAAACCCGACCCGAAATACCCGAGTCGGGTTCGGGTACCCGACATTTAATCTCGGGTTCGGGATCGGGTAGCCAAATTTTGATGATTTCGGGGTCGGGTACCCGAAAATTTCGGGTAGGGTACCCGACCCGAATAGACACCCCTACACAAAACATCTTCCTACTTTAAACTTTCCATTTATGGTAATGGATCCACTGCACTTTCTACATACAACTCAATTTAATATAATATTTAAGTGGGACTCATATTCCCCTCACTAGATATCATTATTAAAGTTAAAAGTACTATATTAAAATCCGCACCGATTCAAACTAGAAAATTTTTCAGACGTAAGACGAATAAAATAGCCAATTAAGTATAGCTCGTGCTCGGCCACTTGACCACCCCATCATTTTAAAAAGATATTGTAAAATATATTCATATTTTTCTTAGACAAGTTAGTAATTGACGAAATAGTTAAAGAGGGACCCCATAAATCTAATTTTTCTAATTGTTCATCTCCTCTAAATAATAAACTCAATTTCTAATAACTGCAAAGAAATGTGGGTCCCATCTTAGAGAAATCTATAACCCATTAAATGATTATTAATTTTTGTAATGGTTGTTATGTTGATTTTTGTCGGTCAATAAACTGATTTGTGCTGAGAAATTAATTAATTTTATTTTTTTTAAAATTAATTTGTAAAATTTTCAATGGTAAACTTAAAAGTGAAAAAACTAGTTGTAGTTTTTTTAAACTTTGGCTGTAACCTGAGAAAACGTTAAAAGCAAGAGACTATCTTGAGGGGTCAAAAGTAAATGATAATTTAAACAGTATTCGTGTTTCCTAACACAATCTTGAGGCTTGAGCTGATATACCTACACTTCCGCAAGTTGAAAACATAGACTCAAGAGAAAGTGAATATCCCAACCTAAACCTCAAAAACATAAAATTCTAGTACTTGTTGGCATCAAGCTTCTTGCTGGCCTTGGCACCGATGGCGAAAAACTCAACAATGACTTCAATGGGCATGCCCTTGGTTTCAGGAACCTTAAAGTGTACAAAAGCCCATGATATTATACTTGCAAATGCATAGACGCTGAAACAACCGCCCAGCCCTATGGAGGAAAGCATCAATGGCAAAGTGTAGGTGACTATGATATTGCAAAGCCAGAATGTGAGTGCACAGATAGGCATGCAAATGGCTCGCACTTTCGTTGGAAATATCTCCGCGCACAGAATGTTTGGAATGGGGCCGTACCCCATCGCAAAGAAGCTGCTGTAGAAGAGCACGCTCGCAGTAGACACGGCTGCTTTCACCACGTCGTTCACCTGCACAAGTCTTATCATCACTAGAACGAGGAGCGATGCTGTTAGTACTGGATTCGTCGTTAGCAGCAAACCCCTGCTTGCGACAATGGCATCACAACCATAGTAATTAGTAAGTCTAACCCACTATAATCATTTCATCCAATTATAAATTGTGATGGAAAGCTACCTTCTGCCAGAGGTATCCATAAGCTTCATGGCGATGGTTACAGCTGGGAGCATTAGCAAGGTCATCACAGCACTGATAAACAGAGATGCTGATTCTGAGCTCATGCCTAAATCAGATAGGAGCACTTGAACTCCTGCTTGCTCCAGAATTTGAGGAGTGTAATACAGAACCGCATTTATGCCCAAGAACTGCAGCATGTAGTCTTAGTTAAGCATGTGTTACCTCTCTCACTTACGAGTAATATAAAGCAGCATGTAGTGGCAGCAAGAATTTCTACATAGGGAGTCGATGGTGCTAATTTATCAGTATGATTCAGTCAACAATATTTCAAAATAGATGTGGAGATCAAGAAAAAAGCAACGTCAGTAAAATGGTAGACTGACTCTGGTGATCATCATAGAACAGGATATACAAGCAAAAGGAATAAAACATAATCTATTTGAGTTGTATGCTGATGAGGGTTGGATCAATGTGACTAAAACATGAAACTTTACTCTTGCTTCCAATACGTTAAGCTACCGATAATTTGATCAAATCTTATTTGAGCATAAGGTGGCTCAACTTAAAGATGACTCTCAAACTTGCCTCCAATCAATTTACTCTCAACAATAACACCTCCATCTTGTAAAAAGAAGATAAATACGGATGATAATGACGACAGGATAGCATAAGTAAGAATAATCACATCATTGAAAGTGAAAAAGATTACCTGCTGCATCATCTGGATCCCCATCCCCACCATTAATGCATTTTTGACACCAGGTTCAAGTAGATCACTCAAGCGTGGACCTTCTGATGCAACTGGAGTGGAACGAACCATGCCTGGTCCGTTAGGGTTCCGCATTAGTTGTTGTGGTGATATGGCAGATTGGCTCACCAAAGCAGCAGCCTTAACAAACTCTCCATCTCCAGGGTTATTCCAATTGCCAGGGGCATTATCCTCATGCAAATACACTCTTTTGAAACTCCCTTGTTTTATCCCATCTGTACCTTCCCCCTCTTTCCATTTCCATGCAAGCTGCCAGCCACCTCCTATACCTGTGCTCTCACCTGCTTCCCCATGGACGATACTCTGTAAACGGCTTGCATGCCCAAACCTCGAGCTTCTTGTGGAAAAGGATCGAGGAACGTTGCCCCCCACACTTGTTCCCTGCCTGGATATAAGTGGAGTACGGGAATCGTCACACTCGGATGCATAGGCTTCATCATGCCTAGAAGAGGCAGTGTCGCCCCAATCTTCAGTCTTGATGTGGTGCCCGTGTTCACTGAACATGCTGCCCAGTTGGGAGAAGATTGTGTTCGCTCCTGTCTCTCCAAGCTTCTCGTGGACGCTGTCAATAAGCGTGACAACGGGGTCCACGAGGAAAGAACTCTGCCTTCCTTGATCAGCCGCAGCAGCAGCACCAGCAGCAGTAATATTTTCTGATACGCGTAAGGCAACCATTGAGGTGATCCCATCAGGCCCCATCATTTTCATTTCTTCTTTGTCTGTTTGCATCTCTTCATCCACCATGTCCGGAGGCCCGATAACATACTCCTCTATGGTTGTTTCGCCTCCCACTTCTAGCCCTTCTACTAGCAAAGCCATCTCACCTGTTCCTCACAACACAAATATGTCACATATATACTCTTCTTGTTACCAATAAACGTTGAAGATAGACTAGAAGTAATAAATAGTATTACAACAAGAACTGACCCGCGACATCTTCCTTCCCGCGGAGCCTTTGCAAGGCGTTGCTGGCCTCCGCTGCTCGGCCTTTAGTGAGCAGCCACCTCGGAGACTCAGGCAAGTAAAATATGGTCAATGCACAGAAGATCATGGAGGGGGCAAAAAGAATACCAAGAATGAATCTCCAGCTGGAAGCGTTGTCGAACAAGGACATGCCGAAGACAAAGGCATTGCCGGCGAAGAGTCCACCTGTGTACATGAACTGAGGTATGGTGCTGAGTAGGCCTCGGACTTCAGGCGGCGCCATCTCAGATATATACATAGGAACGAATGTGACAGCTAATCCAATAGCAATCCCAGTCAAGAGCCGCGCAAACAGCAGTACATAAACATTTGGAGACCACATCATCAGAACACCGCCCACGATGAATACTACAGACGAGCTGGTCAGCATCGGCCGACGCCCGAGCCAATCCGATATTCCGCCGGCGCACATCGTGATTACGGTGGCTCCGATCAGCGGCAACGCTACTGTTAGCCCTACCATGCTAGGTTTGTCTTCCCATCTGAATTCTGTTTTTACATGAGAGATCACGCCTGCACAATTCAATTGGAGCCATTGATTTAAACATTCATCCAAATTAAATACATTTTTGGTCGATTATTAGATTAATCCTATAAAATAAATATTACCTCCCACGACGGCGTTATCCCATCCTTGTATTAAATTACCAACCGCAGCGACAATGGCTACGAGCACAGCCGTATTCATCTTCCTTCCGTAGAAAACTTATCCCAATCGAACTGAACAACACCAAAGAATACGATGAATAAATGGTATTAACTGAATCAGGCGCATACGATGATTATAGCATGTAGATTGAGAATAGGGTCGCGTGATTGTTTATCGTATTTGATTGAGTGTCTGTTCTAGACTCTAAGTGGCCAAAATCAAAATAGAATGTGAGAGAAAAGAGGAATTTTTTGGGGGTGAAGAGAGAATATGAGCTTGAGAAGATGGAAAGAAGAAGAGAGAATTAAGGAAAGTTGAAAATTTGAATGGCTTAACGAAGGCGAAGCGCCACCTTGCATGCGCTGCTAATACTGTGACTCATGATTCTATATCGAGAGAGTATAATCTATAATGGAATGGATAGGCTTGAGCGGTTGAGCCAGATAATATATACTATATATATATGCATATTCTTATGAATTATGATCCCTTCCCTTCAAGTTTAACTATAAAAGATTCTCTCTTTTCTTACATATTTCTTTTTTTTTGACATCCACTAATTTTTGTTATATTTTAAATTTTATTTTTATAACACGTAATTCAATTAAATAATAATAACAAATAAAATTCAACTTCATTAACTACAGTCTTTCATATAAAGTTAAAATACTACATTAAAACATCAAAATATAACATATATGTGATATACGTGGACAGAGGGGTGAGAGTAGTATTTATTAATTGAGATATGAACGATTATATTTATCTTTATGATTGCTTTAATTACATCCTCTTATTTGGATATATAATAATCTCTTATAGTAGTAGTATTAATCGCATATCTCGACATAAGTATATACACATTATTTATTAGAGATCATTATAGTTTAATAATTTTGAATTATGTAAGGCACCTTTACTTTCATACTAAGTTGGATGGATGCGTTTTAAATTTTGAAATTTATTAAAGGTGTCACTATTTGACGTGTATTGCTTTTCCCCGCACTTGTACTTTGATTGAAAAATTCAAATAATTTCTGTCGTGCCGTTATTTATTTAAGAAGTTTATAAATGGTACGATACTAGTACATGATCGGACTATAATCTAAGTATGAATCGTACAACTACAAATACTAAAGAAAATTCATATCAAATTATATTAATGGATAAAACTATCCAATTAGTACATGATTACAATTCAAATATTATTATATTGAAAGAAATAATTTGTCTTCTTATATACCTATATACTTTTAGCACAATTAATTTTTTCTAAGGTGGTGTTTACTTTGTATGGTGGATTGATAAAATTAATCCAAGTTAATTCAATGTTTACTTGATAGATAAATAATAAATTATTTGATTTTTAACTAATTTTATAATTTTATTTTCAAATAATCAATCATATCTTATCAATCTAGGTAATATGTATTATTACGTTTATCCTAACCTAAAGTGGGCCTTCATCCGAGTTACGATTGTGGGCCGAAAAAAGAAAAGGGAGTGGGCCTAATATGTAGTTTATTATCCAAAATAAAAGCCCATGAGCAGAAAATTAATTAAGAATTAGGGCTCGAGCTAAGAGAGTATAATTACATATTAGGGATGCAAGCGAGGAATGAATTAAGAGATTTTGCGGGTGTAAGCATATAAACGTGGAACGATTTGAGAGCAACGACAAAAGACGGTGCAGTGTGTATATATGGCTGCCATCAGTTCCTACAATATTGGAACTAGTCTTTACACGCCAAATCCTAACTAAAACTCTTATTACTGTCTGTGTTATTTAACTATGACCGAGCAGAGATAGATTCGTCAGAATCTGACAATATTTGGGGGCGGCGATCGAGATGGACACTGGGCGGCGGCGTGGGCAATGCATAGAGGAGTTCTCCAAGGGCTATTATGTTGTGTGTGCGGCTGGTGGAATGCTCAGCGCCGGGGCCACCCATCTCGCCATCACCCCTCTCGATGTCTTGAAGGTTAACATGCAGGTTTGTTCCTTTATTTATTTATTTATCTATTAGGTTTGATGATCTTTCGTTCCGATTGTTAATGTTGGGATACTCATGATGATGGTGTGATGGTGGTTACATTACTCATGTATGAGTTTTGAGGTATCAACCATAGCAATTACAGCTCCATACCATTTACAAATTTGGAACATTCATCCCTTAATCGCGCCCATCGACCAAAAAGAATCCTGATTAACATATTTCTAATTTATGTTTTTTCCATAGAAAATGATTACTGGATTCTTCTTGCGAATGCACTTTTCTTTCTTAGCTAATTCCTTAATATCTCTCTTATTTTTGGAACTGAAATATGTTATGTTGAGATGATTTCCTTTGTGTGTAGCTTCATGTGAGGTTTCAGAGCGATACCTCTTTTGTAAGATGAGAAATATTGCAGTAAAATTTAAAAACAAAAGGAGGAGTGCACCACCGCGGCCCATATGCCTTGATTCTGTTGTTTGAGGTGTCGCTATCTTTGCTAATTTGCGCATTTCAGGTCAATCCAATCAAATATAATGGCATCATGTCAGGGTTTAGTACTCTTTGCAGAGAAGAAGGTGCTTCTGCTCTTTGGAGGGGTTGGTCCGGCAAACTTATTGGTTATGGTGTACAGGGTGGTTGCAAATTTGGTCTTTATGAATATTTCAAGAAACTTTATGGTGATCTATTGATGAATCAGAACAAGGGTGTCATCTTCTTCCTCAGCGCTGCATCTGCTCAAGTATTTGCTGATGTTGCTCTCTGCCCATTTGAAGCTGTCAAAGTTCGAGTGCAATCACAGCCAAGATTTGCCAATGGCTTGGCCGATGGATTTCCTAAATTCTATGCTAATGAAGGATTTTATGGGTACTTGAAGCCAACCTAATTCCATCAAGTTTACTTTTAGATGCGAAGTCTCACCTTGAAAAATGTTGACTCGTGTTGCAATTAATTTGTCTGCAGATTCTACAGGGGACTTCTTCCACTCTGGGGTCGTAACCTTCCATGTAACGTCCTTGATTCAATTGTCTTCTTTTTATTTGATTGCTTTGTCTGCGTGATGTTACATTGTACTTCTTGCCCATTGAGCTGTAAATTCGTTTCGAATTGGATGTTATTGGAGATGCTGTTCAGCTTTGACCTTTTAACTCTTCATAAAACGAGTCCTTTGGGTTTCAGCACATTTCCAGTAACCTGAGTTTATCTAAGAAAATTGCCACTTTCAGATTTTTCAGCATATATGGCTTATGTTTTATTTATGCCCTATTATTTAGTTCAAAGAATTTATTTGCATGTCGCATACTCTACAGGTGTTCTTTCTGTCGTGAAATATACTTTTTACCCTATTATTGACTGCCATCCTTCTTTTGGCAGTCTCCATGTTTATGTTCACATCATTTGAGCATTCCGTGGATTTTATGCATCGCAAAGTTATACGAAGAAAGAGAGAAGATTGCTCCACAGCACAACAACTTGCAGTGACATGTTTAGCCGGGTATTCAGCTGGAATTGTTGGTGCTGTGATCTCTAACCCTGCTGACAACATAGTTTCATCTCTCTATAATAAAAAGGCTGCAAGTGTAGTGCAGGTATTTTGTTGGGATTAAATTCTTTTATACTTGTTCTCATTGGAACAAATAGTATATTTTGCCATGTTGTTCTTTCAGGCTGTTAAGAAGATTGGGCTAGCCAATTTGGTTACTAGAAGTCTCCCAGTTAGAATTGCAACTGTGGGTCCTGTTGTGACTCTGCAATGGTTCCTCTACGACAGCATCAAATTGTTTACTGGACTGTAAGTTTAACCAGACCAGCTGTTGTTACTATCTGCTCCCTAATAAGTCAAAGTTCTTCTCATCAATGCTAAACCTTATGTTTTTGGGCACGCAGACCTGCTAGCGGAGGGGTGAAAAGGCATCTCAAGGATGCTGAATTACTTGGCTATCAGGCAGCACCTTAACAAAGTTAACTGGTTTGAGTAATTCAAGAACGGTCATTTTTCAGTCAGGCTTTAGAAATAAAGAGGTGTAGTGTTGAGTAATCCTTTCAGCCCTTGAGCAAGACAGAAGTTTGTTACTTGGGCAAACGTGGTATCTAATGTTTATGATATGAAAGGCTGAAGATTGGTTCAGGATGGGGATGTGACATCATAATTCATACATACCTAATAAAAAGATGCGTTGATAGTCATCAGGACTAGTGTTTGTGATTGTAAATAGACCATGCAACTATAAGAATGGTAGCTGTAGGGGGTATATGTATGACTTGCTCTAGGGATTTTGATCCAACAGTTTTGTGGTGTGCTTCAGCCACGCAATGAGACCATCTCCATTTTGCTGATTGAGTTGATATGTTTAATTGACTAGTTTGTTGAAGGAAGCACTCGTTTCATAATAAGATGAAAACTATCAACTTCTAATCAAGTACAACAGCTTCTTGTTCGTCATAATTTAATATTATATTCTACACCTTATTAATAACAATTCATTTGTTATACGAAAATTATGGAACACTCAATAATTTACACGAAAATCATTGAACAATTGATGGGTTAATTTTTACCCAAAATAATGATTATTATCGGAAGCAGAAGAATATAAAATAATGATAAATAAATAAAAACATGAAAATTTACATTGACATGTCCCCTGTGAAATTAATTACTCCCTCCGTCCACGAAAATGGTTTACGTTTTGCCATTTTTGGCCGTCCACGAAAATGGTTTACGTTTCTCCTTTCTATTTTTGGAAACCATCCATTTTACAATTTCACCCTTACAAACTTACAATAATTACCTAATTAACACTAATGGGCCCACAATTTAAACTTGTCTAATTTTACTACCCAACCCAATTAAACAACTTAATCATAAAATTAAAACCCAAATCATCCTAAAATTAAACTAAACCCAACCCAACCCAATTAAACACTTTAACACAAAATTAAACCCAACCCATTCCTAAAATTAATCCCCAAACAACTTACATTTCTCCCCCAACCACTTTAATCTTACTCTTTACTCTAGAAGCCTCCATCTCGATTCCTACACCATTCACCCTTCATTCTCTCCATCTCCATCGAGAAACCCTAGAACTACTTCCCTGCCTCCTTCTCTCCATCTCCATCTCCATCGAGAAACCCTAGACTGCCTCTCTTCCCCGCATCTCCATCGAAGCTCTTCAACACCATCTCTACTTCTCCATCGAGAAACCCAAGAACACGACATCTAAATTTCCATCCCAGAAAACCCTAGAACACCAAATCCATCTCTGGATGGGTGATTCGACTCCTACCACTTCCCTTCCACTATATGTGAAGGGTGATTCTTCACCTCCCACAACAGATCTACGTGATTCAGACACGGTTGTGGAGGAAACTCCATCTCCAAGCTATTTCTTTGGTGATTCAGACACGGTTGTGGAGGAAACTCCATCTCCAAGCCTCCCTCATTCAGATCTTGATGATTATGGCAAATGGAAGTGGAATGATGAGAACAAGGCTTGGTTTCGAAAGCTGGTTGGGGTTTGGTTCCCTATGGTGGAGGAATTTCTGTTTCTTTCAGAAACAGAAGGTATATCTCTCTCATTTTTTATTTTCAGGCGTAGTTGGCCTGTGTTAGATATCATGTGGGCGTAGTTGGCCCGATATAGCTGGTTTGTGGCGTAGTTGGCCTTTGAATCTTTGTTTGTGGGCGTAGTTGGCCTTTGTTTGTGGCGTAGTTGGCCTTTATGTGTTCTTTGAGAGTTCTGGCATCTCTGATGGCTCTGTGATTTCTGATGCATGGTGTTCTAGGGTTTTCATGTGATGGTGTCCTCTCTGTTGGTGTCCTCTGTGATGCCTCTTTGATGTTGATGCCTATTTGATGCCTAAATGATGTTGTTCTGATGGTGTTCTATGTGTTGGTGTCCTCTTTGATGGTTCTAGAGTTGATGCCTCTTTGATGGTTCTAGAGTTGATGCCTCTATGATGGTGTCCTCTATGATGCCTGCTTGATGGTGTCCTCTGTGATGCCTCATTGATGTTGATGCCTAATTGATGGTGTTCTGATGCTGTTCCATCTGTGATGGTATCCTCTCTGATGGTTCTAGAGTTGATGCCTCTTTCAGGGTGTCCTCTGTGTTACCTCTTTGATGGTGATGCCTATGTGATGGTGTTCTAGGGTTTTCTCGTTGATGGAGATATCTATGATGGTGTTATCTGTGATGGTGATGCCTCTGTGATGGTGATTTATGTGTACCCTGTGATGAAACCCTAGAGCAAACATTTAAGCCTTCCCTACCATTCTAGATTCATTGTTGTGTAGGTTATCATATGGAAACATGTTTCATTAGTTGTTGCTGTGATTTTGCATCCTATGATGCTTTGCTGAGGATTTTCAGCCTCTGATTTCATGTTTTCCATGTGTTTATGCCACCTCTATGTGTCTTGAATTGGCTTGGTTTGGAGGTTTACTGTGAGCTCTTGTCTGTGTTTGTGTCACCTCTATGCTATACATGAACACCTAGAGCAAACATGATGCCTTCACTGCAATTCTAAATCAATAATTGAGGGTATAAAATCTGATTTTGCAAGAGCCCTATGATGGTTAGCTGAGGGTATCAAATCTGATTTTCAACCTTCACTTCACATTGTGCTTTTAGAGTTGTTGTTTTGGAGGTTGAGTGTAAGTTCTGTTGTGTGTTTTTGTGTATTTATTAGAGAGTCTATGATGCAAACATGATCACCTCTATTGATTGCTGAGACTGTTTACACAATGTGTTGCCAAAAAACTGTTTACATCCTAAACAACTCCCAAAAAGTCTAAGTTGCTTATACTGTAAACATATCTAAAACACTTAGATACAAAAAAGTTTTTTTCCCACCTACTTATATACCAAAAGCTGCCCCCAATTGATCTATGTTATAGGCTGCACCACCAATATTCTCACTTACTGCCAAGTACTCCAAGCATTCCTTTATCAAGTCTTCTTTCACCTCCAAACACTTAGGAAGTGTTCCTGCCCTTATGTGTCTTGCCTTTCCCATGTGTGGGATTTTATAATTGTTACACCCCTTCACATTCATGATTTCTGTGTAGCACCCTTGTAATGTTAAAAACACATTGTTTAGAGTTTCTGGTGTCAGTTCTTGAAAAGCAGTCTCCACATTCTTCAATAAGTCATCCACACCACTGCAAGCCTTATCATCTTTTATGCTCTGTATTGCTCTGAAAAACCCTAGATCATTCACATTACAATCTGGTGAATTAGGTGGTTGACACACTAGCCTTATATTGAATCCATCTGATGTTGCTGCCTTGATGAAATCTTGGTCACTGTGTGCTATGTGAGGCTTTGCATTGTCTTGTTGGATTATGATCTCTTTGCTTGCATTAGCAGGCCATTTTGCCTTAATGCTTGGTATAATCTGTAAAAGCAACACATGATTAAAGACTAAATGATGACTTGTACAAGTCTGATAGTGCAAAAATAATGTAAAACACCTTTTGTATGAGGCAGTCTCTGATTACATCTTTTGTGATGGAATGAATTGGTTTAGTTTCCAACGTGCCTTTCCTTCTGTTCTTGGAGTTTCTCTTTGCTGGTTCTTGAGTTGTGAATGGGAAAATCCCAATTTTCCCATCAAACACTATGCTGCCACAATCTGCAATCTGTGGCCTGCTCACGGCACTCATGAACATTACCTTGGTAATGAATCTCTTGGATTTGCAAGCCCTGTATGGTTCGGTTTCATCTGGGAGCAGGTAGTACCTGTCACTTGTTTTGGTCATATAAAACCATTTTTCATCTATGTGGACAATATTGTCCATGCTTTGATACTTCATTGCTCCTCTGCCCATTCCTGCAGCGAGGTGACTTAAACTCCATCTCAACCTTGCAATCTTGTTTTGTTGAGTTAGGGCAGGCTTTATTGCATTTGTGTGTGGCCTAATTTGCTTTTGTTTGATCCAGTTTCCTACTAGGCTTTTACTTACCTTTAGCTTGCCTGCCATTTTTCGTATGGACGACCTCTCAAGCATCGTAAGTGCCTTAACTGCTTCTACATCCAGCTTCTTTTTATCTTTGTGCTCAATGCCTTTGTGAACTGATTTCAGGTGAACAGCTTGGCCCCTAGAAAGCTGCTGTTGCGTTTCCTTCCACCAAATCCAAACCGTCTGCCTACTCACCCCGAAGATTTCACTTGCTTTCGTGAATGATCCACGCTTCAACTTCCCATCATCCAGCTGCCTCATCAACCACTGCACAAGGAGGTTTCTCTCCTCATCAGTCATCTTTTTGGCTCCTCTTGAAGTTGACATGGCTGGAGTGGAGGCAGTCTAAGTAGATTTGTGTTTGTAATGCTGCTGTTTTGGAGAATGAGTTTTCAACACTTAAGTTTCTATTTATAGATTAGTGTGTACAGTTTTAATTTGGAGGGAGTAGTATGTTTACTTATTCTAATTCCCTCCTTTTTTTTGATCACATCAACTTTTTTATTGAAGTGTAATTCTATGAATTGGTTTAACTTAATAAAAATGTTGGTTTATTTTCTATTCTTAACTCACGGTTTGCAGCCTTTTCAGTTTAAACAGGTTAATTAATGTGTACACTTTATTGTTTAACGTTTAATGTTTAATTAATGAATAATAATGACTTAATTAATGTTTAATTTAGTGTACAGTTTGTTAAATTTGAACAAATATACAAACAATTCATGTACACTTCATTTACTTAAACTATTTAATTATCTATACATAAATTAAATCCAAACTGAAATTAAATCCTTAATTAATTAAATAATCCTTGATCAATTAATTAATCCATACTCACAATAAATCTTTAATTAATTAATCCATGACTCTTTAATTAATTAATCCATACAAGTTTACATCAATTTTTAATTATATTTACAAGTGGGACCCATATTCCACTAACTACACACTACACTTTACACACACATTTCAATCATATCTATAAGTGGGACCTCTATTCCACTAACTACACACTACACTTTCTACCCACTACACTTTCTACACTAAGTCAAAGCAATTTATTAAAACCCGTGCCGGGTCAAACCGTCAACCAATTTCGTGGACGGAGGGAGTACATCTTATTAGGCGTTGACCTAGCTAATGATTCTTGATTGGCTGATAATAGGTAAAACTTTGTCAGAGATTGACTGCGACTTCTAGCTAGTTTTCTACTAATTTTAACCTATTTTAGCTATATATTTAATCATTTGAGTACATTTCTATATACCTACCCTTTGAATTTGATATATTGTGTATCCACTACATGCACTTCTCAACATTGTTAAAGAATCGTTGGCAGCCAATTTACTTCTCAGCCGTTATTTACAGTTATGACAAGATTGATGATGTATATTGATATTGCTACTTTCATGATAAGGGTTATTATTTTTTAGCTTAAAGTGATAAAAATGTATTTTGAGTGGAAAATAGATCTTAATATTATGTTGAAGGGGGAGAAATGAGGTAATGTATACTTATACTTTTGTATGTCAGTAAACTCATTATCAACTATTAACCAAAATTTAAAATAAAAATTTCATAATTTGAACTCGAAACTATTAAAAATTTTGCTCAATCACGAACCTCTCGTCTTCAATTAAAAATGAAAGGCGAGCTATAGCCATAAACAAATAAATAAAAAAAAATTAAACAAAGAACAACTTTTTTTAGGATAATAGTTTCACTTCGAATCATTGGTAGCCAACTCCAATACATATCTTCATGCTTGAGAAAAATTGTTTAATAGAAACCATTACTTAACTATATATCCAATTTAGCTTGCATTAATTAATTGCCTTGTAAAAGAAAAAAGTGTACCAGTTACGACCACCATGTGAAGCATTCATTGGTGATTGGGAAACAATACACTTCACTAATTACATGACTTTAGTTTATACTACTTACTAAGTTACTACTTGGCAAGATGTGATCGTTTTCCTCAAACCGCCATTTCAAGTTCTCAACCTCCAACCAACAAACACAGTGGATAAGGTGAGACACAGAGAGGTTCGTTAAATAAATGTATGTATAATGTATATATAGGTTGACGTATTAAACGCTGAGCCTATATATATACAAACACCTTTGACTCTGTCCCCTCTCTTACCCTTTTTCCGGTAATGTATGTAATGCTTCAACATTATCTCAAGATCCCCGTTTTCTCTTTCTCTACTAAAAAGACTCTTCTTTTTCTCTCCTCTCGTCCCTCTCTGCATCTCCTTATATGATCCGCGTACGTATTTTTCCCTCTATTTCCTCCTATCTCATGTTAGCTATTCCTGTTGGTGATCTTTCTTTCTCCATTTCTGCAATGATGCATTTATGTTTGTTTATTGTTTCGAGATTCGTTTGCTAGAGATTCGTTCTTGTGGGCCGATCCCTATCACTATCTGTTTTCATTCTGCCCGACCTTATATTTGCATCGCATGAATTGTTTGTTGTGTTGTGTCGTGTCGTGTTTGTTTAGAATTGGAATTTACTTTGACCGTTGTGTTTGTGATTGCCAATATGTTTCTATCCTGTTGTATTCCTGATTTCCAGAAAACGGGATTAACGTAGAGAATTGATTGGATGGTGGAAAGGGGTAGAAGGAAATCGAGGAAAAGAGTAGGAAGGGAAGCGAGGTTGTTTGATGGGCAATACATGCCGTGGATCATTGGGAGGCAAACCTTTCGAGGGGTACACTGAGCCTGAAGAGCAGCTTAGTTCGAAGCCCACAAAATCTTCCTCCAAGAGTAATTCTCCCACCGGCTTGAGCCAGAAAAAGGACCCCGGCTTGCCACCCCTCGTCAGCCCCAACAAAGAGAATAATATCATGACCCGCGGCATGGCCAACCAGGCTAACTTTGTTATGGGCCACAAGACTGCTAATATCCGAGATCTTTATGTGCTCGGCCATAAATTGGGGCAGGGACAGTTTGGCACGACTTATTTGTGCACGGAGATCGCCACTGGCCTCCAATTCGCTTGTAAATCGATATCAAAGAGGAAGTTAATCTCCAAGGAGGATGTTGAGGATGTTAGGAGGGAGATTCAGATAATGCACCATCTAGCTGGTCATAAGAATATAGTCACTATTAAAGGGGCGTATGAGGATCCTCTGTATGTTCACATTGTCATGGAACTTTGTAACGGAGGTGAACTGTTCGACCGGATTATACAAAGGGGTCACTACAGTGAGCAAAAGGCAGCTGAGCTCACTAAGATCATTGTAGGGGTTGTTGAGGCTTGCCATTCACTTGGAGTAATGCATAGAGATCTTAAACCTGAGAATTTCTTGCTGGTCAACAAGGATGACGATTTCTCTCTTAAAGCTATTGATTTTGGGCTCTCTGTTTTCTTCAAACCAGGTACTACTCAGTTGCTTCTGATATATGATCACCTCTATGCAGCCTTTGTTATGTTCCGAATAGTAGGGTGATGAAATAGCCTAGTTTGGGTGTTTTTTTTAACTTCATACATCATTTGCTTCTTCAGGGCAGATTTTCTCAGATGTGGTCGGAAGCCCTTATTATGTTGCACCTGAAGTTCTATTGAAGCATTATGGCCCAGCAGCAGATGTATGGACAGCAGGAGTCATACTCTACATATTGCTTAGTGGTGTGCCCCCCTTTTGGGCTGGTAATGAGTTCGTTTACCACCTAATTTAGAGATTCATGTCCTGGTTCTGAACTAATATTTCTGTTATTTGTTCAGAAACACAGCAGGGAATATTTGATGCTGTTTTAAAAGGACACATTGACTTCGATTCTGATCCGTGGCCACTGATATCAGAGAGTGCTAAGGATCTTATTCGCAAGATGTTATGCATGCATCCTTCAGACCGCGCGACTGCTCATGAAGTATTAAGTGTGTTTGCTTACCTTACTGCCTTTTAGAAAACATTTTTATCTTCTATTTTACATTCTTAGTATCTCTTTTATCTCATTTGTGTACAGTATAATGCTGATCTAATAGTCTTGATCTTTTTTCAAAATACAATATCAGGTCATCCTTGGATATCTGAAAACGGCGTTGCTCCAGACAGAGCCCTGGATCCAGCTGTCCTTTCTCGTCTTAAACAATTTTCTGCAATGAATAGGTTGAAGAAAATGGCTTTAAGGGTATGTACAAGGCACACTTATCTTTCTATAGCAATTTGCTTCATATGTTTTCATGAATTTCAAGTCTGTTGTCAGTTCAAGGCATCTTCCTAAGAATTACTCTTATCTCTAACAATACATAAACATATATTAGTATGTAACTGTTGCTTACTGCACAAGCGTTTGATCATAAGATTTAGGAGAGAAATTATGTGGGACTTCTACTCTTCCTCCAGGTAATAGCTGAAAGCTTGTCAGAAGAGGAGATTGCTGGATTAAGAGAGATGTTTACGGCCATGGACACCGACAACAGTGGAGCGATCACATTTGATGAACTCAAAGCTGGTTTGAGAAAATACGGATCCACTCTGAAGGATACAGAAATTCGTGATCTTATGGATGCGGTATGACAGTTACTGTGGTTTGTGTGGGTTTGGCATCTGAGATTTATAAAAAATTGGTGATGCTGAACTATTCCGTGCTTTCAGGCTGATGTAGACAACAGTGGCACCATTGATTACGGAGAATTTATAGCAGCGACAATTCACTTGAATAAGCTGGAGCGCGAGGAACATCTTTTGGCCGCATTCCGATATTTTGACAAAGATGCAAGTGGATATATTACTTTTGATGAACTTCAACAAGCTTGTGTAGAACACAACATGACAGATAACTTCATTGAAGATATCATCAAAGAAGTTGATCAAGATAATGTAAGTCATTCTGTTTCATGATGATAATATTAAATTGGATATGCTTCTTTGCTTCTTATTGCAAGGATATGATAATATTGTCAACTTCTGCGGAACATGATTCCAGGATGGAAGGATCGATTACGGGGAGTTCGTTGCTATGATGACGAAAGGTAATGCTGGCATTGGAAGGCGAACAATGCGAAACAGCTTGAATATTAGCATGAGAGATGCACCAGAGCCCTTAGCTTCAATTTGAACTCATGACAGGTACTTCATAGCTTTTCTTGTTACTGCTTTCTCATTTCTAGGCTTATTTACAAAAGGTGAAGCTCTTAGAATTGCACAGAGAAATCATCTTCGAATTATAGGAGCTTTATATATGGTGCTTACAAATATACAATGTTTCATATAAGTTAAGTTGAAGCGACAACTCCAAAACTGAAACCAATATACCTACTTTTGGAATCCTCATATCATTAGCTGTCTCAATTGTATCATATAAGATATACATGAAGACAATAACGACAATTTTCAGTTGTAGTACGTTATGCCTTTCACAGTGCAACAGATGCATGGCTTCATAAGGTTTGGCCTAATGGTCATTTCTTGTCCTTAACTTTATCTTTGACACTCCAAACATGCTTCCAAATTATGAAACTTTTCATCTCTACTTGACTTTGGGATTGACATTATTATCAGGTACTACGAGAAGCACATCCTACTTGACTTCGTACGTCAAGGCAATAATCGAGCTTGTAGAGTTCCAGTTTACCTTTTAAAAAGTAGCTCACTTGTACAGGATGAAGCATGAGGGTGCGGTGTACAGTAACAATATGCTAGATGAGGTTCGATAAATATGCTTCTTAACGTGATGCATATTCCACTATGAACCTGGCAATTCAGAACAGAGAACATTATTCAGAGTTCTTGTGATTGTGTTTGTGTAAGTAAACAGGTAGTAAGTAGTAACCTTCACATTTCATTAGATATAGGAATGTTGTAATTTAGAGGGTGAAATATTGTGTTTTGTCTTTATCTTCTTGTGTTCATGTGGTTTACCAGTATTGCCTTTTCGATTTATCTATTATGTCTGAATATCTATGAATGATCTTAAGTTAAATCCTGTGCCTCCTTGTCCCCCTATAAATTAAGAATGAAGGGGCAGAAGCACTAGTTAGTGCCAGCTGCGTATGAGCGTATTAAATTGTGTTAATGAAAATACAAGATGAATTGGAAAGGCCACCTATCATGAAATAAGAGGACCTAATTCATTTCCAGATCACCGTCAGGTTGGATATCCTGTCATTGTTCTCTAAGCTTTGTATTTTCTAACATAACTATTGTATCTATATTAAGTAGCATATGCTTGTCAAGGACTAATTATGATAACCCATGTGCTTAATTCATTTGTTAATCACCACTTTCTTTAAGTATTATATTCCCTAATCAGCTCAAGACCAATAATAACTTAGTTGGGAAAACAACAACGTATGTGAGTTAGACAGATGTCATCGACTCCGAAGCTATCAAATAGTAGTAATAAATTATATGAATCCAAAAACCTAAAATATAGCGCATTATTCATCAAAGTGGGTGTATATACTAATACTCCTATACTATTAATGAAACACGTTAGTGGTGGCGAATGGCTCACCGACATGCACAGAAGCTTTGAAAATATTATACAGCCTAAAACTGTTAATGTTGCAAGGCTGTCGGCAACTCAAAATACACGTAATTAATTGAATAATGAGATTACTTTGCATCAATGGCCAAAACTGAATCCAGAATTATTGGAGTAGAGAACATTTTACAATTAATTGGTCATCTTCAAAATTCAGCAAATTACAAAATAATAATAAATGAAGCAACTAAGTAATAAAGAATATCATACAATATGCTACATAAGAATCACACGCACAATGAAAGATTTGATGCTGCCCGATATCGCTTGGGTGGTCTGAGATTGGAAGGAATTACTTCCGAGTGTCGGTGATCCGGAGAAATGACAGCAGGAAATTGCACCAAAGGGAGATCGAAAATATAATATATGTATATAATACCGGCATTAACGGAAAGAAGGATTATGCGAGCAGTAGAATAGTATGAAGAGGGTAACGGAAAGGGTAGATCAGTGGAGGGAGGCGGCGGACCTTCTGTTGTCGAAGTTTTTGGCGTAGTTGAAGGAGTCGTAGCGGAAGGTTTGGGGGAGACCGGCATTGTCGGAGCGGAGCAGCTTGCGGCGGATCTCGGAGGTGACCTTGTAGAAGATGTGGCCCCAGCTGCCCTTGTTGTGGCTGCCGATGGCGGCGACCTCTTCCTCGTTCATTTCGAGATCCGCGGCGAAGGTGGGTTTTCGGGTGAGGACCCACGCCCATCCCCAGTCCCACCACTTGCGTACAGAGCTGCCGGCGTATTCGCCCATGGCCGATACGGATTTAGTGCGGCGGAAAGCCCAGGCGGCAGCGGGGGAGGAAGACGGCTGGATCTTCAGATTCAGAGAGAGAGAGGAAAGTCTGCGGCGGATCCCGGGCCCCGGAGACTCCTGGGTTTTGGATTGGGAAAGCGGAAGGGATTGCTTCCTCTGCAGCTGGAATACGGAGCTCATGGTGATAGGTTGCTTATAGAATGGAATTGAACTCAACCAGCTTCGTCAATTCTATCCTCAAAAGCTGGGAATTTCTAGAGAGAGAGAGCGAGAGAGGAGGAGGAGGAGGAGGAGAAGGAAAGGAGAAAGGGAGAATTGGAATGTAATGTTGCAAACACAGCTGCCTGCCTTCTTACAGCCTGTTTTATTCGGGTTTCCAGCCTAAGCTCCTATGTGTCCTTTATTTATTTTTACACTTTCTTTATATCTGTATTTATAATACTGCTTGCTACTATTCCATCTTTCTTTAATACTCCCTATTATTATCTCCTATTGACTCATAACACCAGATTATTCTTTACTAATTATCCCTCCATCGCCGGAAAACTATTTTCTAATACTTTTTTGTTCATTTTGGAATCTTAAGTTTGTAAGCCTTTAACTAGTTCTTTTACTAGAATAACTACTCTACATCAAATTACATATACCAATTTATGTTGATATCATGAAATTAACCAATTTCCACTTGTTAATACTATGCTTTCTATAGATGAGAAAAATATAACAAAAGCAGAATATTAACCGGTTCAGAATTTTATTTTTTGAGGAAAAAGCAATTATCCCCTGCAGTGCAGGCATTGTTTAAAGAATAGGGCAAGCCTTGGGCTTCTGATTGTGGACCCAATCCAAACTGAGCCCATTAGATTAGGACCAAATGAACACGGACAAAAATAAGTTGGGCCTACTACGCATATCGAGTTCACTAAAAATTGGGCCGGTTCATATAATTTTCTTGAGGACTAGTCTATTTAAAAAGTACTCATATTGATACATAATATGGAATAAATCACGATTTAATTTTGAGTTTATCAACACAACAGTGTTCATCAGAGATTCTTTGTTATGACAAACTAGTGTTATACCCGTGCGATGCACGGAATACATATATATTTATAGATAATATGATAATAACTCACGTAATACATTTATAATTAATCTTTATAAACAAATGATTGTATTGAAACTAAAAATAAAAATTCTCTTCAACTCCAAAAACGCTATATATTTTCAAGTGATCTGTATATGCTTTTATAAGGTATGCCAATAAATGCATATAATTATAAATAAATTGATCATATAATTATAAATGCATTTCTTATAAAAGCATAAACATAAATTAAAATAATGAACAATACAATATAATTACCTTGCTCTCCGAAGATGAATTACACGATGAAATAAACTTGCACTTTTCACTTGTGACTTTTGTCACTGTGTAATTTGCTCGTTTCATATGATCAATTTTCTTTTGGACTCTAAAGAAGATCTTTTTATCTACTAAATTGGTCTCTATCTCCTCTGGTATCATGCCTGTATCCTAATATAAAAATATTGGGTTAATACATTAATAAAAGGAATATGTATGTCTATTGAAATTAGAAAAACCTCTTGATTGCTAGTGATAATTTCATCAGCCCTTTTGCCAATCAATTGCATGCATTCTCTATCCCACATGGCAAACTCTTCATTGTTGGTTTCGTCAACGATAAACACCTTCAATCTAAACCTAAAAACAATAGAAATGAATAATTACTTTTAATATATAGAAACAATCTAAAAATATATATAAATATAATAAAAATATGTTAATGTAATTTTAATTAAATGCATGCTTCATTATTAAGAGATAGAAATAAACATAATTGAATGAAAATATATATTACCTCATCAATGAACTGCCATTAGAGATGTCGCATTTCTCCCAATAAAAACTCTTGGACAACTTTGTAACTCCCTTGGGACATTTTTTACAACTCAAGTAGAACCATCCTCCCTTACACTCGACAGCCACAATCGTACAATAAATCCAATGAACACCCTTAGAAAATAAATATTAGAACTTGCATTAAATTTAATTATTCTTATATAATTGGTTTCATTTTGTTGTTATGTGATGTAATTGCTTTAGTTACTTAGCACAAAAATAATAACACTAATTTACCTCTTCTGCTTCACGGAGTTGATTGATTGTAATTAGGCTTGGTTGAGAATGGTCGTCAAAATCCGATGAAGGGGAAAAAGATGTGTTACTAATAGTAGTAGTGTAACTTATATTCTCAACAAATCTTCAAAAAAATTATTTAAGCAAGAAATTAATAATATTACACATTATTTAAGCAAAAAAATAATAATATTACATATTATTTAAGCAAAAACATTAATAGTATTAATTTTCAGTTCTATTTTCATTTTTAATATGAACGTAACAAACCTTGATCTCAATGCATTTATCTCGGGTAAGTCATGGTTCAACCAAACTTTAGTGATATTGAAGGCATTGCAAACTTGAATCTCTGATCTGTACCTATTAGGCTTACACATTTGGATGATCATGATATTAACCTCTTTATTTTGAGCACAAAATGTTGTTTCTATTTCATTGGCGTAGTCCTCCCAAAGGGTACACATTAACTTTCTATGCCTTAATATAAAAAATTAATTATAAAATAATATATGCAATTAATATACGATCACTACTTACTCCTCATCTTGTAGAGTGATCTCTATCAACATTTTCTCCTTCCCATCATTGCAAAGAACATTTCTAATTTTTCTACGTTGAACTACTCCAATAACATCTACATATAAATTAACACACATATTAGCAAATGTTACATTGTATTAAATTATATATATATATATATAATTCCATTAATTATTGATATACTACCAAATAGCAAGCTATTGTTGACATCATCAATTGAAAAAATTTCTTGAAAACTCTTGAAATTAAAAGGTTGATGGAGAAAATTTTCTTCCTGAATTGGAGTAATATATGTAGAATTTAAGAATTTGAGGTAGTAACGATTCGATGTTGTTCTCAAATTTTTGTTGTTATCAACCACCAAAAAGTTTTTAACCGTATACACATCACCTTCCGACAAAATAGGTTGAAATTTGGATATCAACTTCTTTTCAATTGTAGCATGAATTCGATCCCCCTACAAAAATTAAAGAATATAAATAAAAATAATATTATAATAATAATAAAAGAGGAAAATGAAGTTATAGATAAATAAACATAATATTCTAATAATACAAATTTCCATTTATTGTGATACGCGTACAATAATAAAAATAATATTCTAAATAACTTTTCTAAGCATGCAATTCGTATGAATAATAATGCTATAAACAATTCTATAAGCAACATGCAATCCATATATAAGCATCCTGAAAAAAAAAGAATAATTTGAAAATTTTACCACTTGATCGTGAAACACACACTCGTGGCTTATCAAGTTATTGGTGTCCTGTGCAGTACGATCATATGCTCGAATAAGTCTTAATTCTATACATGACTTTGCATTGTGAGGTTCTAGGTTTTGGATTAAATTCCAAATAGGAGGCATTGTAGTATTTTGAGGTGAGAAATTTGAAAAGGATCAATAAAAAATAAAGACAATCAATATCTAAAACAAAAAATGAGTTCAAAAGTGGATAAAATTATGCATAAATATTTTTTAGAATTAATCATTATTTAAGTATAATATTTACCAAGAATATTATTTATCCATGATTTTAGCCAATGAACATTTGCTTGGAAATTTTGAATTATCATATATTATGTGCATACGTGTGAGAATTAGTTTAGGTATGTACCTAGTCATGAGTGAGTGTATTTTCATTAAGAATTGTGAGGAAAATAAGGGATTGACAATTATTAAATATTTATTATATAGTATATTCATTATCCATGATTTTAGCTAGGTATGCATCTAGACATATACATGCATATGTGTTAAAAAAAATTAAGAATTGACATATAGCATGTATTTTATATGTAACGTCTGCATAAATTGATAATGCAAAATTTATATATGTAACGTTTACATGTGTGTGTGATTGCATGTTTATTAATATGGAGAGAAAATGATGGCATGATTATATGTGTAATTGAAGATCACAATTGATTATATTTATTATATAATAATGGTAGATATAATTATGTATATTATAATATAAATCAATAAATATAATTAGATATTATTTAATATATGTTTAGGCCGGAAAACTTTTTGCTATTGGTTTCCTTTAATATAGATATAGATTCGTTTCAAATTCTTGAAGGCACATCAAAGATTAGCAAATGACACACAATCCATCACATTAGAAATGCATACAAAAGAATAACCGAATATAAATGAGAAGTTGTATGTTACTATCCCCCTCCCCTCTCCTCCATTTACATGGTTAGCACTGTTATCGTTTGGAAACTGATTCCACCAGTCTCCTTAAGACTTGATGCTCGCAATATCTTTATTAGACCTATTGTACTTCATATGGCTCTTCACCAGTTGGCCTGAAGCAATGGCCGACATCAAAGACAGCTCTCCTGCAAGTACTGAACCGGCAACGATGGTGGCTAAGAGCCGGGCATTTGCTCCAGGAACCTCTCTATTCGCTCCCTTCACTCCCAACAGATTCAAGCACGCTGATTGGGATGCCAATTGAGTTCCACCTCCAACTGTACCCACTTCAATGCAAGGCATCGTTACCGAAACATGAAGGTCCTTTCCATCATTTACCGCTTCCATCATGGTGATGCAGTGTGAACTCTCGATATTTTGTGCTGGATCCTGACCCGTGGCTATATATATTGCCGACACGATGTTGCTAGCGTGTGCGTTGAATCCACCCAGAGCTCCAGCCATGGCTGAGCCCGTAAGATTCTTGAGCATGTTAAGTTCCACCAAAGAAGCAACATCGGTCTTGAGAACCTTAGTCACAACTTCTCCTTGTATCACCGCCTCGCACACCACCGATTTTCCCCTCCCTTCAATCCAATTCACTGCAGCTGGTTTCTTGTCCGAGCAGTAGTTCCCAGAAATGCCCATCACATCCATGTCGGGAAACTGCTTGTTGAGGAAGTCCATCACATTCTGAACACCCTTAGAAACCATGTTCATTCCCATGGCATCCCCTGTGCTGCACGAGAATCGGGTGTACAGATTTTTGCCGGCAATTGCGCACTTGATGTTTTGAAGCTTCGCGAATCTGCTGGAGCTGTTGAAGACGAGAGATAGGGTCTCGAAATTAAGAGGATCCTCAAGGAACATCTTCAACTCCGCAGCCCTCTTGGCGGAGGCGAACCTCACAACGGGAGCCCTAGTCATGGCGTCCCTGTAGAGGGAGCTGCTGGCCCCACCGGAGGCATAGATAGCCTTGCATCCTCTGTTGGTGCTGGCCACCAAGCATCCCTCTGTAGTCGCCATGGGAACCGAATACTCTTTTCCGTCCAAAAACAAAGGCCCTGCTATGCCCACTGGGATCTGAACATACCCCACCGGCATTTCGCAGCACTGCCCCAGGATCGACTCGTAATCGAAGCCCTCGAGGGGAAGCCCTTCTAGTGACTTGCCGGTAGTGCGCTGCAAAGCCTCGCGGCGGATGGCGGCGGCGCGGCGGCAGTCGCCCAGCTTCGATTCTAGGGCGTAAGAGGGGATTTTGCCCTCCACCACCAACTTCACAATTTCTTCATCCTGCTCGTCGATAACTTCCTCAGTCTTCTTAGGAGCTGCTTTGGGAGAAGCAATCTTAAGATCATCGAATTGCGGTGCGGCGGCGCAAGGGGTTTTCCGTGCATCATCCTTGATCATCAAGCGGTCCAAATCGGCGATTTCGTCCTCATCATCATCGGTAACATCTTCGTGGGGAGCGCGGGGAATAATGATGGACTGGACGAAACCGATGCCGAAGAAGCCGAGAAGATAGATGAAGGAGGCAACGAAAGTGACCATGGCGGCGATATCAGTGAGGGTAACGACGTGGAAGGGTGTGGAGTTGCGGATCTTCTCGCGCCATCGGAGGAGAAGGAAGTAAACAACGGAGAAGAACAGAGTGAAGAAGAATGCATTGGTGAGGTAAAGCGGAAGGGGTAAAGCATCGGACGCCTCGAGCGAGTCATCGCCGGCGACTTTCTTCTGATGGCGGCGGGCTTCCATTCTGATTAATCTGTATCCTCTTCTTCACCCAAAGAGAGTGAGGGAGCAGGCAGAGTAGGTTCGAAGACTGCACTGCTCACTGCTCACTGCTCGCTTCAGGAATTGGAAATGGAATAGGAATATAAGAATGTAGGGATGGAGATAGATAGATGAATTGAATGAGGAACAGACATTGGGAGTATTTATATGATAAATTGTTGGTCTTGGTCAAAAGGAAGGCGCGTTGCGCTTCCAGACTTTGAAATCGCAATCTCTTCTTTAATTAATTTAATTTTGTTTCTCAAAAAACAAAAGTAGGTAATGCGATTTATATTGAAAATCCGGTATTTTGGCGTAATGCCATACGTGTCTATTCAATAGTCAAATGCATTACACGTATAATTCTGACTAGTTAAGTAGTATAATCAATCCGCGTGAATAATTTTAAAATTTGGTATTACCAGTGGGATGTTTCTTCTTATCTCTATTCATCTGTTCAGTTCTCGTAAGCAGTATCCAGATAATTATAATAATAAAACAAATAAAACAGAGATATACATACACAAGTAGTTAACTGTTGCAATACAATTACTTCCTCTATAGTCTATAATGCACTAGTTTAATTTTTAATATAACTGTTGCAATTAGACGCCAAATCCCGCATAAAACGATACCCCTCTTTGTTTTCCACAATAGTCTATATAGAAACTCGTATAATACTCGAAATGCAATAATAATAATAATAATTTAATAAGAGACTAATCAATCACCAAATGGAAATTAAAAAAGGCAACTTCTTGCTATAGCAGCATACCCAATTTGACTTCCAATTCCTCCTCTTGCTTTTCCTGCCTACTTTCTCAACGTGTGTACTTTTTTGAATTTAATCATTTGTATACTCATCAAATAAAGGATTAGACTCGTATGAAACGTTAGAAAATTCATTTAGGGTCACTTGTCGTATGGTTGAAGTGGGTTTGTACCCAAGTAATTTGATGTAATTGATGGTGGGCTGAATTTCAATTCATCAAATTTTCTCATTAGTCCCCTAATAATATATGAATAATGGCATATTTAAGGTTCCCATATCTTTCTCTGGTCTGTCTTAGACTACAAAACAAAACGAGTCATTCATAACTTTGGCCTTTTCTTCGGTAGGTTTTCTAACAATAAAATAAATTTGAAATATGTAAAGAGAAGAAAATGAAAGCATCTGATGCTTGTGTCGCGTTCCAAAATGATTGTTCCTCGGATGGAATCTTTCTATAGTCACAACAGCAAAAATACTTCTTCTGCAGTCCTAGTAATATAACTTCCCTATCCAACATGAATATGAGGTCGTGACAGAAAGCCTGCGCCTCAATTTTATACTCTGTAGTCTGTACATAAACAAGGATCACTTGCATACTATAGGACCTATACTTGACTCAAATATAGTGCTCAAAACTCGCTGCACTTCCAACGAACTATGCTCGCTTCGAACAAGATCCACTAACAACGGAAACAACTCAGAAACGTACCTCTTGAAAGAATCTCTTTCTAGACTACCCAAAATCTGCATCACTAACAGAACTATAGGAGTTCGTGCTGCTAGTTCCTCCTTCTTGGCTGAGCCCAATGGAAGAATGCAGTGCCCCGATGGTTTATTTGCCGCCTTATCTGAGGCATATTCAAATCCACTGCATTCAAGGTATACTTGCAATATTTTCTTACATACACACACAAGCTCCGCTTCAAGATTCTTCTCCTCTGACAAAGATGCATTGTTCACTAGTAGATCATGCAAAAAGTTTAGGTAGCTTTTGTATGACTCGTTTTCAAAGTGAACAAGTGGTGGACCTGGGATCTCCAGCATAGAGCATGCTCTATCTAACTTAGACATTAACAAAACTTGGGAGTTCAATTCATGAGCATGAGATGATACCGATGAAAAGATATCACGTAGTGTGATGACAATATTTGCAGAAAAGGACTTCCAGTGCATCTTGTAAAGATCAGTGACAACCTGTGAGAGCCAGGAGGAAGATCAGCGTGAAAGTTAAAACATTTTGGACCTCAACCTAAATTAGTTATGCCACAAACAAACAGATAGTAATAGAAACACTAAATATTAAACAGATACTACTGTATTTCACTCTTCTACAGGTAATAAAACTAGTATGTTATATTCATACGCACAAAAAATTGTTATTTCATATTATTTTCAGCGTCTATTTCTTCATCCAAAAACATGATAGAATCACAACAGAAAGGAAATTTTACACATTTGTTTGAGCATATTTCCAATACTGGCCTAACCCTCCCTTCCAAAAATCTATCACATTACATTCCAGAATTTAGTTTTCAATCAGTTAACGAGACAGCTTGGCATACTCTTAAGAAAAAAGAATTGGCAGGGAGGTGATCCTAATTTGTATAATTTATACATATAAAGACAAGGGACATGTACAGCCTATGAGAATAAATAAAGTTTCTGACTGGGGCGTATAATATGCTAAAATAACAGTCAATCCAGACTGAATAAACTATACAAACTATTTAATTGAGATATTATTAGATGACACAAGTCTGCTGCAGGCTCCTGCAAATTATTTAATATTGACATTAAAGCACCAGAAGAAATTAGAATGACCACAGTACAAATGCATGTCTTTGATATGGGGGTGGGTGGGGAGGAAGGGAGGGGGTGGAGAAAGAAAGAGAGTATGGACCTGTAAAATGAGTAGCTGCATATTAATATGGACTTTCATTCTTGACACAATATATGCAACAGATTGCAGGTCCCCATTATCATGCTCATAGCTATTTACTCCATGGCCAGTCGACAATTCCATTTCATTATCAGGCTGAGAAACATCGGGAATTTCAATGCTCTCCATGGTTTTCAAAAGCTTAAGAAAACCAGGCAAAGTGGATTCAGCAGCCTCTTTCAAACAAAGAACAATATCTTGCCATTCAGCTTCAGAAAGTTTGCTTCCTAAATCAGTAGCCAAGCGCATCAAGGCAGCTACACCTGCGCTTGAGGGACCTTGACCTGGACTTTTTATAAACCCCACTAGTATAGATACTACTCCATGCATCTGGGTTCTAACTAAATCAAAGAAATGGACAAATAAGTCAAGAAGACACTCTGCTGCAACTACAGAAGTTTTAGAATCCCATATGTTCCCATCAGGATGCAAGGGTGCATAATTCAAAAAGGAATCCTCCTTATGTGCCTCTTTAATATCCCCAGTAATTCTGAATATTGGAAAGATGGCGCAATTGAAAACATTAGCCCAGAATGGTTGTGTGAAAAGTTGACCATGATCATTTAGAATGTTGAACAGGACTTCCAGAGCACTCTTTCTGATGTCTGCTCGAGGATCTGATGTCAACTTTGATAGCCCTGAAACCAAATTAATAGGTAAATAATCCAGAGCTTACAGCAAGGGAACCCATCATGTGTTTTTGTGATCAGATTTGACAAGAACGATTTTCAACTAAAATCAGATACCTGAGAGCAAAGGAATCCAGAAATAACCATAGTCATCCTTGTCTGCATAAGTTTGACCACCCACAGCATTCTCCTTCAATACTTGACTGCTTGAATCATCCTCATTTTTTTCAGTACAAACAAGTCCGCCATCTGCAAGTTTGACAGCACAGAACCGCAGGAAGGCAATAGCATTGAGGCTGACATCACTGTTAAATCTACTGTTTGTGAATGTGATGAGGCACTTGACACAATCTGTAAAGGTCAAAGCTTCTGTCTCAGTTATGTATGGGAAATATTCTCGCACAATTTTCTCCATTGTTTCAAAGGCCAGCAAGACTATGCTCTTCCTTTCATCAGCTGCAGCAGCCGTGAAAACCTGAAAGCAAATTTTCGGAGTTCAATCAAGGCCTGACAAAAAGTTCAAAAAATTGATATGCAAAACAAGTTGCCGTTTTCAATCTTAACCGAAGCTTGACAAATTAATTAAGTTCACCAGCCAGTTAAAACCAAAATTTTCAGTCTAGTGCAACTATCAGCCATCTCAAAGCTGAAGAATTTCAAGTTAATGCCCCACTGGCAGCTGAACAAGTAAAAGTAACTTAAATTTACATGACAGTTCCATATAAAAATAATTTAAAGAAATCACGATTAAGCTGAGTGCCAAGCTGCAAAAGCACAGGCACTGCAATATAATTCAGTATCAGAGAAGATAGTCAATAAGTAAATAAGCCGAGTAATTTTCTTGCAGGAAAAAGGATTAAATTGGAAAATAAATAAGGCCATCATACAGAGTCCTTTCAGTTTTGACTGTATCTGTGAAACCATTAGCTTACTTGATGTTTATTCACTAAGCACTAATGACCATATGATTGCATTGTTCAGAAACAAATGGTGACAGGTCCAGAATCTTCAACTACCAGCTAATGTTCCTAGGATTGGGCTGGTTGCCCAATAAAATGAGGTTGGCTGATGCTCATGAAGTGATTGCTTTTGTGGGGACAGGATTTTCACGGTATTTTCTTCAAGAATGACAAAGGTTTTTACTTGGAAAGAGAGTGCTAAAACATGAAATGACAAATTACCGTGAAAACACTCTTCCATCCGGATTTAATGTTACTGACCCGACTGAGGACCATCTGCGAGATACACCGAACTATCAACTCTCTTATCTCTGTGGAACTACTTTTCTGCATCACAACTGCAAAGGGTCGTAAAAACTCATTTTGAAAGTTGTAATTTGCTAGTTCTTCTCGTTCTAGGAATTTCATAGCAAGTTGCCGCAGTGAGTCCATAACAAAGATTGCAACAGACAGGTTTTCTGACAAGCCAACCGCCACGAAAAACTCAGAAAGGACACTCCATATCCTGGACCACACGAGTCTTATGCGATTCATGTTATAATGCCTGCAAAACAAAGGACATAAATTTGTTTCACTTCTTAATTCAAATGACAATGATAGATAGTAAGATAAACCATTACTTCAAGTTCAGGAAAGAATCTTACGCAACTTCCACGAGTTTTGTGAGGCTAAACACGCGTGGATCAGTTGGAGACTGTAATTCTGACATGGATACCTTGCAGAGTGCCGTTACAAAAGACACAATTGCCTCACTGTTTAACCTTTGGCTATGAGCAAAGATGTGGTTTAATTCAAAATTGCCAATTTGATCGAGCAAATACAAGTTTGAAATGAAACTGTTGATCTGCTCTGTAGAAACAAGACCAGGAGAGTTGCCTCCAACAGAGGTGCTATCATAAGAGCCCCCTCGAACAACTGCCATTACAGCTGGGTTTTGAAGTGTCCCCTTTCTCTTCAGAGATGGATAAGATGTATTTTTTAATGTATTTTCATCAGCTTCTGAATTAGATGTATTAAGGAAGGATGAATCAGAAGGTGCTCCCTCTCCCAAGAGCTGCAAATTCTCAAACCGGGATAAACATGTTAAAATGTGTTCCCATGCTTCCTGAAGGTAATTGCCATCTTCAATAGCTATCAATATAATTGCCTGGAAAGGAAACAGAATTTGCCCTCAGATACTTCCATGGAATAGGAATACTAATTATTTTCCAAAATAAAAATAATCCCAAGTCCCAAACAATCAGCTCATAAGTCACAAGTTCTCGTAAACCAACAATCTCTAGAGTACTTCTCGTGATGATCACAAGTTAAAGCAACCAGAAACTACACAAGTGGTTTATCCAGTGAATAATCAAACTGCCAATTACCTTAACAGCATCTACATTTTTTTGTTTCATATCTGCAGCACAATGGAGATAAGTGAACTTCGCAACAGTGGTAACAAAAGCATCCCTCTGGGTCTGCATCCCCATTGTTGCTGTAACATGCACAGCATATCGAAATCCCTGCAAGCACTGAGAAGTAGCTTCCTTTTCATCAGTCTGACCTAGAGTTACACTGAATGCAGCAAGCATTGGGCCCCAGCAAACTTCAACCATGAATCTCAGTATTGCAGGATCGGCTACAGCATAATAAACAGCTCTGCAGAAGAAGAAAAAATATGCTTGAGAGCAAAACTGCAAGATCATTCCTCAGAATGAATGACCAGAAACAATAATCATAACACCGCAATTATGATAATGTACTCTTAACTGCATCAAATAACTTTTTTCCACTTAGTCCAGTAGGCATTTCTAGCTACAACTTACAAGTGGAAGGTATTAGTTCTAAACAACTAATATCTAATATATAAAGTCTAGTAACTAATATAACTGTGGAAGCTGGATCTTACTCTGATTTTCCAGATTTTGCTTTAAACTGCTCCTGGATATGTTTTAACAGATCGCGATTTGCACCCAAAGGTCTTTCTTCAGTCTGCTTCCAGACCAGATTGAGTATGCCATCCAATCCCAGCATCCTATTCAGGCTGTTTCCTTGTTTGCTTTGCGGAGCAGAAGGATCAGGCTTCATTTTAATCTCATTTTTCACGATTTGGTCATACAGTGTGCTCAAATAATCCTCAGGTAGGTCCTTGCCATCATCTATGCCTCGGTTATTCCGGATGAAATCAGCCTTGGTCATCTTAAAAGTAAAAAAGCCAATCATAATATAGGTCAGATGGCATTATCAATAAATTTACTTTTGTCATTATGCAAGCTTTGGAGGCAATAACATCATTGCTGTATACATTTCTCTAGATATATTCCATCAGCACATTATTTCTGAAAATACTATCAGAGGCAGTCATTTAATAGCAGCCTGTGTTTTTTTCTACACAAAATAAAAGATAATAGAAGAACGAATATTCCTAAATAAACTAAAGAATAAAGAGTAAAGTAAACTACTAAACTTGAAGTATCAGATATGCACCTTATCCTTTACCATACTATTATGGGCATCAGTGTTGAGCATTATGACTGAGTAAGCAAGGACATATGCCGTATCTGCACTGGTAAATGAGTTTGGGCTGCATTTACAATAACGTTCAGCAAATTTTTCCATGATGCGGTCTATCTTTTGTGCTTCTCCGGGCAACCTAAATCCTCTTAGGAAGAATCTGATTGCTTCACCAAAGCCCATGTTTTCAAAGTTAAAGGAGTCTACATAAGCGTGCATAACTTTCATAGGGAATTCCTCCCTCTCACCAAAATAATCACCTATTATACTTTCATTTAGGCCAGGAGTACTCTTGAGAAACTTAGCCACTTCTTCAGGGGAGCTGCCAACTTTATTGGCGTTAATTAAAAAGTCAATTCCCTTTGATGGTTTTCTGTTGAACAATGTAACACCTTTCTGCAGACATTCCAATGACGTGATCATTAAAGTGTTCCAAATCGAGTCCCCGACGAAATAAAAGACTAGAATAATACAATGTTAGGAAGCTAATTTACACAATGCATTTTAACATTCTTAATTGAACACTATCCTCACATTAACTTGCCAAAACTTAGTGGCTGGTACTTCAGAAAGAATTCTTGAGGAAACAAATAAATTTACTTGAAGTTACAGAACAATTAATCAAACCTGAATTTGCAACTTATGAGCTCGGCGCTGCTCCAGTGTTGCAGCATCAGAAATCTCCGAGTTTGCTTCTGGGTGTATCTCGTAATCAGCATTATTTGCATCATCCATTAGGTAACTGGGACTGTCGGCTGAGCTCTCATTATCAGAGGACTTTGTTGGATGACTTTCTCCAACTTTCAGCTGTTGGTCCATCCATGATCCCATTGATTTAATTATCCTAACCAGACACTTAACTGATTCCTGACGAAATGTCATATCTTGGACAGGAGACAAGGAGGTTACTGAACCAGGAGGTGGACCTAGAGCAGTTTTCAGGAGACCATTGACAGTCCTGCAAAACATCATGTAAATTAAAAATTGATACATCTTATAAATCACTAAAGGTGATTGAAGTCTAGTAAGATTTGTCTACTGAAGAACATTTTAATGATAGTTAAAAGATATACCAAAAACTTTAGGGAATCAAAAAGCATAATAATATATGGTGTTACAGATCTCCAAATTGCAAGATGAGAGAGGTCAAAACAATTTTAAGTCTATAAGAAATTCGTTCACCTAAAGCGAGCAACCATGCTGATTAACATTCCGATTCCCCCTCACCCTCCCCTAAATCCATCTTACCAAGCACCTCCCTCCGCCCCAAGTACTACACAGCTACATCAACAGAAGGATGCAGCCTCAGTAAAAGTAGTGATATCTAACTAGTGGCATCTAATCATAACTATCTTCATGAAGAAATAAATCTGGACCCAATCCTTTACCTTTCAAATATGTTTGGAGCCTCCACATCACAGTCATAGTTGACAAAAATATCAATAACAATCTGTGGATCCTCCGAGATCTTCACCAGTAAACTTAAAACAGTCATCTTCTGCAAGAAACTCGGCTGAAGCACATTCTCTAGAACTCGAAGAATCAGCATGGGAAAAAATATTCCAATCTCTGATTTCAACCCGGACCTAAATTTTGACAACAAGTTCCAAAATATTGAGCAAAGAAGTTGAAAAATAGACATTACAGATAGTGCACTGCTCTTCAATAATGACAGGCACAGGTACTGCTTGATAGCATTAAGAAACCTGTTAAGGGAAGAACATATTAGTTACTTCGTAAATACATCGTTCTCCTCATCTAAGAAAAAGATAATCAAGAAAGAATCTTTCTAAAACTTAGCACTTGCCTTTCGTTTGTTCGCCAAACTGAGCCTGCATTTCCCATGATAACGTTCAAGAGCTCCAGGGAGAGGGTTTTTCCCCTCAAAAGAATATGATCATCGGAATTCTCTTGTGACGAAAATTTCATAGATAACTTGCATAAATTCTTGAAGAGCATAAAACCATCCTCCCTGATCCTGCTGTACCCGCTAAGTTCAGCAGCAGTCTCATCAACAGGTTTTCCGCTTTCTTCATCAGTTCTTTCTTCAGAATCTTTGGAACCATTTTCCAAATCCATGGGCAGTTTTGGAATAAGTGGATTATCCTTACACTCCATAATTTCATTGATGAAGGTTTGAGCGTAATGTATGGAATTTCCTTCGTTAAGATTCCTATCAGCAAACTCGAGCAATTCAAAAACAGAAACATTTTTTACATCAACGAGCATTGAGTTCTCCTCCAGCCTGGTGAAAACAATAATCATCATCTGGGCAAGAACAGCCTTGGCACAGATCTGATTTGTACCACTGTGGCCGCCCAGGTACACATTGTAGCAGGACCTGACGATATAGATAAGACAATCACCACGTATATGAATGCAGGGGGATCTAACAGCAGCTAGCAGAACCTTGAGGACGGCAAGCTCGACGGCCTCCTCTACGATGGCAGCACATTTGCAGACAGAATCAATGAGATGGAACACAGTCGACGCATCCTCCTTGATTTCACAACCGCGGATGAGGCCAAAAGAAAAGAGCCGGAACGCACAATCGAGAGCAGGCTCGACAACCTTGGGGTAGGACGATTCGAGTGCGGTGATGATTGGTTGAAGAAGGAAGTCGGCATCGGAAGGAGATAGGCCGTAGAGCGGAGAACAGGAGGCGGGATCGGATGGATCGTCGGAGAGGGTCTCGAGCTTGTCGAGAGCAGATTTGCAGGCGGAAACGAGCTGGGAGTGCTTTCTCCATGCCACATTCTTCACAATCTTGTCCAGCGAAGGCCCCAGCACCCACCCACAGTGGGAGGCCCCACCTAGGGTTTGCGACGCCGACATCTTCCCACCCTACCGCTCCAATTCCAGACACCACATTCGCCGTCGCCGTCGCCGCCTAACTATATAATCATAATAATAATAATAATAATAATTCCCTAAATCTCAAAAACGGATTTGAGTGAGCATGTGCGATGCGTGAATGAATCTGATAGGATAGTGGCGATATACACAGGCAATCACAGTCGTGGTGAATCAGAAGTAAATCCACTGCTTTCGATCTAAAATCGGATCGCCCTTACCACCTTGCTTTCCGATTTCTCTTCTTCTCTGTCGTCTCCTTTTTCTTTTTTTCTTTTTCTTTTTTCTTTTTCTTCATTTATTTTGTTTAATTATTCATTTAAGTCGATACTCCAAATCTCCAATAGTATTATAGTAACAAATCCAACTCCAAAGGAAACAAAATACAAACACAATAAATTTTTTGACTCGCCTCTTTCAAACTTTTAATCAAAATGAATTACTACTATATTAAAAACGATTCTCTTTTTTTGAATAAAATTTTCCTTATTCTACAAGGAAAATAGGAGGCAATACTATGCACTTCCAAACTTCGATAATAATTAAATATTAATGGTCAGCCTTTACAAATTGCAATTAGTATGACCCAAAATCTTGATGCTGGCTTGATAATACTCCTCTTCCCTCCATCGTTCTCGCTTTGCCATTTTAATTTTATTGGGAGTATTTAGTCATTTTGGTCTTTGGGTTATTTCATTCGTATATTACCGGGCTGTTGTATCTTTATGAAGCCCATTCTTTTGTTAGGCCCCTTTTGTCTTTGCTGTACTTTATATAGGTTTTACCTAGTTGTGAATAACAGAGATGTTGATGCAGCAACACACATATCTTAACATGGTATCAGAGCCGAAAACCTGATAACCCTAACCCTAGACTTCAAAGCCTTACTCGCTGCACGTTTGAATCGTTTGATTCGCCATTCCCAAAATGCCAGGAAAAGACGATGACAAGCAGATCACCGGCGATTCAGCAGGGACATCTGATATCTCAAAAATCGTCATTGATCCTATGTCGCCATATTATCTTAGTGGCTCTGATAAACCTGGAGATGTTCATGTGGGAGTTCTCCTTCGCGATGGTAACTACGGCGATTGGTTAGATGATATGACTAACTCGTTGTATGCGAAGAACAAGATCGGATTTGTCAATGGTGAATTATCGATGCCGAAATCTGATTCTCCTTTCCTGCCCTATTGGCAACGAAATAATGCCATGGTGAAGGGCTGGTTACACAGCAGCATGGAACCAGAGATTCGTCAAAGCGTTAAATTCAGAACAGCGCGTGAGATATGGAGCGATCTGGAGGAACGTTTTGGCAAAGAATGTGCGCCACGCACATATGAATTGCGACGCACATTGGGGTTAATTCGTCAAGATGGAACTACTGTTTCGGCGTACTATAGCAAATTGCGTCGAATCTGGGATGAAATCATGGCTCTTACACCGCCTCCGATATGTACTTGTAACGGCTGCACTTGCAATCTGTCAAAAACACTTGCTGAATCCCGCGATCGGGACAGATTGTATGATTTTTTGATGGGCCTCGATGATGTTTTTGGTTCTATTCGCACGCAAATTTTAGGCACCAGACCTGTTCCCAGCCTTAGCACCGCATATCACTTGGTGTCGGAGGACGAACAACATCGTTCCATCTCCAATGCACGTCGATCCTCCACTGATGTAGCGGCCTTCCAAGTGCAACCCAAAAGGGAGTCGGATAATGAACGTCGGGGCGTGAGTCGCGAAGCACGCATCTGCACTCATTGTGGTAAAACCAACCACACGGTTGAAACTTGTTTTGAGAAAATTGGATATCCATCGCACTGGAATGTGAGAGGAAAAGGGGAGAAATCTGGTACTCGACGTGATGGACAACGGAAATCCCCTCTGTCTCGGGCTGCACAAGTAGACAGCGGGTCCTCCGCTGTCCCGGGTCTCTCAGTCGAGCAGTTGGCTCGATTAACGCAATTTATGAGAAATGAATTCAGTTTGAATGGAACCACATACACTGCAGGAACATCAGTCAATATGGCAGGTAAACTACCATCCTCGCAACCATGGATCATCGACTCGGGTGCGACTGAGCATATCACTTGCGATGGCGATGCACTTTGTGAACTAGTGGCTAACCCATCGGAGCCACCCGTTCGAATCCCTAATGGTGATATCATACCCGTTAAGGGTGTTGGGGGTGCTTACTTGCCCAATGGATTATATCTTCCCCATGTTCTTTATGTTCCGCAATTTCATTGCAATCTTCTCTCAGTCAGTCGCCTCATCAAGGATCTTAATTGTGGACTTATATTTCTTGGTGATTTTTGTGTTTTTCAGGACTTACTCTCGAGGAATCTGATTGGAATGGGTAAATTTTGTGATGGTCTATACTATCTGGAGCCTACGAAGACTGCAACAAAGGCATTTTCTGCTAGTGTGGATGCTATATCTTGGCACCGACGTCTGGGTCACGCTTCTGACAGGAAGGTGCAACACATCAGTCAGTTTAGTGGTTTCAAGCGTAGTACTATCTTTTGTGATTCTTGTTTGAGGGCTAAACAAACTAGATTGCCCTTTCCTGTTAGCACTAGTAAAACTTTGCAATGTTTTGACTTAATTCATTGTGATATTTGGGGAAGTTATAAGCATGATACTATAACTGGTGCCCGATATTTTTTGTCTATTGTTGATGATTATAGTAGAGGTGTTTGGGTTTACTTGCTGACAAATAAGTCTGAAGTGGCAAAATGTTTGATGCAATTTTATAATATGGTGAGCACACAGTACACTCAAAATATCAAGCGTATTCGTTCCGACAATGGAGTTGAGTTTCAGTCTGCTACTTTGCTTGATTTTTATACTAAGCATGGAATTCTCCTTGAAACTTCTTGTACGGATACACCCCAACAGAACGGGGTTGTTGAGCGCAAGCATAGACATATTCTCGAAGTTGCTAGGGCTTTGCGTTTTGAGGCAAATTTACCTATTGAATTTTGGGGTGATTGTGTTTTGACTGCAGTTTATATCATCAATAGATTACCATCTACTATTATTGCCAACAAAACCCCCCATGAGATTCTCTTAGGAAAATTGCCTTCTTATGATCACATGCGTGTATTTGGGTGCTTAGTGTATGCTCATGACAATAAGCGAAAGGATAAATTGGGTGAGAGGGGGAGCCCTTGTATTTTTATTGGATACCCAATTGGTCAAAAGGCGTATAAGGTCTTTGACTTAGGCACTCACAAAGTCTATAGTTCGAGAGATGTTACATTCTTCGAACATGTATTTCCCTTCAAGAACTCGGTTCCTAAGGATCTTGATTTGGAACCCACGTTTGAGCACACAGTGGAACAAGCTCGAAAGTTTATTCTTGGTCATCACCCCCATGGGTTCTCGCTGCCCTTCATCAAGCTTGACACTCCCAGCATTGCACCGCGAGGTGCGAGCTCTTCGGCGCCCGACCCTGTGATACATCAAACCCCTACTGAGCCTCCTTCTATCACGGCATCTGCTCCTCCTGAGCCTGCCCCTACTATTGCACCCATGATTGAAACATTTGTGGGTCGACAGGCTGATTCTTTGGGTTCCCGAGTCGGTCAACGAACTCGACGTCAACCGAAGCACTTGGCCGCCTATGATACTGATTTACCTCCATCTATAGACCATTCACAGCCCACCGCCAACTCAGTGAACTCGACGGTATATCCTTTATCTCACTTTGTCACTTATGATAAATTTTCACCTACTCACAAAGTTTTTCTAGCCGCCATCACATCTTGCGATGAGCCTAAAACTTTTAAACAGGCTATCCTGAATCCTCTATGGCGTGAAGCCATGCAAAAGGAGATTAAAGCTCTCGAAGATAATGGTACGTGGAAGTTAGTACCTCTTCCGCTAGGAAAGAAAGTTGTTGACTCCAAATGGGTGTACAAGATTAAATATAAACCCAATGGCGACGTCGAACGCTATAAGGCCCGATTAGTGGCAAAAGGTTTCACACAAATTGAAGGAGTGGATTTCCACGAGACTTTTGCCCCTGTCGCCAAACTTGTCACTATACGGTGTATGTTGACTATAGCTGCAAAGCGAAATTGGGAGGTTCATCAACTCGATGTGAACAATGCTTTCCTACACGGCGACTTACATGAGCATGTATATATGCGCATCCCTCAAGGCTTTGCCAAACAAGGAGAAACTCGTGTTTGCAAATTGCTCAAGTCTCTTTATGGTCTCCGGCAGGCCTCACGCAATTGGTACCATAAATTCACAGAAGCTCTTTTGACGATTGGCTTTCGTCAATCCAAGGCGGATCACTCTCTCTTCATATTTCGTCGAAATACCACCTATGTTGCTGCACTTATTTATGTCGATGATGTCTTATTAGTCGGAAATGACTCTTCTCGCATCGCTACTATTAAACAATATTTGGATGCGAAGTTTACTATCAAGGATTTGGGTGCACTAAAATATTTCCTTGGTATTGAAGTTGCTCGTTCACCTGAAGGATTCGTTTTGAGTCAACGAAAGTATACGCTTGACATCTTGGAGGATAGCGGACTCCAAGCAAGTCGCCCTTGCAACTTTCCAATGGAACAAAATCTCAAATTACGACCTGATGATGATAGCCCGTTTGTTGATGCCTCGCAATATCGTCGACTTATTGGGCGGTTGCTTTATCTCACGGTCACTCGTCCCGATATTGTTTTTCCGGTGAATATGTTGAGCCAATTTCTTTCTGCTCCGCGTCAGTCTCATCTGGATGCAGCTATACGGATTTTGCATTATTTGAAGTCGACACCTGGCCAAGGGATCTTTCTTCCAGCCGATGGTGATTTTACCTTGGAAGCATATTGTGATGCCGACTGGGCCGGTTGTTCATTCACTCGGCGTTCTAGCACCGGCTATTTTATTTCCCTTGGTGGTTCTCCGGTTTCCTGGCGAACCAAGAAACAATCTGTGGTGTCTCGCTCTTCCGCTGAAGCTGAATACCGTGCTATGGCTGTCACGGTCAGCGAAATCCTTTGGCTCCGTTGGCTTTTACGTGATTTTGGTGTTTATCAAAATGGTCCGACAACTCTTTTTTGTGACAATCAGGCAGCTCGTCAAATTGCCATGAACCCCGTGTTTCATGAACGCACCAAGCATGTGGAAGTTGATTGTTACTTTGTTCGTGAGCGAGTCGTTAGTGGTGATATCCTACCGTCTTCAGTGTCTACTCTTCATCAAGTTGCCGATATTTTTTACTAAGGCCCTCGGTGCTGAACGGTTCAAGTTTCTTCGGGGCAAGCTGGGTGTTCGAGACCTTCACACGCCATCTTGAGGGGGAGTATTGGGAGTATTTAGTCATTTTGGTCTTTGGGTTATTTCATTCGTATATTACCGGGCTGTTGTATCTTTATGAAGCTCATTCTCTTGTTAGGCCCCTTTTGTCTTTGCTGTACTTTATATAGGTTTTACCTAGTTGTGAATAACAGAGATGTTGATGCAGCAACACACATATCTTAACAAATTTGTTCACCAAATTTCTTTTCATTTTTCTTTCTATTTTTAACATTGTATCCACTCACTATAATTTAATGTGGATTTCATTATCTACTCATAACATTAAACACCATCTAACTTTTCTCCGCCCACTACACTTTACCCTTTACCAACCAAAATCATTCCATTTTATTAAAATCCGTGACGGGTCAAAATGAAAAAACATTGGTGGACGGAGGGAGTATATCAAAAACCATTGTTCTAAAAGTTAGCTAGCAGCCGTCAAATATCACTAGATGCTAGTCGGAATTTGACTGTTTAAGCGGAATAGTTAGTCTAGTCAATTGAAAATGGGATTAGGCAGATGGAGTCAGCTACATGATATTTTATCAATGACCGTCAAAACTCTAATCATCCAACTATTTTAATATTTTATTTATTATTTTTTTTCATTTTTTATTGTAATTTCATTCAATCAAACAATCAAACCACTTCAATTTTTTTTTAGTTTATCAATGACCATTTCAACTATGCAACATAATATTAAATTCTTTATTTTTATTTTATTTTTATTATACATATTATAATTGATTTTGTTACAAATAATTAGAATAAATTACTATTATTGAAAATATTAAAAATATAAAACGACAATTTTCATATAAAATATTAATTTTGACAAAATACAACATAAACAAATTAATTCTCTAAATTATAATAATCTAAATGCGAGTAATAAAATATATTAATATTGATCTCTATTAATGAAAAGATAAAAATTCTGATTTAATTTTTTATTTTTTTAAAATATGTTTTACAAAAATCATTTCAATTTTAACTACATATATTTACAATTAAAATTAAAAATAAAAACAAGTTGTCATCCTCCTATTGGCACAAGGAAGAAAAGAGACCATGTCTATTTTTATTACTTGATATCTGAACTTGAGGAAAAAGACTACTGATAAACAGAGATAAAAAGAATATATTTTTTTTTTCTATGGACAAGTATAATAAGTAGTACTACTAGCTAATAAATGAAGTTCGGTAACCTATAACAACTAGTAATGTTGATAGATAATTGCTTTGTTGTTTTTGAAGTCCAAGTTTCGAACCGTAATACTGATTTCATTTATATATATAGATATATGTAAGAGTGTTGCTAAATAGCTATATATACATATGTGTGGCCAGTAACACAATAGAAATGGAAATAAAATTAAAAAAAAATTAAATTTAAAGTATACATAAAAACTAAACTCCATATGAAATTTTAATAATTTCTTTTTCATAAACAACTTATCGTTTTATGTATGTGGTCAATCATATATATGTAACCAATCAGATTTATGGCATAGGTAATACTCTCTTCATTCACGAAAACTTATTTATTGAGATTTGGCACAAGTTTGAAGAAATGATTTTAATGTATTAGTGATTGGATAATGGTATCACACTATTTATATGTAAGTGAATGAAAAAAAACTTAGAGAATGACTAATAATTGAATTAATTAAATATGTTTTGAGTAGAATGATTGTCTCAAATTATTTAAAATTAAATATGTATTGTAAATATATAATTATTATAAAATTTATAGTGAATCTAACAATATGAATATATATAAATATTAAAAATAAAAATAAGATTTTTTTTTGAATAGATTAAAATATAAAATTATGCAATTTTTCCGTGAACAAAATGATTTTTTTTGTTTTATGATTTAAGCCGTTACTGATAGAGTGAATTACTCAACTTTTTTTCACTTGTAGTTGATTCTTACTTTATCTGCAAGAGAGTGTATGTTTATCTTATGATAATCACTCACGATGAACATTATAGAACGATAATGTTTAATTTATCAAGCTTTAACCGTAATGACTTTATAAAAATAGTTTGTTTATTTATATGTTATTTTGTGTTAATTATATTACTAGTTAAAAAAATTATAATAAATAAATAATAATTAATCACGAACATAAAATTATTTAAATTCTAATCACAATTTTTACTTTTTTGAGAGCCAGGATGTCCCCTTTAGATGATAGAGCAATCCACACACACGTGTATATATACATGAGAGATTCCCTTTAGTGAGAATTATGAATTTGTCAAATTTAAAATGGATGCATGTGTATATTTGAAAATAAAAATATTGTAAAAATATTTTTTAAATTATATGATAAAAATTAATATATTCATTAAAAATGTGTTTTTTTACGTATTTTAAAACAAAATCTTTAGTAACGTTCTCTTCATCAATTTCATCCAAAAGCCCACATTCATCGTCATTAAAACAAGCTCATTTACTTTTTCTTTAGACACAATTATTTATAAATATGATTTAAGTAACATTAATTTTGAAAAAATAATATTTTCTGCAAAAAAAAGATAAAAAACACACATATATATATATGGATAATCCGCCGAAAATAAGGGCTGATCTGTTGAAAACATCCCTTGAGTATCAATTTATTTAAACATTTGATATTTATACAACATGTAAAATGAATAATATTTTGTTATAACATAAGATTTAGTTCTGATGGCAACAATATAGATACACATACACGATTATAAAACAATTAACTTTAATTTATTGATATCTGCATCTGTGTAAATTGAAAGTAGAAAATGAGATTTCCGGGCGGGGAACCTCATTATTATACAGAAGAAAGTCAAGTAAATAGCTGAGCAAACCACCCCATGCAACTAACTAATTACTAAGTGGTGCCACGTGGAAAAATAAACAATAAACTATAGGGAAGTGAAAGAAAGAGTAGTGAATACATGAAGCTTTTATTTTATAATTTACGTGATAATACTATGCAAGGCACTTTAGTCTTTAATGCAGTACCCCAAGCATATGGACACTGATTGATCCATGCTTACTTAGTTACTTCCTCAACGTATGCAAAATATATTCTGCATATAGATCACTGCATCCAATATACGTACAAAAACACTAGTTCAGACATATATTATATATTAGTAATATATAGTAAGAAATAAATATATATAGTGAATTTGCATGCAGAGGCAATTACTCACATGGAAGATTGAACAGTTTGAATAGCAATTTCGGGAGGCAAGAACTCATTCACCGCCACCTCTTTATTTTCATTCTTTTTATCTGCAAATTAATAAATAATACACACATATATAAAGTGTAAGTGTATGTATATATATATAATATATGTAAATTAAATGGAAAAATTGAAAAGGAAAAGGAAAAAGATTACAGTCTTCAAAGAAGCGTCGGATTTCAGTAAGGCGATGCGGGGCGAGCTGTTTGATGTCGGTGTAGTGCCTGTACTCTGGATCATCAGCACATACTGCTATCAGCTTATCATCTTTCTCCCCCTGCACGCAGTTTATATGTATCGATCTTCATTTAATATTAATTCCACAAAAATACTAATATAAAATTTAAAGAAAGAGAGACAGACACTTATAGTTATATAACGTACCTGATCAATCATAGGCATCAACCCAATAGGCCTGATTCTCAGCAAGCTGCCCGGAAGGACTGGCTCCTGCATACAGTTCCAACACTCTTTACTCTTTACAGTATATATTAGTTCATAATACCACATTTTATTTGATGGTACTAGAAATATACATCTATATATCAATAGATTAGCAAATATTCATGCAGAACTAGATCTTAATGTATGTATAATATGATTTATGAAAAGACAGAAAACGTTCACGTACCTGCATAAGGACCAAGACATCGATTGGATCATTGTCTTCACACAGTGTGCGTGGAATGAAACCGTAGTTATGAGGGTATACCACCGACGAGTATAGAATACGATCTACCTGAATTGTACGTTTCTCAACATCAATCTAGTTTAAAATCAACAAACCATGCATGCATTAATATATATAAATATATACCTTAATGAGGCCAGTTTTCTTGTCAAGTTCATATTTGACTTTACTTCCTTTTGTTATCTCCACAACCTGTATACACATGCATCAGCTTCTATTAATTTAATTGATCAATTGACTAAGAAGCTAGCTCGTTTCATGCACGTGGCTTGAAGACCTACGCAGTTGAGGATGTGAGGTGCTTCTGGGCCTGCAACCAAACCAATTAAACAAACTCTCTTCAATCGATTGCTTCATTTCCTCGTTACAATTAATATTTAATTAATTTGCAAGGAACGCAATTAGAAGGTGTAATTAATTACCAATATCAACGTCATGCCAAAGATGTGCGACGACTGATCTTTTGGATAAGGAAGACAGAATCCTTTTGTTCAGTTTGGGGGAGCTTGATTGTGTTTGTTCTGCAGCCTTGCTCATTGTATATCAATTAATCTGCAACAAATCAAATAATATTAGACAAAATTAATGTATAATATATTGATCAGATCTCCAGCTGGATCTGTTTATAGAACAAAATCAAGAAAGGTGCATGCGGTAATACTTTCGATTTGTATAAATCAAGCAAAAATGATCGATGTTAGTGGTAATAATGTGGTATTGATCTCGAATTGAATTAGGTAGCACGATATATATATGTGCTACCTGCAGTTACTATATATGCGAACACGTACACATGTAAATCGATCCACACAAAAAGGTTTAAATAAGTTAGTGATCAACGTGCATACCATGCATTAATTAAGTACAGTTTGGGCGTGTATGTATATATATATATATTCATACATATTGGTTAGTAAAAACAAGAGTAGGCGATCCACATATGTCGGTGATAATGGGAAGGTAAAAAACTTCATATCGTAGCTCTGCACTAATCCTTATAATTTGTGGTTGTAAAATAATGCAACAACATGGTAGGAGAAGCTCATATTTATTTTATTTGGAGATATTTCTCATGTATATGTATATATATATACTTCCTATTTTGTGTAGAGTTTGATCTTATATAGCGCCAAAACTATACCTTCTCATATTCATATGAGCTAGGCTATTAATTTCACTACTTTAATACTATTGCAAGGAAAAAGATTTTCAGGCTATAATAAGCAATAATGAACATTTATTAATGCAAATTAAGAAGATGTTCTGTAATTTGATTGATACACAAGTCACAACTCATGATGCGTACAAAACAAAATAATTAGAGCAAATGAAAAGTTTTAATTAGGGCAAAGCCAAACACAAGAAAGAAAAATACATTAATAGTTCTGGATTGATTAATGGATGTACATTGATATACGTGGGGGGTTTAAAGTTTGAACACATGCAAGATGATCAAAATCCAAAGGTGGCGATGGATGAATGATCAGGAGGTGGGTTGGTAAGGCGCGTAAATTGAATCTGGCGACATTGATATCATCTGAAGAAGGCTTGAATTTGAAAATGTCTCCTCCAAAGCAGCGCCTCCTCCTCCTCCTCCCCCATTATCCCCACCATCTCTGGCTATATGCAACAATTCCCTCGCAACATCCATCATTCCTACCTTCCCGTCGCCTCCGAAGAGTAAGCACCTTGTTGCCAGATCCACCACTATCTCTACCTGCTCCCGCCTCAACGACGGCTGCTCGTGATAGTAGAGGCTCGGATCCACCATCTCTTCCAGTTTGCCTCCCTTGTACTGCAGATTCCTGCTCGAGCACTCCGCCACCGCGTTTCCCGTCACCAGTTCTAGAAGGACCAGACCCAGGCTGTACACGTCGTTCCTCCGCCTAGATCCACCGCCTGAGCGCTGCAGCTCGAAACCAGCCAGCCTCACGGAGAAATCGCCCTCAAGAAGGATGCTTCCGGAGTGAAGATCGTGGTGGAATATTGGGGGAGAGATCTCGTGCTGGAGGAAGGCTAGGGTACAAGCGGTTTCAGCGGCCACATTGAGGCGCTTGTACCACTCGAAAGGGACGTTATCGTCTCTGGCGCGGCGCAGGTGCTCCCTCAAAGTTCCGTTTTCGGGGTATTCGTAGACCACAAGGGGGATGCAGCCGGTGTCCATGGACCACCCAACGATGTGGGCAATATTTCTATGCTGAACAGCGGATAATTTCTCCAGCCTCGCTACCAACTGTCTCTCACTCTCGCTTTCACTCTCGCGCTCGAGTTTTTGTACAGCGACGAGCAATCCACCTGAAAGTACTCCTTTGTAGAGTGTGGATACGGCGGTGCCGCCTTCAGCTATTTTCTGGCCTTCTCCGAAGCCTTTGGTTGCTTCCTCGAGCTCGTGGTAAGTGAATAACCTAGATCTGCGTATCATGTTACATTGGGAATATTGTGACGGCTCGGAGATGAACTTTTCTGATCTGATACCGCGTTTTAATAGGAAGAGTGCCGTCAAGGAGACAACAGATACGGTTGAGGTTAGCACCCCTGCATTACACCATGTTCGAATTGATTATGGAAGAAGTTATAATATGCACATCCACTAATGAAAGATTGATGCCAATTAATGAGCAATTAAAGATCAGTCTCAGAATTAGGCTGCATACCGGCTAAAATGATTGCCCTTTTTCTACCATGATTACTCTGGTAGCAATCGTTCCCATGAACTTCCTTTCCATCCTTGAAGCAGGCTGCCAAAAGATGTTCCTCACAATGGTTAGGAAGGAAGAGTAGGTACGTACGAAAGTAGAGTCATAGGTGCAAGACTTACACTTGAGGCATCCAAGGAAGCCATCGCCGGAGAATCCATCAGAGCATTGGCATCGAATACCGGAAGCAACAGAAGTGGCGTTGAGGACACTGGCATTGGCGGCGCAGGTGGCGCTGCTGGAATTTCTAGGCACAGCCCATTCCAGCTTTACACCGCGCTTGCCAACCTGGCTCCCGGGAAGAAGAACCCAGGAGGAAAACCCCCTGCATCCATATTGCGTGAAAGCGGAGAGGCTGTCGCCGGGGTGCCAAGAGCCGGTGGGGTCGGAGAGAGGGTAGCAGCAGGAAGGGTAGGCGGCAGGTCGGCCATCGCAGGAAGGGACTAGGGAGCTTTTGTCGTTGCAGTCGGTTTTGCAGAGAGAGGAGTCGTCGCAGTCGTACAAATCAAGGATGTTGTCAGTGGAGATGGCAAAGTACTGATTGGCGGCGAAGGGGAAGGATCTGAAGTCGTTGTAGTGGCGGCAGAGGGTGGTGTTGGGGAAGTCCAGCAAGAGGCCATCGGGGAAGAAATGAAGGACGCGGTAGGAGTGAGAAGCAATGGTGAGGAAGAGTGAGGAGGAGTTGATGCAGGAGAGGCAGAAAGCATCTGAGAGTAGGGGGCAGGAGGGAGAAGAGGCTGTGGAGTTGAGGTAGAAGGGGAAGGGTATGTCGAAGGTGCCGCATTGAGTGTTGCATGCTGATTGAGTGTGAAGGAAGAAGAAGAAGAACTGGAGGAGGGTAAACCACCGCCACGGCGACATGGCAATGGCAATGGCAAAGACAATGGCAATGGCAAAGACAATGACAATGGCATGAACGTGATTGTGAACGGAGAGAGGGAATGAGGAATAGCAAAAAGGAAAGGACAAAATGTTGAGGAGAGGAGAGGAGAGGAGAGGAGGGCATTGGGTTGAGAGAAGGGAAGACGGTTGGTCTGCAGAATAGGACGCAGCCCCCTAAGCAATTGTGCTATTCCCGTACGTCACGGAATTAAAACTAGGGACTTGTAAACACGCCCACCAACTCCATTTCTCTCTTTCTAATCATAAAAATACTCCAAATTTACATTACACTACCCAACCCTCATTATCATACTAATTTAATCTCATTCCCTTACTCCTATAAATAAATTACCATGTCCAAGGCCGGCCCATCACTACATCTAAACTGTACTTTTGTAATTTCAAAATTTTCCCTTATTTTTATTTACCTGAAATTCTGAAAAATTGATCCATTAAAGACATACATTAATTCGTCCAACTATTATCTGTCAGCACTTTAGATAGCACATAAAATAAGATAAGTAAATAGCAAAATGGGAAAGTGAGAATTGGTCTGATACAAAGATATTATAGGACGAGTTCTCCTTATGGAGGTCCACCCTAGGAAGTTATTGAATTACACTTTTGCTTAAATATACAGTACTACAGTACACAGAAATACACGAAAAGTACCGGGGTCTCTTAATCAATACATTAAACTCAAACACTGTAGAGAATGAAATGAAAAATGCAATACCAGAGGAGGGCGCAGCTTTGCATTGGACTACACTTATCATCATCATCAGCATCAAGTTGAAGCCTCTCCTTCCACGCGCAATCGTTTGGGGCATTTCTCTTCGTCGTGACTATTGCCAGACACTCTGCACTCCTTCGCCTCCACCGAACATCTCTTGTAAGGCTTAAATCCAGTTCGGCGTGCTTTCAGCTTACCATATCTCAGTCCAATATTTAGAGATTCTTCTTCCTTGTTGTCGCCAATCAAACATGCGCCATCTTCATTGTCTTTTTGCAGGGAGGAACTAACCCATGACATCTCATTAAGGTCCAACTGTAATCCATTTCCAGCTCTCTCATTTTCCTTAACACAGTTCTTGTTGCCCTTAGCATGTGGAGGTGAGAAACTCTGGGGCAATACTTCTCTAGAGAAGAGTGCCTGAAATGTCAGTCGTCCCTGCAATCCCGGAAGAAAAAAACCAAGTATCAGTTCCAGCACAAAATTCACAAGCTATGTTTCCAAAATACTCTACTACCTCCTGTGAATGTGATGATACTTCCTTAAAAGAATTACTTACATTACTGGTGCTTCTACAACGTCGATTCAATGGATCACCAACAAGATGCGTTCCATCAATATCTTCTAGCTCATCTTTTTCTACTATATGTTTCTCATCTTTCGCATCTTCATGCTTTTCCATGGCATCAGCTTCTACATCACTGCTGGAAGGTGTGTTCGATCCACATGAAGAGCGGTCCACCAGCTTTTTGTTCTTGGACTTGTCTGCATCATGCAGCTCAGCCGTAACCTCAACTTTAGCTGTTTCAGAAGCGGCCAACCCAACATTCAGTTTCACACCTTCACTTTCTTCAGAATCTGATGATGATATTGGGGACTTTGAAACTGAATGCTGCCCATGCACAGCCTCAGAGCATTCTGGTTCTAGTTGTTGACCTCCTATGGCCGGATCAAAACTGCTCTCCCTTCTTTCACTGTTTACCACTCTATCTAGGCTGCAAGACACTGGAGCTGTGGAAGCTGATGCAGGAGAACAGGTAAAACCAGGGTGGTATGGAGCACATAAAGGGAGTAAGCCATGAGCTGCCCACCATGCAGTTGCAGCTGCTACGGTAGCCGCAGCAATTGCACCCATATTAGGAGCTGTACTGACAGGCCTCGTCTGAAATTCCCCAGCTGAGGCTTTAGACGGTTCAAGTGAAGTTTCAACATTCACAGAAGGCCAGAAAGTTGATGCAAAGCTAGCTGCAGCGTAGGCTACAGGATTCTGTGATAGAGCTGATACAATAAGATTGGAAAACGCGGTTGATACATGCATAATAGACTGGTTATCGTCTTGGCTTTGGATAGGAGCGAAGCCAGGATGATAACTAGGAAATATCTGGTGAACAGAAGATTTTTCAGAAGTAGCAGAAGCAGCTGGATTCATGACAAGAGTTTGATGAGCATTGATCCCACTCATTTGACGAGATATAGGATTAGAATATGACATATCCTGGGAGATATTGCATGCCTTCATTCCTAAGCTCCCGTCGAGAATGTGCACGGGGACATGGCGAGGATAGTTCTGAGTGGTGGGCACATCAGGGCTTCTCAATGTGTCGTCATTTTTGGATTGCTTCAGCTCATCTATAGCACGCACAGTTTTCTCTTGTACATGGTAGTCAACAACATTTGAAATATTTAACGTGAGCTTATCCTGAAAAGGCTGTTCATTTTCAAACTTCTCCATCTGAGATCCTTGGACTTCAGTAGTGACTTGTGATGCAGCGGTTTCGTCATTCTTAACTGATTCTCTTGAGAGAGGGATATATTGCCGAAAAGTACATGACTTTTTAGGAGCATCACATACCGATGTGATTTTTTTAAATGAAGATGGAGATTCACAGGTAGTTGTCTTGTGAGGAGTGGAAGCCTCAAAGCAATTATCCTTGTCATGGCCCTCTTCATTATTTTCGATTTTCTCATCGCCGGAAGGTTTCTGGAAAAACATGAAGGGAGGAAAATAAGATGTTTGGAACTAATAGAGGAAAACTAAATTCAAGATAAAAGAATTCAAAACAAAGAAGAAACAGGAAACAAATACAGTTATGAAAAGAAGATAGTACATATTCATAAAATTAATAAACTAAAAGAGATGAAAAGTTACACAATAGAACAAAAGAAAAATAGCTCAAACCTCAAGTTCCACTGTCAGTTTACTCTGACATGAGGAAGAAACTTGGTATGATATTTTTCCATCTCTCACTCCAACCTGGGAAGCAGGAATTCCTCCACTTGTCTTGCGAGGATATGGACTATTCGGTTTTCTTTTAGGCCGTGGTGGAGGGATTTCGATGTCAAGAGAGTGTCCTATTGGGACTCCTTTAATGGTAGCCTCCTTTTCCAACTGGATTACGAAAAATAAGTTAAGCATCACGACAGTGTTTAGTTAAAAAAATATCCCAAGAGTAGCATGCGATAAACTAATAGTTATCGGAATATTTTGCCTACAGAGTGCCACAAGTTTAAATGAGTAATACACCATCCTGAATGCACCTTTTGACAACCCATAACCAGTCTGAATAGTCCAATTCATTATCTTAGTAGATATGATTCATAGGCTTCTTCATAACAGCAAACCACTAATTTCAGTGTAATCAATGAGATAAAATAATCTGTACTTCCCCATCTTAGTGATCAATGCATTTGTTTTTCACTGTTTTGGATGTGCACTAACAATCTATCGACCTGAAACATTAACTCGTCAGAAAATATTCACACGAGAGAAAGAGCTGGCTTAATGAGAGATTCTAGTTGAAAACAGTCTTATCCTCCAGGATCACTCTCCAATACTACGCTAAATTGATGATATAAATCCCCGATTCTCTTTCTCATCCATTGATGAACCACCCAATCCCGTAAGGAACTTTGTTAATAAGCACTTGAAATACAAAAGAGGGGTTGGGTTACAAAAGGATTATTGTGATGACAGCACTAATAGGGTAATTATGGTGTATACACAGAAGAGTGTTAATTAGTAGGTATTTCCTGTTCAAAATCGCAAAAAAATAAAAATTTTAACTAGTTCTACCTGCCTACAGAAGAGGCATAAGTGAGGTAATTCTGATCCATGTACAGTACTAAATCTAATCACTGTTTCCAGGTTATATTCATGATGTAGCGCTTTTCAAGCATCTTATCAGAACTATCTAATATGAATTAGATATGTCGGATCTTAGTAAACATAACTAAGTCCGGTCAGCTTTGTGAATGCCTTGGTATCTGCTTCACCGTTCTCCTTCTAATTGTTTTAACCTTCTCCTTCACCATGGCATTATTTATTTTGACCACGACATCTATTCAGTCTTTTCAATACCTTTTTATCAAAAAATCTTTGCCCCATCCTTCATATATCTTTATTTTGAAACATCCTTTATATATCTTTACTCAGCTTCTTATCTGTATTTCTACCATCACATCCTTTATATATCTTTACTCAGCTTCTTATTTGTATTCCTACAATCACATCTTCTCTGATACTGCTGTATACAATCTACATATATCATGCAGAAAAAGATATGCACCAATAACACTAGCACATATACAAGCAAAGGTCTTTCTGAACAGATATTCAAGCCTGGTCACATATCTTCATCCTGCTTTATCCTTTGTAGGCAGACTCATAACTATAATTCAACAACAGTTAAACCATTCTAATTAACTTTCATTTGTACTTATAGAAGTGGGTGCAGTTTGTAGGTTAACAAGTTACTGAGAATTTGTAGTTACAGAAGTTGCATATGGATGATGATTTACAAGTGAACAAATTACAAAAAATTTATCTATCTAGCCATGAAGAATCACACACAGAACTGGTTATATATCCCTTTTCCATTCATCCCCAAGTCATTCAATAGCACACATCCAAATGATAACAATAATTATCTCGGAGCAGTACTATTTTTTGTATTTTGAGGCAAAAAGTTTATAATAGGATTAATAGCAAAGTCAAATATATTATCTCCCTGCTGCAATTCCAAAAAACAGTAATAGCTTGATTTTGAAATGCAAATGAAAGACAACTGCGTTATTGCACAAGGTTCTGAAATCATGCAGAAATGCAGTAAAGAGCTTTTATCGCATGATCTCTATTAGCCAAGTATGAGAATGGGAGATAAAAAGAACAACGCAGAAAGACTATGATAATTCTTCTAAGAAGCAGTGAACAAGAGGTAAGAGTACTGCATAGAAATATGAAGTTCTTTATACTATGATTTAAAAAATCAAATATGGTTGTGACCAATTATAATTTATAAGTTAAAGGATGGTAGACTGGTAGTGAACAGAAGATTAAGGAAGAGTATCGGACTTCATAGTAAATCAAGCTATAATGCAGCTAAGAGTTTTAGGTTTTCTGAATGTATAAGACTACCTAATATCACACCATTGGATTTGGGCCTCTTACAGAAAGACCCAATTACATGTGGGCTCTTGAGTTGTAGATATCTTTTACTTATTGCTGTAAATCAATGTAAACCCCAGAATACATTTCACACACTTTAATAGCTAGTCCAAAAATTATGTTGCCATCCCATTTGTTGGTAAATAAATCTAAATAAATGTCGCTTAGATGGAAAATTTTGAATAATATCTTCTAAACTAGAGTCCTGGATTAATACAATTTAAAGCATCATATGATCATCTCCAAACTACAGTCGTGAAGGTGCATGTATCTTTTGCAGGTCTCTAGATTAACTACATGATCATTATATTTTCCTTTGGGTAGAGGGAAGTGGAGCAGACATTGATGTACTTGTATGCCATTCTTCCGAGAGTAGAGAGGAACGAGAGCAGTAGAAGTTTTATTAGCTTGAGTTATACATGAGTCATGCATATATGAAATACAGGAGAATATAACCAATTGGGATTCCAAACATCAATAGCAGCAAAGTTGTAATGTTACCCCTACATAAAATTAAAAGGACAATGACGCGACTTAAAATGACACTTCACACTCTAGCAGTACATTTTATATAACTGCTACACCCAATTTTTTTATATAAAATGTTCCTCGGGAAACACGGATTTACTGTCGCACAGTGAGTTGTGAAATTCTAAGAAAATAATGTGTAACATATGCATCTGTTCCACTCACCTCATTTCAAGAACGAGATCTAGAACCTAGTAAAGGCAATTTTCATATATCACGAACAACAGAAAAGGGAGGCAATGGAATTAACCTTTGTAAAAAACTTCTGTGCATGACTTCTTATCTGCACAGCAGTCTTGGTTCCTATATGTTCTGTGCCAACACCAGATATAAAAGAGAAAGAAGAGCAAGGACAACTCTATGATTAAAAGAAAATATACTCAAGAAATATAGATCTCATAAAAGGAAGTCATGCATCTTAATCATGTAAACAGCCTGAAACAGTTTAAGAATAGTCACCTTCTATTCTCTGCCAGGCACGGCCATAGAGCTTGAGAGCTTCTAAGAATCTATTGTGCTCCTCTTCAGTCCACCGCTCGCGCTGCTTAGTAATTGTATAAGGTTTCCTAGCCTGCCAATGAAGAATATATATTCACGGCTCTAGGAAAGACGTGAGAAGTAGGGAGTAGTTTACAATACCGCTGAACTAAAATGAGTTATTAAGAAGACCTTAATGAATAGATCTTCTCCAGATGAATAAGGGTCCATCTAAACAGAGGACCAAGATAGGCTTTATATATAGAAGGTGATTTCGTTCATCGCTTCCAATAACAGTGCCAAACAGTATGGCCGTTGTGGTGGTGTTATTATTGTGCAGGACTTGATAAACTAACACTAGTGCTGCAAAAGAGAAGAGCTTGTAACAGAAAAACTTGTACCAGTACTGCTAAAAAAATCTGCCTCTATGGCCAGTTATTAACTACTCATTTAAGTAGTACTTTCTCTTACAGTTCAAATATTTGAGTAATTTCAGGAGTGGAACCAAATATATAAATAATAATCAAGAATAAAGCTTTATTTTCTGTTTGCAGGATAGTAAGAAAAGAAGGATTAGAAGTGGAACGTAGATATAGAAAGAGAGCAAAGAGATAGAAACGCATCTCCGAATCGGAAAGAAGGAAGTACAGTAAAACAAGTAGTAGGTAACTCCGTATCCAGAATCCTCACCAAAACGAACAGCATGTTGCCTTAACCTTTGCATCCAACCACCATAGAATAACAGGAAAATACCAGGAGAAGCAGAAAAGAAAAGAGAGATGGTTCAATCAGTATGCTCAAGTAGACTGGAAGACTCAGTGAGTCATCAACACTGGCAGAATGACCAATTAAAACACTAAATATAAAAAAATTGAGCTAAATGAAAGCTCTAGAAGTACCTTTGAAGATAGCCACGGCGTAACAAGAAAAGTTAGAATCCTCCGATGTCAATCCGATCGTGCATGAACGAGGACCCATAAATGGTCGATTTGAATCTCCAGCACTCTGTCGGCAGCTCAATCAGACCGTTGCAAAAGCTGCAAATCAGCGAGGGGCAAGCTCGGATGAACACAGTGGGGAAGAGGAAAGCAAAGAGAGAGAAAGGAGAAAGAAATATGTGGAACGGTGGATTGAGTATTTGTTTTCACAAAATTTCGATGTGAGGAAAATTGTGAGCCACAAATAAATATGGAGTTAGATTGAATTTAGAGAAAAAAGAAGAAATAGGGAGTTTATTTGAGGCTGGAGTTAGGGCAAGAGATGGTGCCACATGGCGAAAAGTTAGTGGGTGGTGAGCCTCGTCCTGAGAAGCCCTGACCCCACTCTGCACTTTTATTTGTTTTCTTTTTATTAGAAAAAGAGATGGGTGGGAGGAGAGAGAAATACAAAGTTAAGTCTCCACCACAAACTCGAACACTCACTCGACTCGTTCCGAGTTGGGAAAATATTTCGCCTCATCAGCCAAAACAGCTATGGAATGGGACCCGCCCTTCCTACGTGGCCCCCTTTACGTTATCTAGAAATCTCTGCCATTTACCCCTATACCCTTAACCATTACCAATCTCGCATGGCCTCCACTTATTTCCTCTTCCTAACATATTCAATACTATTCTCTTTTAAAAATAAAAAGACAATTTTTATGTTTTTCTTTTAAGGTGTGAATAAAAAATGATCCTGTGGATTAGAAATTTGTGTATGTAAGACAATTTGTTGCTGTCATGTGTGGATTAGAAATTTGTTGGTGTTTTTGAAAAAATACTCTCGATGATGAAATTAATTTACATTTACTGACAAGACAAGAATCTAAAATTACGATCAGGGATAAAGTGATAATGGGCCGAGGCCCAACTACTCCATATCCCAGTAAGGACAACATTTGACAGTTGACAATGGATCTTCTAACTGGGCCAACTCGTTCAAAAACTAATTACTCAAATTTAAATGGGCAAATCTTTTAGATTGTGTAAAATTGCAAGATAGGTTGAAGTGGGCTTGAGCAATATATCTATAATTATCTAATTAAGAAGCCCACTAGCATGCATTGTTGACAAAGACAGTTTGAATATAAGAGAAAATAGAAGGGTGGGGTGGGGGGCAGACGTACAGTAATCAATCAATTAAATCAGCATTGAATTAGTGGTGGTCAATGACTTTGTCTTATATTTCAACTTTCTTACTGTATTATTGTCAAGTGGTTGCTAATGGACTTTAATATGAACAATAACAAATAAGAAAGCAGTCAAATTAGGAGAGTTATTATATGCAATGGGGTTAATATTTTAACGCGCATTGACACCTTTCTTTTTGGATGGCCACGCTAGTAAGTGAGTGAGTGCCAATTTTTATATTATAATACTCCTACCAGATTATGGTGCACCTTTTTTAATCATCAATAGTACTTTTCTATATATCATTTCAAACTTTATTTATTTTGTAAAGATATTTTTGTACTTAATTAGTAAAATATTATAGTATTACTTTCGCAAAAAGGATAATTTTAGCTTTTATTTATATTATTGTACGTAGCTAAAAACTATATATATATATACACTTTTCGTTAATATTAACATGTCCGTGATTTATATAACATGTCACGTGGATAATATTAATAATAAAATTCACTTTTATATTTTAATATTTATTTATATAAATAAAAAGTAAAAAATATAATATTTTGTATACTTATAAAATTACAAGTCACAAATAAATTAAGTTGTGTTGGTTGTGGACGAAAGAAAGAGGAGTTCTTATTAGTCCTAATATAGATGTTCCCTTTTAAATTAATAGAATGATTTGATCCTAATAATTTATAGAAGACACAATATGCCCCACCAAGATTTCATCTTTGAAGCCAAGATGCATAATATACACGAATCCATATATCAATATTTTATGTTTTTTGGGTTACATAAGTATATATATTTGCTAGCTACGTAACGTTGTGCCGACGTTTGACTATTCATATATAAGAGTAGAAACAGTAGTAATATTATGCATGACACTACTGTGGGTGCAGGTTGGTACTCAAAATGCATCTTCCACCGTTGATCTCCGATTATCCTTATTTGGACTTGGATGTATATTAATATACCCTTGTGTGACGGTGAATGTAATATACATATGTATAATATTATCACCAAGTGTCGGCGTTACTTAGCTTACTTCCTTTGTGCTTCCTTTCACTAACAAAACTACATTTCGCCTTTTCCCTCAAACAAGAAAACTAATTGATCAATGCAAATACATCTTAAAACATGCATGTAACTTATCTATCAATCAATTGCTATATATCAAAATAAATAAATTATTTTGAGTTACAAAATTGAAATGTTTAGTTCAATCCAATAGAATTTCAGTTTAGTTTTGACCATCAGCTCTGGAAATGTAAGGCTCTGGAAGCGTTGATCTTAATTTATATATGTTTGGAATTGATTTACCTGCAGCTAGAGTTAGTTGAATATATAACTCTTGTTACATAATTTAACTTTCTGAGCAAAAAACAGTTGTAATTTCCTTATTGATTCAATAAGTTAGATAAAAATTAGTTGTAAGATTAAGAGAGGGGTGAGTTTATCTTTTAGGGATCAATTGATGGAGGAGTGATTGTGAGAGTTTGGTGAGATAAAAAAATAAAAAATAAACTATAGTATAAAAACGGGTTTTGTTGTACTGAGTGTACTTTTTTGGTTAGATCTCGTTAATCTGGATTGTGTATATATGTATTATATATAATATGCAACTTATTGATTCTTGAATTCTATTTACAATTAATAATATATTATTTATTTCCTTGGATCATTTAATGTGTGTTATTTGAGGAATCAAATTCCTATCAGTACATTATGTACCATCATGCATAATGGGTCCAATACCATTAATCTAGCATGACATACCTTATAATGATATATAGAGAGTAATAACATAGTTTAATTTATTATATTATTAGATTAGTATTGTTTCTTAGTCTGTTTGTGACTTGTTTAGCAATTAGGCTATATATATATATATATATATACCATCTATATAGGTAGCAGAAAGAAAAGAATATCGGTATATATGTATGGCATTGGGTAGCTTGTGTCGGTTTAACCTGAATTCTCACATATTCCTTTGTGCATACCTTCAGGCTTCAAGAAACTTCCTACCGACATTCGCCCACCAATCTCAATTTTAAATCATTATATACATCTTCATTCATTAATAATTCCCTAATTGGTCTGAATTTCGTCTCCACATATTACTACAAAACTACACTGACACCCTTCATTTATTTAGCATAACTTAATTATAGTATGGGAAACTGTATATTCAAAGAGTTGGGAGTGATGGAGGAGGAGATGGTGAAGGTGGTGACCCCCAACGGCGGCGTCATGGAGCTTTACGCTCCCATCTGCGCCGAGAGTGTCACCAACGAGTTTCCCGGTTACGCCGTATTCGGCAGCCCCCGCCGCACCTCGCCGCCGCTCCTTCACACCGAGAGCCTCTGCGGCGGCCAGTATTACTATCTTCTCCCCACGCATAAAATGACCAGTAGGAGTGACGGGGGAGGCGGTAGTAATTGTGCGGAGACGGCGATGCCGTACCGGATGTCGGTGGACAACAACGGGAAGCTGCGGCGGCAGTCGGAAAGTGAAGTGTTCCCGAGGTACAACAGCACGGGGGTGTGGAAAGTGAGGCTCGTTATCGACACGGATCAGCTGTCGGAGATTCTCTCCCAGGAGGCTCGCACGGAGGCGCTCATCGAGAGCGTTAGGTCCGCCGCCAAGTGCGCCGCCGCTGGGGTTACCTCCGGTGCCAATTCCGATCGCCGGAGTTGGATCAGCGCGGCTGTCAATTAAGAAATTATATATATATACATAGAGAGAGAGAGAGCTGACCATGTGCGTACATATGAATGTGCACGCCTCTGCTTGTAATTGAATTAATACCTCCACTCCACACTCGCGATTAATATGTTGAATTCTATGCTTTATGGATATCGCATATATAGTAGTATTATATGTACATATCTTGTCAACATTAATTTTTAGCAAATGCAATATAATTGGTAGTTTCATTCAGAGTCATCCCCAGCCCCAGCCCCAGCCCCAGTTTAGCAAATTTACTCATCTATTCAATTCCATACCACTTGATAATGTGTTTGTGTACATGTTCTTTAATTTCTGATTATGATAATGACCTAATTGAATTCATAAGCACCAACCATATCTCAACTCAACATATATAATAGTATAAGGCCTTTTAGAAAGTCATTCACAAAACCAAATGCAAAGCAGTTAGATGAATAGGGATATAGGTAAGCCATTAATGAAATTAATGGCCCAGATTGTTATCTCCTAAGAAAAATAAAGCAGGGGATAGAGGATCACATTATAACTGGGCTGGGCTTAGAATGGAGTCCCCACATTTTGTGGTATTCTCATTTTATTTGTGTAAATTAATAGTCATAATATACTGGTGATTGATATTTGTTATACATATTCTAATGTGAGAAACAACAATATATTTCTGAAAATATTCTCTCTATGATGATATTAACCAATTTTTAAATATGTTAAAAATTAGATCTACTGCAGTGGAAGCCAATATTTGTACCAAATTCCACTTTTACCCTTATGGGGTGACTAAGCTTAATGCCCTATTACATTTGTTAATCACATTTAAAATTTAAATGTTAATTATAATATCAAATAGTCATATCTACCATGTATATAATGTAACTAGATTGTTGCCCGTCGAAATTCGACGAAATTAATATTTTATAAAATTTATAAAAGTTTTTGGATTAATATTTTATAAAATTTATAAAAATTTTTGATATCATTTTTTTTATTATTATTTGTTATCATAGATACTACTTATTCATATACTAAATATATATAGTAAAAATTGTTAATTATGTTGATTTGCTAATGATAAAATTGCAATCATTCTAAAATTAATGAAAAAATAAAATTTTAACTTGATATATATATATCATAAATATTAAATTCTCGTAAACTTGTGCTAACAACTTAATATTTTTTTGAATATATTTGAATTTAATTATACACTCATATTCGTTCTAAAGTAAAGTAAAAATAATTTTAATACTCATTATTATTAGAGGTGTTCAAAAGAATCGTAATCGGCAGTTCTATGAACCGAATTGTAAAAAATTATTAAAATTTTGAATCGCAACTATATATATAGGAAGCAGTTTGATTTCGGTTTCGGATTCAAATGTTTTTAATCGTGAACCAATTGATTTCGTCTTACTCCCATATAATAATATTTGTTATAAATTTGAATATATAAAATATATATAAATAAATATTACTGATGAAAATAAACTATATTTGAATATTCATAAAATCTAGCCAATTTATTTAAATTTTATATATGCGTGTTCATCTCAAAATCGATAAATGTCTTGTTATACATCTTTATCCATTAATTACTCATACATGTTCAAGCTCGTATGAAAATAAATTCAGATTATATAAATTCATTTATTTATATGTATATATACATTCACAATCTGATTAAAAATTAAATATATATACTCGTGTTTACTACAAACTAAATATATATAATTTTAATTGAGTGTGAAAAATTTATTTAAATTATTTATTTGTAATTACAATGCACACATTTTCTCACATGCTCATAATATTCAAATTATTTTTTGAAATGAAATACATAAACGCATGATCAATTTTTCCATGTGATCATATAAGTGGATATTTTTATCTCTTATTTTTAAATGTGTATTTTTTTTATCTTTTATTTAAATACGACCGGATTTTCATTTTTGCATATATTGCTAACTTTTTTATTTAAATAATACGTTAAAATCATGTACTAATTAAATCAAATTCAATTAAATCAAATATTAAATATAAAATTCAAATATATATATATATATACACCACAAAAAATACAACATGATTTCATACAAAATATATGTAACATGAATGTAGTGTGATTTAATAGTAAATTTAAGGATATTTTTGAACTTTTGGATATTTTTCATATAAAAGTTACAAATAGGGCATTTTTCATGTTGAAGTTACAGTATAAGGTATTTTTCATAAATAACCCTTTAAAATATCTACCCACTAATAGAAAAAGTTAGTACGTAGGTAATAATGAAGTTGAGTGTCAATATCTAATAATGATAAGATAATTAAAAATGTGTTATAATAGTCATATGTGATAAATTATAAATTATAATTATTTTTTATTCAAATAATGTGAAATCTAGATATTTTCATACAATTATTAATTTTCATCAAATTTGAAAAGGTTGTAGATAATTTATATAAATTGTTATTTAATTAATTATCAAAATATACATATCAAATTAATATATCACTTTATATATATATATTATATTTACGAAAATAATATAGAGTAGTATATAATAAAATATATAATATACATAGAAATAAAAACATAACATAAATATCATATACTACATGGAAATAAGAATATATAATTTTATATATGATTAATATAATTTTCTAATTCCAAAATTATGAGAATTTAGATAAATATGAATAGAGTGATTTGAGAGTGCCACATAGGATTAGAATCGTAATAGTATTAATAATAATATATAGATTTTCATATATATATATATAATAGTGATATATTAAAAAAACATGAATTGAATTCAATACTTGCTCGAACAAAAAAAACCATAAGTTTGGATATCTTTAATTAGTGTGACAAATAATTTGGAATGTTAATTTTTTCGTTTAAAGATAAAAGAAATACATATAAAGTATAATAATAAAATATATTTAAAAAATCTATCTACTAATAGATAACTTAGTATGTGGGTAATAATGAAGTTAAATTTCATTATATAATAATGATATATGATGAAAAATCATCAATTTGATTGAATTATCAAATATACATCGAAATATACTCATCGACTATTTTTTGTTATATTAATGAAAATGATATTTAGATATAAAATAATATATAATTAATATAGGATATATATATATATATATAAATAAAAAGATTATACACTTTTTATATTTATATATTATTATTTTAATAAAAAAATACAATTCATTCAATTTTTATTATCTATATTCAAAAATATTATATGTGGTTTGTTCGAATAATAATATAATTAAAAGTATGTTATAATCATATTTAATAAATTATATATATTAAAAAAAATATTTTCTAATAACGTGAGTTTTTAAATTATTTATATAATTTATTTTTATTAGATTTGAATCTAATATAGAAATCTAGACATGGTTATATAATTTATTAGTTTTCATTAGATTTTAAAATATTGTATATAATCTATATAAATTATTATTAAATCAATTATCAAAATATAAATATCAAATTAATATACTATATATATATATTATATTTATTAAAATAATATTTAAATATGAAATAGTATATAATATGATCTATAATATACATAGAAATAAATACATAATATAAATAGCATATGCCTACATGGAAATAAGAATATATAATATTATATATATGATTAATATATAGATAAAATTCCAAAAATCTAGAAAAATAGGAAAAATTAAATGGAAGGCTGAGAGGATTTCAAGGGTTGAGGTGGACAGCGTCACCCGAATTTGTATTATAGTATAGATAGATATGGAATAATATATAATATGATTTATAATATACATAGAAATAAATACATAATATAAATAACATATGCCTACATGGAAATAAGAATATATAATATTATATATATATATATGGTTAATATATAGATAAAATTTCAAAAATTTAGAAAAATATGAAAAATTAAATGGAAGGTTGGGAGGATTTCAAGGGCTGAGGTGGACAGTTTCACCCGAATTTGTATTATAGTATAGTTAACTGTTTGAGCAATCTTAATTAGTACATATTAATGATTACTCGAAATAATATGGAATAACAATTATAAGTTTAAGATGTCGATAATAGAATACAATTATAATGCAACACGCAAGAATATGTGTGACACACTCTGTCTTGTAGTTGTCTTACATTTTTTCTGAATAGATTTATTTACATAAAGTTGGTGGTTAATTATTTTTTAGTATTCAATTTTTTTTTTTTTACTTTGTTGGTGTTAATTTCCTTCTTTTTTTAAAAACCTTAATTGGTGTTTAATCATTTTTGCCTATGCACAGGGCCAAAATCCCATTTTGACCCTTGAGAAATGAGAATGTATAATAATACAATAAAACTAGTTTGCAAGGCATTCCATATGCATAAAGTTTCTTTAGCATGGGAAAATGAAAACTACTTTTCTTGCCAATATTTTATATAAATAAAGTTAACAGTCTTCAATTTTTGCAATATATATTGAATGGTCAAAGTTTCCAAGAATATTGAAGGAAATTCCACAAGCTACCTTATTTTTAAGGAAAATCATAATTGCAATATATGTACTGTTTAATGATCTTTATGGATTGTACTTTAAGATCATATGACTACTTTAGTGGTGGTAAAATTTAAACATAAAACTTTTCACTTCAAAAATAGTCACTCCACTGTTAGACCAACATACGCACACTTATTATCCGTTAATTCTTAGTTTATAAGCAGTGCCCTTTATCCCAACAGTTTCAACACATTCATTATGTTGGTCCAGAAAGCACACACATACACACATAAATTAATATTTAATTGCAACTCATTTGAATTTCCTCAATAATGTCCCAACCTTTAAATTCTTTGAGCAGAGATTATTTGTTTGAGAGGTTATTTTTCTTGCATGCATGGCATGAAACTAATAAAAAAATGTTCTTGTCGGATTTCCGATTAAGAGCAAGCTTTATTTTTGAACAATGAAACAATTAATGGGAAGTAGAAGATTACATGTTTCAGAAAGGAGAATAATTTAAAAAACGCAGGAAAAGAAATTGAAGGAGAGAAAGTTAGTTGTGAAAAGTAGGGAGTGGTTGCGCAGTCAATTGCAAAGAGATAACAATTAATGATTAGGAGGAGAGAATTTAGAGGTGCAATGCTAATCATACTTATGGAGACCACTAAAATTTAAGTTGCCTAACTAAATAAGCATGCCCCTCTCATGATGGTTTTACAGATAAATCAAGTTCTTTGGAATTGACAATCCAGCCACATATTATTAATTAATATAATTATTCTATACACACACTCACGCACTCACATAAACAGAGGGAGGGTTTTATTAGATATGTGTCGATCGATCTGTTCTTAGCTAAAAGTAGTTCCAGCATATAAAAATTATTCAACATTGTTTCTAGAGAAGAAACTGCATATCTATCTTAGCAAATGAGAACGAGACAAGTGTAGCAACAATAGTAATATGATTAAGGTCGTAACATCATTAATTAATCTTATCTGTGCGCTCGATCTTGAATAAAATGTCACCTAATTATATAGTATTAAACAATTATGATAATTTGGTCCAATTAGCTCATTCCTAGTGGTTAATTTTCATAGATTTTACTTTGTAACTAATTAACCACGCACAAAACCAAGTCAAAAATCATCCGTATATATCACAAGTGTTTCGGTGAAAATTTAGTCTTCTTTGAACTCAATTTTGTAGTCAAACGTAAACTAATTGACAATTAAACAATTGATCATATTGTTTCCCTTATAACTAACTGATTAACTATATATATATATATGGATGGAAATAAGTTATAATATATGTTATTTGTTGTATGGATATCAATCGCCAAGTCTATTGGATTGTCGGGTTATTTGGTTCATATTAAATTGAGTTCAATTTTTTTTATTGAAAATTTACAATTCTAATTCTAAACTTTCGGTTTACGAATTAGCCCATTAGATCAACCTAACTAGAATGTTCACTAAAATATTGAACATGTATATATATATTTTTATGATTTTATATTCGTAGAAACAAATACGCACAACTAATATAAAAAAAATTAACGCATGGTTATTAATTGATCAAATTTAAACGTGAATAATTCTAAATAAAAAAAATAATGATATAATTAATAAAAATGTATTATAATTATCTTGATTTTAAATACGATTTTTTGCATATAAAATCACATATATTTTATAAATATTTTTATCTTTACTTTTTCATTAATTCGTTTAGTTGGACCACTACACTTCAATTTTGGGTTAGCCCTATCATAAACGACTTTTTTGGTCTAATTAAAATAATTTCAAAGTATAAATTTTCGGTACTAATTTTCTTCAATTTCATATTGTCTCACACCAGCTCAATTTCGGACTAAATTAATATTCCTAATTTTTTGGTACAATACATGGACAGACACATATATATATATATATATACACCATGGATGATAATGCAAGTTGGTTTTGGAATGCATTTGGCTGATAAGGATTGGGGGTTCCAAAGATGACAATACTTGCAAAATGGACAAGAAAAATGAAAGTGATGAATGCAGTTGATAATCTCATGTGGTGCTGATCGAATTTTGTTTTCTTGCTAAGTGCATGCATGCATTAGTATAAACTGACAGCTACAACACAACCGTATGAATGTGTATATGTATATGTGCATCGAACATCACATAAACATACACTGATATATATATATATATGTATACAGAAACAAACACTATTGACGAAGTTGATATGAATACGTAATGGACACACAAATGCAAGAAAAGGGTACAAGATATATGTGCATATATAGGTAAAGGCTTATAGCATTTAGAATTTAGGCCCACCATCACCACACACCATCATTATCATTATCATCGTCATCATGTATTGTTTTGCGGTGGTTGCGCCATATGAATCAATTTCATTCCCTCCATCCCTATTCATATTATTTTCAATTCCTTCTGATTTTTAAGGTCCAACGTCGTAGTTTTTAAGGATGGCGGCAGCCACAGATAGCCTCTTCTCTAACATATATATTGTATACTAATATTCTGTGTTTGTTGTTGGTGGCTCCCACACCCGAGTGCAAACAGTTCGCCTTTCTCCATCTTGAATTGTTTTTTCTTTCTAGGAAGGTAGGTCGATCGCTACATCTTCATTGGTTCATGGCCCCACCTCATGCACAAAATATATACAGGCCAGCTCCAATATTCAGATCATTTGATCGATCCAGCCAATTTAAGTCCATATATATACATTATACATAGATGCAGGTTGATTAAATTTAGATGAGTAGTAGTAGATGATGATTTAATGAAGGTTTGGATGAGGTGAAGGTGCAGGTGAAATGAGCATATCTGTGAATGGCCAGACTCAGGTGCCTCCAGGGTTCAGATTTCATCCAACCGAAGAGGAGCTGCTGCAGTACTACTTGAAGAAAAAGATTGGTTTAGAGAAGATTGATTTGGATGTCATCCAAGATGTTGATCTCAACAAACTCGAACCTTGGGACATTCAAGGTTAGTTTAAGTTACATATAACTAGCTAAACTTACCATTCAATTGAAGCTAATTCATCATTAATGGCTAGTGCAGACAAGTGCAGAATAGGGACTACACCGCAGAATGATTGGTACTTTTTCAGCCACAAAGACAAAAAGTACCCCACGGGGACGCGCACGAATCGGGCCACCTGTTCGGGGTTTTGGAAGGCGACGGGGCGCGACAAGGTCATCTACGGCAACTCCAAAAGGATAGGGATGAGGAAGACACTGGTTTTCTACAAGGGACGCGCCCCTCACGGCCAGAAATCTGATTGGATCATGCACGAATACAGGCTCCACGACAGTTCCATCTCTGTAAGTTCATCCCATGCATGTTTCACTACTTATTTTGCCTCACCAAGCTCATTGCATTTGCACTCGCTCGTAACATGACATTATATGTGTGTGTGTGTATATATGTGGGAATCAAATGAATGAAGGTGTGCAATGGAGGTGGTGAGGGAGGGCAGGAAGAGGGGTGGGTGGTTTGTCGAGTATTCAAGAAGAAGCATCTTGCCAGCCTGGCCCACAAAGTACCAGACACCAGTACTAGTCCTATGAGTTCCTGCAATCAAGGGGGCTTGGAAGAGATGCTCAACTCCACACCTTCTGCAAGAGACATTCATCACCACCTCCTCGATTCAGACAGCAACACAAGATTCTCCAAACTCCCTGGCCTCCACACCACCAACTCTTACCAGCCCCTCCACCTGCAAATGTACGGCGGCGAAGATATACCCGACTTTACGGCCTTCCCCTCTCAGCCACCCGCCGCCGGAATTCAAGATTGGGCGGCGCTGGACCACCTCGTCGCCTCGCACCTCAACGATGGGCCAGCGCCCAAGCAGATACCTTCTCATGATAACACTACTAGTGTTCATTCAAGAATCAATACTTTTGGGTGCCCTCTTGTTGATGAAGACGACCAACATCAGCTGCTAAACTTGCAGAGGGCTTCTTCCATCAGGCGCTACGCTGCGGCTGCGCCGCATGATTACCAGAATGAAGCCGATCTCTGGACCTTTGCTGCCACCTCTAATGATCACCTCTGCGTTCAACTCTCAACTGTTCACCCCATTTAAATTAGGTTATATGTTAATTTTCTCCCTATTTACATTAAACAATTTAGTTGTAATAATGTGTCTCCCAATAAGTTAGATTAGCTTAATTAATTATTCTATATTCCATTAATCATACTATATGTTAATTACGTCATTGTACATATATTATTTACTCCCTCCGTCCACCAAAATGGTTTACGTTTTGCCATTTTGGGATGTCCACGAAAATAGTTTACATTTGAAACTTTCCTTTTATAGTAAGTGAACACACCACATCCACTACACACAACTCAATTTAAAACAATACTTTAAGTGAGATCCAAACTTCACTAACTACTCACAACCATTTTAAAACTATATATGAAGTGAGATCCTAACTCCACTCACTACATATCCCCATTAAAGTCAAAACACAATATTAAAACCTGTGCCGGATCAAACCGTAAACCATTTTCATGGACGGAGGGAGTAGTATTCTTGGGAATGTGGAATTCAATCCAATGTGATCTAACATATCCCATTTATGATTTATCGCGCCATCTTTTAAAGGAAAATTCACGAGTCATTTACATATATAATTACGTATATCGTTGAAGAGATTTACTTGAATATTATATCAAAGTAAAGTAAAATCGTTTTCTTTTCTTTTCTATTGTTAATCTATATAAATTTTTTGAGCAAATAATGTATCATCATTTGAGGTGACTGAGTATGCTTATCATCTTTGAAGGTAGTGTAGTTGGGCTATAGCACAAGACGAAGAGCCCACAACTTGCAATTCCATGTCATATCCATTAGTATAATATAATATCACCAACCAAATTGATATGATTTGATTCATATGATCTAATTTCATCAATCTCCAAGCTGTAAAAATCATGCATTTTGGTATTATGATTTGGTCAGATACAACTATTTCAATGCTTCTTCTCTCAAAAAATAAAAATAAAAATCGCAATACTCATTTATGATTTATTGGATTTATTGATTGATGTATATTTGATATTTAATCAATGCAAAATAAAAAATAAAAATGATATTGTCATATGTTTACGTAGCATTAGAAGACATTGTCATATTAATTATTTATATTTATTTTCAAATTGAGTACTATTTATATTTGTTTCTCAAAATATAAAAAAACAATTATTTAAAAATTGGCTATTAGCCCTTTCAATAACAATATTGTTATTTGATTTTAGAACTTTTACAGTAAGAAAAATAAAACAGTAAACTGAAAAGGAAGAATGCTGATCTGATCTCCACTAAGAGGCGAGGACGACGAAATGGTAGCCGGTAAGAAAAGAGGGGTAGTGGGCCTTCTTTAAGGTCACACGTGACTCATTTCAAACATCCGACACAAGAAAGATAACGCATTTCAAACCTCGCTTTTCTCAACAAATCTTGATTTCCACCATCAATTTTTTAATTAATTAGTAGCGGTGGTAGTCGGAGTTCTTGCAATTCACAAATTCCTCAAAAGTTTAACTCCACTTTACCTGCTGCTGCTGCAAACGAATAACAACAAAATTTCGTCATGTTAAAGATATCATAAACAGTAAAACTCCCTTCCACCGCCACCGCCACCGCCAATTTCAAGTTTTAACAGCTGCATATTTTAATTTCACTGTATCTGCAACTCCACCAAATAAGTAGAATAGTAGTTTATTGCCAACAGATCATTCCCTATTTCAGTTGAGGAAATCTCTCTTTAGTCTTTACCCCCTTTGTAATAAATAATACTCCTGCTAATCTGTCGCCAAACTCCAATCTTCTAGTTATACGATACGACCAGGTAAAACAAAATTTTTAAACGGCTAGCGCCTGCCCTTGTCTTCTCTTTTATTGTTTCTAGTTCTGGAGAAAGATTCATTTTTCTTTCCAGTTATTTGATCAAGTGGGCTTAGGGTTTTCTTCTTTTTTGTTCTGGCAAAATAAAAATTCATTCTTGATTGATTGCTGGTTCGGTTGGAGATTGTAAATTGTAATTTGTAATTAAGCAGGAGGAGAAATAGTAAAGATGCAGCAACCGGGGTCAATGTTTCCTGTTATGCCGTCGTTTCCACCTACTAACATCACCACCGAGCAGATTCAGAAGGTCATTCTCTATTCTTTCTTCCCCTTAAGCTGACTGGTGCCCTTTTATCTCATTCAACATCTTTGTTTTTGGGGGTTTTGCATTATCCTAATCAATCAACTTTAGAGAGCCTATGTTGTCTCAAATTATATTATCTTAAAATGATTGGATACTTAAAGAGCTTAGCCAGATCGAGGAATTAGTGGAAAATGCTGCACTATACTCAAGAATGTCAGTGCATAAAGTGATAAAGAACTTCAAGCACATGTTCATGAAATTATTTTTGCTAGCATTTGTTTGGAATCACGATTTTCGGATTAGTTCCTAGAACATCATATATCCCTACAACTTTGCACTAAATATGATTGTGATTTTCTGACTCTGTAGCCTGTGCCAAGCTCTGGCTGGTTGGAGGCCCAATTTTCTCTTAAGTTGCTTAGAGTTCTGTCAAATCTAGTGATATAGGTCCGTTTTGTACCACTCCAGTTAAGGTAAATTTGATGAAAGACGATTCCCTACAATATATTTTGTTGCAGCCTTTGGTTTCAGGAGTCTTTTAAATAAGACCTGTTAGCAATGGGACTTCCATAACATGAACGTTTCATTCAAGGATGTGGCAGAGTAATGATTTGAACACTTGCTAACTCTGTGAAAACATATTTGTCCAGGAACAGTAGTGCTGACACTATTCTATTTCATATTTTTACAAAATTAAACAAAGAATATTGACAGTAAATGTGTCCTTGAAGAAGTGATCTAGTATACATATTTCATGAGTGTCTACATATTTATCATGGGACTACCGCATAGTGCGTAATATGTCTTGGTAGCATTTGTCAGATTATTATCAAATGAGCTAAGCAACAAGAGGGACTAATGTATTTTTTTAAACAAATTTCACTTGTTGGGGGAAGGAAGCACTTATTCATCAATGTATCATATCCGGATCCACCAGTGTAGGGACAATTTTATAAAGGTGTAGTGTAAGCTTGCTGAATTAGAAGATTCACTTCATGATTTCTTTTGTTATTTCAAGAGATAACATGTCATATTTTCCCCCGATTGTGCATTGACATTGCAAGAGCGTTGGCTTCAAACCATAATGTCTGTTATGCTGTCTAAGGACCTTAATTCTAAGCATGCAATTAGGTGCTGCTAAGCAAACTGTACCTAGTAGAAATTCCCCTGCTATGTGAGTTGCGTGAGCTTAATAACTAACAAGAGTGCACCTGAAGCTTTTCACTCTAAGCTTCATTGAACTTCACAGTGTGGTGCAAAGAGGCCATCTCTATCCATATTCATTAAATTAAAGCTATCTATCTTCATTTACAATAACAAATTTTATTTTGTAATGATAGTACCATGTTGATATAGTGTGCCGTGTGCGTGCGCCTAATCTATTTTAGCATGCCCTTGTAAACCTGTGGAATTTGGATCAGCAAAAATACAATATATGGGCTATCCTGCAGTTTAATGATCCTTTTCCATTTCCTTTTAGTTTTGTTAGTTATGAAATTTTCCTAATACTGACTACTGTAATTATGTTATTTTCTCGTGGCATACGTAAATTCTCACCATATATGTTTTTTTACCACATTTCAGAATCTATAGTCATATATAGTTCCCATAAATCACATTCTGATGGAAACCTTGCTGACACTTTATGATGCAGTACCTAGATGAGAACAAGAAATTGATATTGGCTATTCTGGATAATCAAAATCTAGGCAAACTTGCGGAATGCGCCCAGTAAGTTCTGTTGCTTACAAGCTGTGAATTATGGTTACTTTTGACTTGCATATTATGCAGACAGCATTTCAAGTTATTTTAATTGATTTTATCTCTTATGATATTATTGGGATGATCTCTCTTGCTTGGAATTTAATTATGTGAATGCATCATGTTCAATGGTAGGTTTGGTTGAATGCACCTTCACTATATCATTGGTAACAAGAATAAATAGTTAGACCACCAGACTGGATAGAACCTTTGACTTATCGCCTTTCAGTGCACGTGAAACTTTTTAGGAATGCTAATCTCTTGACACGTGTCAGGATTGAAACACATAATAATGGAAGTCGACTAAGGTCTAAGTAATTTCATAGGAAGAAACATTAAAGTAGGGGCTTCTGAGCTCTGAGGTCCAGAAGCCGTTCGTGTTCTATTTATGGGAAAATCTAGATGCAAGATACAAGCCTGAGGGTGCACGACATTACTTTTGGTTTTCGGACATCATTTATTATAGCCTCTGAAATTGTCGATAAACAGTTGATAAAGAATTGATTCATATATCATTGGTTCTGACTTCTGAATGATCAGGTACCAAGCTCAACTTCAAAAGAACCTGATGTATTTGGCAGCCATAGCTGATGCTCAACCTCAAACACCGGCCATGCCTAGCCAGGTAGGTATCATGTGAAGTCGGGTAGCTAGAAAATTAATTGATATGCTAATCTGTGTAGTGGAAACTGCAGATGAGCCCTCATCCTGCAATGCAACAAGGAGGGTTTTACATGCAGCATCCGCAGGCTGCAGCCATGGGTCAGCAGCAGGCAGGTATGTTCCAGCCCAGACCATCCTTTAGTAGCTCACACATACTACAAGATCCGAATAACCAACAAAGCCACCCACAAGCCATTGGGCCAGTGGGCCCAAACAATGGCATGAACCCCCCACATAATGACCCCAATCTTGGAGGAGCCAATAAGCAAGATAAACCCGATAGTCGGGCTGCAGCTGGTTCTGATGGCCAGGGAAACTCTAGTGCTGTTCACGGTGTCGGAGAAGTTGAGGAAGCCAAGTGAAGGAACTATCTAGAGTTAAGCTGTGCGGTTGTTGATAATAGGCTTCGTGTTGTAGGACTAGCAACTTTTGTTCGACTAGACGTAGACGGGTTTTTCTTTTTCTTTTTTGGTTAATTTGTAGTAGCAAGACGAGGACCGGATCGTATGATTTTCAATTGTAGGTGGGAAGAAAGCTTGTGTTTGTAGCTCCATTGCCTTTGTTTTATCATGTGTTGGGACTATTGCCTTCACGACGTTATTTCAAATGAGTAATAAGTATTGCCTTCAAACAATTGCCGTTCGTGAAAGCACTTTGGGTTCTCCAAATACCTAAACTCGGCTTTAAAGAAAAAGAATGGGACTTGGATTCGGGCCAAAATGTTGACTCAAGAATAGTCTTTCATTATGGAGTCTTGTGCCTCATTGACTAATAGATCTTCTACATCCTCAAAATATGTTTTGGAATCTGAACTAGTCATCCTGATTCATCCGCATCCATAATATATATAATATTATATTTCAAAATATTTGAATATAAATGTTTAAATAAATTATAGTGTAAAAGTTAAATTAAATTTTACAACTTAATTTATAGCACATAATTTCAAAAACTAATATATACTTAGTTAATAAGTATTAGTACACTTAACAAACATACATGTACAATAAAATAATATTTTAAAATAATATTGTAAAAATTTATGTGAAAAAATGTTATATAAAAATTAAATTAAATTATTATTTTCTTTTGTAATATATTTTTTTAAGTTTATAGTGATAATTTTAATAATTTTTGAAATCAAATAAAAAAGATACTCCAGGGAACCTATTATTTATACCTAGAGATATTTCTATTAGTTCAGTCGCAGTGACATACACATCATGTTAGCATGATGTAATAGAAATTAATATAATCCTCACCAAAACATGTGTGTCATAATATGATAGAAATATTCAATTTCAACCTAATTGTGTGTCACCAAAACATGTGTGTCATAATATGTTAGCAGCACTTGTACCAAACATCTACCCAACCCAACTGCTGTAAAAATATCACAATTGGAAATGTTATTGAGCATAAGATACTCGCTTGAATTTGAGAAAACAATAAAGCAATCATCATTCAGTTATGATATAATAATAGGAAATGATAAAAATGAATAAAAAATAAATAGGAAATGATCTCGTCCGTCTATTACAATACAAGAATGATATTTCAGTAAAAATTTAACAATTGCTAAAATTAAGGGATTCGAAGTCTTCTCAAAGATATCCAACTACAGCCTAATTATTTGAATTTAGTGTCATTGTTGATGTGAAGAAGTTTTTGTCGACAACAGTTATACAAAAAATATGGTGAAATTTACAATACCCAGAAGAATATGGTGACACAAAGGTTATGATATAATAATGCAAAATATAACTCTCTCCAATGCAATTAAATAAAAATATAAATAATAATATTATCTCTTATTTATTTTAACAATGCATTCACGAAGAACACGTGGACTCAAAAGTGACGAAATAACAATGCAAAATATATATAAGGAGAAAAAAAAGGAGGGCGTTGCGGGAATATGCGGTGGAAGGAAAGGCGGGGACATTTGCATGTGAAGTTTAAAAAGGAGAAGAGAAGCTACAAATTACAAGAGAACCAACTGCTTTCCCTTTTTCCCCCATATTAACTCAACAACCAAAGCTGCCGCCATGTCATCTGTAATTACAACTCGATCTTCATGCTTCTTTCAAATCTAAACAATACTTAATCATCTTCAAATAAATAACAACCAAATACTTTCTTCTAATTCAATCAAAACAACTGCTATGTATCAATTCTCACCACTTTATGTTTTTTACTAGTAAACAAACTATTATACGCATATATTATTGAATCATAAGTAATTTTATTCAAATAAACGTTTAAGAAGATTGGATGCTATAAGTTATCCTAATTAATAGCTGTATATATAACTAATAAAAAATACAACGTATATAAATACATATAATATTAATTTAACTAATCTATTTTGGTCAACGATTTATTATATTTTACTTATAAACAAATAAAATTGATCTCCGGACAGCATTGTTAATATACTCTCTAATAATGGTATGTCGTGTATATGAAAAATAAATTTGTAATAAAAATTATTAATTAATTATTCGATTAAATTTTATTGATTTAATATATTTTAATTTATTTTAATATAAATAATAATGAAATAACAAATTAAAATCATAAAAGAAAAAGGAAAAAGAAAGAAAGGTAGCAAATCACAATCAAATTCCCAGAAGTTATGCTGCAAACTCTACAGTAATTTATAGATTGACAGAATTTACAAGGAAACAATTGATATCATGACATTTTCTCCTCGAGAAAGGTAAGTATCTTCATATCTACAGTATGTGCATGTCAATTTCGCATTAATATAATTTTCATTTTTTTTTTTTTGCATTTACTGATATTAGTTTTTTTTTTTTTTGTTTAATTTCCTTATCAAAAAAGTAGGAGTACTATATATTAATAAATTGGAACACCAACAAGAATTTTTTTTGTTGTTGTTCTAGAAATAGAAGCAAAATTTATATATATTATATTTAATAAGGTTAGGTACGCTGTCCGCGAAGCTCGTTTAGAAACTGGATGCTGACAGGTATTATGATTTATGAGGCCATAATTTCATGATGCGGGTCGGGTCGGGTATAGATCCAGTCATTCGGACCCAAACCAGACTAGAGTAAATCTGTAAATGTATAATGCTTGTTGTACTTGTAGCAAACTGAAAACCAAATCAACCAGAATTCTAACTCTAGTGCCACACCAGTCATTCAACTTAGGGTTTCATCCCAAACTGCTATGAATTCACCGTCACAGGTGTATATTATAATATTATATACTACATTAATATTATTATATATAATTAAAGATTAACAAGATGCCCAAATGTTAGAAGTATATATATATATGACACAGAAGTGGAAACAATATCAATTAATTTGCTAATGACATTCTCCTTTGCAATCATACACGGCTGTTTTGCAAAATCTGTTGATTAATATAATCTCTTTTGCAGGAAATGAAGAAACTAGTTAGTGCTTTCTTTCTACAATAGAAAGTTATATGCAATAATAAATCATTTGAATTGGAAATTGATGGAATTAGGATAACTCTGTAAATAACAAAACTAGGGTTAATAAAACTCAAAACAAAACAAAAAAGACTTGGGCTAATGTAAAGATGGCATAGGTACAAACAATATTTTCATAAAAATCAAATGTAAAGTATATATTCAATGTATCGGAAGAAAAATGGAATCTAATTACACTAATTAATCAAATGGTAATCAGTAAAAACAGAAAGCATAGTTAATAAAGGAAAGATAGCTTCAATCTTTGCAAAGATAAAGGAATCCCAGATCCACGAGAAGGAAGGAAGGGAAGGCGATAATGAAAGATTTTGAGAAATTAAAAGCAAAAAAAAGGAGAGAGAGATCTAGAATGTTAGAGAGGAAATGGGCAGATCTGAAGAAAAAGGGAGATGAATCTTCATCATATTCATGCGCCAAACGTTAAAGAGCCCAGAAAAAGCGAATCATCTGACACAAAACACCATCATGACTTGTGAGAAAAACGGAAAACCAAAAGGAAGCAATCATCATAACCTTTCTACTATCTCTACTCAAAACTCTAACCACCAAAGTCAAGATCCCCCTTAATCATTACATAAATCTGCACCCTCCACGCACCTACCTTAGCTTAGCTACTCCTAAAAAGTTGAAAGTATATAAAACCCTTCTTCCTCCAACTACCATTTCTACACCACTTTTAACAATTTAGGACTGACAACCAACAACATCGAAATCAATTAATTATTGGAGAGGAAAATAAACACTTGACCTTTAGATCGAAATCCAGTAATGGAGCAATATTGGGGGGGAATGAAGCCTGGTCCGACGACCCTTGCAAATAGATCTATCTCTACATACTTCAAAGAAGATGAAGATGAAAAGAAAAAGTCCTCGAGCCAGACAACAAACCCCTCAAATAAACAAGCTCCTCAATATTTTTCGATCATCTTCCATTAATATAGTATAAGATAGCACCAGAGGAATAGTATTTATACGAAAAAGATAAGAGAGAGAGTCTCTATCTGAGTTTGTAACTGTGGCCTCTCATCCCTTTATCCCCCAAAACTTACGCCTAGTTTCAAGGGAGGGTGAGAAGAGAGAGAAATAGATGAATTTTGCAGAATATGATTTGTTATAGATGAGCTTATGAGAAGGCTTAAAAGGATTGAGAGCCTTATAATAAGACAAAACCCTGACCCTACCAGCTGGACCTCCAGAAATCACCCCCACCCCACCCCCTCTGCATCTCTCTCTTTAAACACTCTCGACTTCCCCAAATTTTCAAACCCTCACAAAATTCAACCGTTGGATGCAAGTTCAAATCTGTAAGTAATCAATTTTTTTTCTAACTAATTAATAATGAATTTAAATGATGAACATTCTGATCCCCACACATTAAACACGCTATATAAATACACATTATTGTAAGAAAAGACCCGCAGTAGACACACTGAAATAGATGGTAATGAATAATTGAATGAAATAAAAGAGTGTAATAATGCCATGGCTGTTAAATGTTAGTAATTTGTAATGTGGGTGAGTGAGTTTTTGTTTTGAGCAGAGATAGAGATGAGTGAGTAATGATGGATGAATAATTAAAAAGAAAGAGGCATCAGGAAATCTTTAATGATGCCATACAAATGAGTCAGAGGAGTAGTTGAGTTATTGATCTGCCCCATATTAGGAACAACATTTATTAATAATGGCCCTCTCCCACTCTCTTTTCATTTTCTATTTCTGCTATTTATTACTTGTGTGTAACAAAGTTTGGGGACCCTCGTTTGCCGCGTACCTTTATTTATTTTATTTCTTTTCTTTTCATTTTCTTGCAATGGTGATGAAACCGAGATCACCACTACTACCCTACTACTACTAGTACTAGCTAGCCTTATATTTTCTCATTATTCAGATTCAAAATTCCAAATTTCTGTGACCAAGGGAGAAGAAAAACTATCTTATTGTAAGTTGTACATGCATCATATTAAATGGATTGACTTAACTGACATGGTTTAGTAATTGAAAAAAATATATGTAAGAGAGAAAATTGCATAGCGTTTTGGGGGTGTCTGGAGTGAGATGTGACCCATCAATGGAAAATATTGGAGAGAGGACAATGCCCTACGCCCGAGGGTGGAAGCCAGATTATATACATGTTCGATGTTATGTACCTCTAGTTATTGCCAAGTCTACAACTCCAAATGCTATTGCTGTATTTTTTTTTATATCTTGCTTTTTAAATGTACGTGTAATTATGAATTCGAGTACTGGAGTTAAATTTACCTCTGGTTAGTTCATTTTTAACACTATTTAAGCAGGAAATATAGAAAAAAAAAAAAAAAAAAAAAAACTCCGAAATGTGATTTAAGTGGTTGTTTCTAAGTAAAATGTTGATGTTTTTTTTAAAAAAAATTATTCATTGTAAGCTAAACAAATGTCGTCATTTATATAGATAGTGTTGCCTTCAAATTAATTAACTTCTGGAAATAGCTAGAGGAAAAACTCATGAATGGGATACATTAATACTATCTTTATGGCATTGTATCAAGATATGGATTAGAAGGTACATTAAAGATGAAAATTAATTTTTAAGAGCATTTTTAATTAATTAATAACTTTTGTGCAGCTGTCAAGCACTATTATTTATATATAAAGGTTTTCATATTTTGGATATAATTGGGGTCAATCAGAATTAGGGGCTATAATCAAGCTGACTTAGAGAATTTTGTGCTCGATTTGAGTTTCCTTCATATTTATATTTATAATTTTTGATTTCAAGTTCCTATAAATTTTTTATTTTTAAAAAATTAATTATTTTAGTTCAGGCTAGAGTATTAATTCGATTGAAGGGTTACAGACTGACTATGCTCGTAAATTAATGAAATCAGACATGTTTGTGAACTTAATAAGGCGAGCTCATAAAAGTAGGCATGTTCGTAAACTCGACGAGCCAAACATTATTTTTGTTTGGTTCACTTGAGCTCGAATTGCTTACTATTGAATTGATCTTTTTAATCAAATTTAATCAAATTTACTATAGCTTACGAGTAGGTGAGTTGTTTACTACCAATAACGAGAAAAAAATACCCATTCTGCAGTTCTTTTTATAAATGCAAAAGTTATTTTATTTGTGTAGCTATTCGAGGTTTAATAACGTCGATGTTAAACAAAAAAATAATTAAGAAAAATCACTACATCGCCATTGAAAAAGATGATAGTCAAATTGAAAAGTACGGAGAGACTTTTTTGTTGTCTGATTATCAAACAAAACATAGTTGATTGGAGCATTAATACTTTCTGAACACCAGAAAGATGCATGTTTTCCCTAATTATTTGAATTTGCGAGGAAAACAATGCGAAGAAAGAAAAGAGAGGCTAATGGTAGGGAGCTAAGCTATATATATATATATATATATATATATATATATATAGTCTTCTTCTGCCAAATTGAAAAGTGCAATATGTCTAAATTTGTTTGATTATTCCAGTCAAAGTACTTCCCACTGTAATTCTGCCCTAATTAAACACTACGCAAACAGCTCGAGGAAGGTATGACAAAACCTATGATTGACTTGGTAATACGCCTACTCTGCGCATGTTGTGTTCATTTCACATACTTACATGGTATTTAAATAAACCAACTACTTAATTGGTATAAATTTATGCAAATTTAGACTCCAAAAACTTATTTAATTAATTAAAACAAATTTTGTGACAGAACTTTATTAGGTGCAAGAAGCTTTTTTATATATTAATTGCTCAAACGGGAATGTACAATATCGATCAGCTTGTCTCTGTGGAAAAACTACATATATTACTACAGCTATACTAGTAGCAAGTAGCAAGCCTCCAAGCAGATTGAGCTAATAAGTTGAAGCATGTCTAACAACAGTATTATCAATAAGAGATGAAAGAAGTGTACTCTTTTTATGTTAACAAAACACTCACTATTTTAAACTTCACATGTGTTATACTTTATGAGTTTTTCTTACTAAAAATATATTTGATAGTTTTTTTTTTAAAAAATTGGTGTCTGACTTACTTACAACACATTTTTAGTGGATGTATGTGTATAAATAAAACACTGCTAAACGTAAAATTGGAAGTCTCAATGGAGTTTGGTATGGTAAATGAGATGAAGAAAACTAAAAAAATAGTAAGATTCAACAGTAAAAAATTGCATCTTGATTACTGTTTAAGCTGGATAAGTTATAAGACCACTTTCGTGGGATTACTAATGCCCCCAAAATAGTGAATTAGTAACGAGTCTTACATTTTATCTCGAACTGGAGAAACATGATTATTTATTTTATCTTACTTCATCTATCTTACCAAACTCACTCTAATGATCAAACAATTATTTAGTAAACCATAATAAACTATTAGAGTAATAAAATAAATAAAAATATTAAAGTAAAAAAAAGGTAAGCTGAATAAAAATAGTAATAATTGATAAAAGCTAGTATAAAATGTAAAATTAAGTAGCAATAAAAACTAAGACAGCTGTGCTTTGAAGATTCCAAAATGTGACGTTGGGGCAAGTAGGCGACAACTCTAATATCACTGACTTAAACAGCAGATACAATTAAATCTCTTATGGGAAACTATATAATAATGTATATTTATAAATTGATAAACCATATATACCTTGGCTCGGGTCGTATATTGGGTCGGGTTATATCTAACCGGACTTCACCGACCCTATCGCATCTTGAGGTAGGTAATTTTGTCTTAATTTAATCCCTTAATCATGTAACAATATGATTATAAGAATATTTACAATATGATCAGCACATTAGTATGATTTATTTAATAATTAAGCCCATTAGCAGTATTTCCATTGGAAAACTACTAAAAAAACCCATTTAAAGTTAACCGGGTCCAATCTTTGCATCCGACTTGTACAATTATAAAAGTTAAACATAATGGCATTTTATCAACGGAAAGAATTAAGAAAAGCCCAATTACTCTTTGATCAATTCTAACCACTGCTTACAAATTTGCTGAATAAAATCATATCTTGATGTGTACATTATTTTGGAAATTTTTTATCTTTTAATATGAGTTTAAATGTAATTTCTTGTAATGCATATGAATCAAAGTGATTTATTCATTTTCCATCATCATTCAATTTAAATTACTAAGTTCATTCATTTCTTGTCATATGCTTCTACCGCTCCAAATTAAAATGAGAAGTTTGTTTACGGTACGAAAATAAAAAAGTTGTATATTCAGTATTTTAAATGAATTTATAATAAATTAACTTTATAGATTGTTTGACAAATTCTTATTTTAAAATAGACGACTCATCTTAATTGAAACGATTGAAAATGAATATATCTCGTCTTAATTGAGACTGGATCAAATATTATTTATCTAAAAATCATTGGCTAAGTGTTTTTCCTTGATTGAAAAATTAAAGTTTCTAAGAGGATATCTTCACGAATTATTGTTTAAAATATTACTCTCTTCATCACACTAAAAGTAACCTAATTTGACCGAATCTATGTAATTTTTTTGGTCAAACTAAACTATTTTTAGTGGTGAGTAGCGCTCCACCGCCCGCGGTGGGCACATCTTAATGCGCCCATGGTTGATGTGGCAATGCCACATCATTGACACATCATCATACGAGTCACTATATTTTTCGTTTTTTTATTAATTTTATTTTTATTATTATTATTTATTAAATAATATTAAACTATACCCTAACCAATAAACCCTAGTCGGAAAGTGATAATTAATAAAAAATATTTAAGTTTTAATATTTATCTACGTGGCATGCCACATCAACCGCGGGCGCATTAAGAAATGCCCACCGCGGGCGGGTGAGCATTTTCGTTTTAGAGGTATAGATGAAATATAAACTATTAAATCAATTTATATATACTTTATTAAGGTGTGCTTTGAACCCCAAGATTTGACTAGCGACAGGTGTAGCTGTCTGATTGGTTGGAGTAAAGCAGATGAGAAGTCAATTTTGCCCTTGTGCAATAAAACATACCTACCTAGCTACCCAGCCTACCCTGACCCTTCTTGATGTCTCTCGTGTCATGTATGGCGACTCCTCATTCTGTATTAATTGTGTCTCAATCTTTCAAGGATTGCATATTGCTTAATCTTATGTTCATTTAACATTTTCCATCCCATTTAACTCGACCTTAATAATTTTTCAAGCTTACATCAAATTGTACGTGATACAATATAAGTTCTCACAACGATTTGGCTGCTCAGCTCAGATCGACTCCTTGAACAAAGAGAACCACTATAGCTTGCTTCTTCAGGTACAAAACCAAATACAATTAGTACAAGCTAGTGTTGATTAATTAATGATTTGTTGCAGAAGGTGAAAAACGAGCTCGTGTGAGATGAGTAGGGGAAAGGGAGATGACTAGTGTGAAAAGGAAAGTGAGGAAGGAGGCGATGGATGAGAATCAGTATCAGAATCAATAGTAAAGAAGAGAAGTGATGCATGGTGGCGAGCGAAGAGGAAGGGATCGCTTTTCATGACGCGCCATGATTAGTCGTTGCGAGCAATTAAACGTTATTTCAAGTGTGGCCAAGCGAGTGCTGACATATATCATTAACCATAAGTTTACTCATATAGTGTTAAAAACACCGGTGGACGGACCAAAAGGGAGTATCATATATATATTATCGTATGTGTTTCTCCTTTTATTACGTACTTATGAATCTGCAATAGGTATATATGCAATGAGTAAAACTCGCTCCTATGCAAATATTACTCATATCTCACAAGATACGCCAACATACATAGGCTTACACATACATATCAGTCATTTTTAGAGTAGAAATGGAGAAGAAATGCTACTCCAAGAATGAGTAGAGGCAGCAAATATAGCATAAGTTGGGACGATTTATCAGAGTCGTCGTTGGTCGGAGAAGCAGGTTGATTATTCACTATCTTAGGAAGAGTGGATTTGTCTATTGCCCCGATCAAGAATTCCTTCATCTTGTCTTCTGCATAAGAGCTGTGCCCAATTTCTTCAAAATCATCACTTCCATCCTTCCCTACATAATGAAATCATGCACGTGTTCATCTAAATCTATAACAAGGAGGGACGACGACATGCTGAAAACAACCAACCAGGTCATGACATGAAATGAGTCGAATCAAAGACAACTTGCTTTGCTCCTACCTGTTGTGTTTATCATGACTTCTCCACCCCCAGGGTGTTCTTCAAGAAACGGTGACACGTCGTACACCTGTAATGGTAAATAAAACAGAGGTGTTCAATTTCAAGAAACATGCTATTACTATGACAGATCAATATCATCAACTACTAGTCCATGCTCAACAACTACCAAATTAATCAGAGATTTGATGCTGCAACTACATAACAAGTAAAGGACTTCTATACTTGTAATCCCATAGTTAAGGACTGCATAAAGTTTATGTTGCATGTTCTTTAAATGGCTAATATCAAGGTGGTGCTGGTGCATCCAATATATAAATCAAATCATGATGCATAATTCAAGCTAAAAAATTGATTTGAACTCCCCCAATTTACTCTTTCAGCGCAGCCCACAGGCACAAACAATGATATGACAAAAAATCATAACCAAGAGGTTTATAATTGTAGGAATCAATAAATAATACTCCACAATTCAAGAAAATTATTGAATTATCCCAATCTTACTTAAAATTTGACCCTAGAAACAGAGAGCTCATAGTCCCCCGAGTACATATGTGATACAAAAGCAGTTTCAGCTTGATTTAATCTTGTTTACTATACAGCAACAACAGCCTATGCTAGGTTTAAGTTTTCCACCATATTGAACAAACAAGTATAAGAATGAAAAAATTAATAAAAATTAGACCTTGCCATGGATGATGAGCCAGCAATCACCGATTTTGTTGTGGGTGGCTACCTCCTCGAAGCTGAAAACCTTTTCACCCATTTCTGCAAACTAAACCTGCAGAGAGAGCTAATCCAACTACAGCAGAGTAGAATAGAGATGATGAAAATCCTCTGCTCCACTTCTATTAAATATATAGTGGTAAAAAATTCATTGCCTTGGCACTTGGCAGCCTAAGTATGAGTCAAAATCCTCCCTATTTTTTTATTTAATTTTCTACGCGAACGACTATTACTTCTTGTACTGGTACTATATTAATTTATTGTGATGATCAAAATTCCAGCCGCCTTTTTAACAAGAAGTTGGGGCTCATTTATTTAGATTGGACTCCATATATCTTTCGGTTCTTACTAATATTACAACATTAAACTTAAAGTTGGGCTTAATAATAATGGCTCAAACTCAACATATGTGACCTGGCTATTAGGTCAACACAAACACAACTCTTTAGTTGAGGTTTAGGAAGTTAGGCGCCTAATATGAATGGGGCTGTGGTGATTATATTACATATTATATATTATATATGCGGCTAGGCTATTAATGATGAAATTAATACTAATTGTTGTATGTGCAGTTGCTCTGATTTTGATATGCTTCCCTTTTTGTAACAAATGAAGCGTTAAGAAGGGATATGTTCCGTTCCGTTTTGCAGTAGTGGTAATGAAGTTGTTATATTTAAATAATTAAATTGAAGGGTTATATGGCCAATTTTCTTTGTCATGTAATAATTTTTTTTTTATCGAAATAGTTATCAAGAGAAAACAAAAAAATTAGAGGCTAAACACAGATTATCTGTAGTACCGATCCCATATGAGGTATTATGGTTGATCCCTTGAAATTAATTTTATTGGACATCCAATATAATTAAACTGGATCGAAAGCCTATTACAACGCATGTAAAAGCCCATTATAAAACTCAGTTGATTGACTGTGTGCATGGATGGGGCGAAGGTCCTTGGCAACAAGCTTATTGGCGAAGGCCTTGAGCCTTGAGGTTCGATTTTTCCTTGTTTTCTGTTTCAAGAAAGGGATTTGAGAACCAAGTGGGAGTAATATAATTTATGGGCTATTTATTACAGATTTATAGGGCTTTTCTTTCTTTTCTTTTATTTTGTTTGTTTGACTACAACTTGTCTTCTTATTGTAGCCCAGAGGAATTTTTTTTTATTACCAATATAAACATATATATTAGATCGTTTTAAGTCGATGATTGATAAATTAATCATTCACTGGCGAATCATGCCGTCGATCAGAAATCGTAGAATAGCATACATCCACGAATAAAGAAAGCTTTTTATGCCAAAATTTGAGGATTTTGATATGCTTTTCTTGTAAATTAATCCAAGATCCCCTAGGTCATGAGGTTGAGTTGCGAAGGGGAATTGAAAGGAATTCTGGGGATTTGTTGGATGAGAATAAATATTGCATCGCATAAAGATCAAGTTTAACGATTCTAATGAATACATTATATAAGGTTTATATATTAATCTGGTACCTGTGAATATTATTACAAATTAACAAGATAAGATTGAGGCCAGGCCCACTTCTAAATTCAGAATTTTCTTTGTGATCTGCTTAAGTTTTGGCATGATGATGTGATGAAGCCAAGTCTATTACTCCATTTACAGAAAGTCAGTCTTTGGCGTTAGGCTTTGTGTTAAGTGAGAGATGGATTCCGGGGTCGTTCTGACGGACGTTAGTGTTGTAGAGAATGGAGTTGTTTAATCCCTGCACATTGCAGTTGAAGTATCCTGATGCGCCGTTACCTTTCTCAGTGTTTCTTGATTTTCCGTCTTCGCCATTCTCACTGCTCAACTCTTTACCATTTCGCAGACTTTGAGGAGAGTAGGTTTTATTGTGACGTGGATTGAGTTCCATTGCAGCTCCTTTGTTTTCTCCTGCAAGCGTGATCATCCTCAGCGGTTCGGGATCGGAGAGGTTCCTGCTAATGCCCTTATCTTTTGGTGTGTTTTGTTCTCTTTTTCCATCGGAAGCATTAATGCCGTTAATGTTGCGAGCTCTGGACATTCTCACAGTCTTGTCGATTGCTTTGTCCTCGTCTGACATAGCCTGCGCAGGTGGTAATGTTAGAGGGGATGGGGAAAGAGGCTTGGTTTTCGGCGATTCTTCTTCGAAAGCTTTGATTGTTTTTGGTGATGCTATTGGAGTGGGCGTCTTGGCTTTAGGCGATTCTGCAGCCGTAACAGGTTTAGAGGAGATGGAGGGACGTGGTGATTGTGTTTCTTGATCATTTCTGAGAGGAGAAGCTTGTGGAGTTTTGGTTGATGGAGGTGGTGATCGAATAGGAGAGTTTGATGACGGAGCTGGTGGAGGTGCAGGCGGCGGAACAGAAGGCCTAATTGGTGGTGCAACTGAAGACCTAGGGGAAGATGGTTGCGGAGCAGGAGTCTGTGGCGGTGGTGGTGATGCCGGTCGTTGGGGTGGCGGCTGAATTAGAGTTGCCGTAATTGGAAAAGAAGGCCGCACTGTAGGCACTGGTGCTGGTGGTGGAGGCGGAGGCGCAGGTGGCCGGTTTCCTAAAGAAAAGCGAAACCATGGAGGGCGAGGCTGGCTTGCCATTAATTTGCTTTAACACAAGAATGAGAGAGGTACAATGAAACAACCAACAGAGATTGAACATAAGATTTATAATGTGATGATGCATGGAAAAACAAAGCATTGAAACAAGATGCAAGAAAAGTATCAGATTCAGGACATCATGTGGCAAAAAGGAAAATAACTAATTGTGTAAGTTAAGGTTGGCATCACCCATTGGGGAGAAAAAGGTAAAAAAGCTAAAGCACCACCAGTAACCGTTAGCAAGGGTTAATGACCCGTTACAAATTAATTTGAAACATAATGTAAATGCATTATTATTCATTTTATTGTAGATTTTCGCTACTGTAAACTGTTGGTCCACAAAAAATGACATTAGAAATTGATGGACTCAACTCAAAGGCTATCTATAATATTATAGCATAAATAAGAGAGCCCAATACTCTTATCATCCAAGTACAATCGGATTGTTTTAAATATAATTTTAAATTTGATCATTGCAATTCAAATAATACAAATAATTTTTTATTTGATTATTATTTATTCAATTTTAGATTCATAAATATTTAATAAAATATAAATAATATATTATATATTAATTTTAATATTTATATAAATAAATAAAATATATTTATAAATTTTCAACCTATTTTATATATGACAAAAATATTTTTTAACTTAATCTTTAGTTCTTATAACGTGAATCGAATTTAAAATTTAAAAAATCAAATGTTATTGTTTAATTTAAAAAATCAAATTAAATATTAATCATTCAATTAATTTCACGAATCAAATTGAATATTGTATAACCTTAATAAAAAATACTGAAGAGGAGGAAATTATTTATGCATGAATCCTTTCGTAACAAGTATGTAGTTATAATTAATACATCAATTAATTAAAATAAATAAAAAAGTAATAGATTAATTAGACGAATCATTGCCGATATTTACTAGTTCACTTGCCCTTCCTCGATCTTACTCCCTCCGTCCACGAATTTCCTTCCTAGTTTGACCCGGTGCGGGTTTTTATGTAGTGCTTTGACTTTGTGTTGGAAAGTGAGTATATGTTGAGTGTTTGATGCATAAAACACTATTAATAAGATAAATCATTTTTAATTGAATAGAATATTTACAAATTAAATTAAATTAATTCTGAATGCTAATTAAATAATGCATTAACATATTAATGATTTAAATCACTACTGCTTTACGCATAATTAATTGCCATTTTCGAAAATAAGGTGTCACCACTGGTTAACGCATTGGCCATTTAAATATCCCGTACACTCTGATTCTATATTGCTAAATGCATTGAATTAGAATGTTTACAAAAATTAAAAAAATTAAATGAAGCATAATTAAAAAAGTAAATGTACACAGTTTGCATAGAAGAAAACCATTAAACTATTGAAATGTGACTCTTGGAATGTACACTTGATTTGATCCAAAAAAAAAGGAGGGAATTTGAGAGCCATTCCTCCCAATTCCCTCCCTAATAACAAAGCTATTGAGTTAAATACACACTGCCTAATCGAAGAACATTCATTTCCAAACTTCAGAAAAAAAAAAAAAGTCAGAGGAGGCAACATGACAATTCCAAACAGAAAAATTTCAGATGATGAAAGGAATAAAGTAGCACAGTTCTTGATGCAAAAGATGGTGGATGGTAAGTTGCCATACGGAGCTCAAACTGAAGCTGCTCTCGTCTTCGGCATAACTGATCGGACAGTGAGGAAGTGGTGGAAAGCTACAAAGGAGCAGATTCAGAGGGGCCAACATGTGCACCTACAAAGCAAATCAAAAGGTAACAGTCACAAAGACAAAATGGAGATTGATATTGAAGCTGTAAAAGAACTTACAATGCTTCAAAGGTTATCAATTAGGAAAATGGCAAGTACTCTTGGTGTAAGCAAGAGTTTGTTAGACAATTGGATAAAGGAGAAGAAATTGAAGGCGCATAGTAGTGCAATAAAGCCTACACTAACTGAAATAAACAAACTTGCAAGATTGAGATGGTGTTTGCATCACCTTGATCCAAGTTTGGGCAGTGGAGATGTGAAATATGAACTCATGCATAATGTGGTGCACATAGATGAGAAATGGTTCTATTTAACGAAGACAAGTGATAGATATTACCTGCTGCCCGATGAGATAGAACCATATAGGAGTTGCAAATCCAAAAGATTCATATCAAAGGTAATGTTTCTGTGTGCTGTTAGTAGACCATTAATAGGCATGGATGGAAGCATTATATTCGATGGAAAATTGGGAATATTTCCATTCACTACGTTAGAGCCAGCAAAAAGGAAATCAAAGAATAGAGCAAAGGGCACATTGGAGCTCAAACCAATAAACTCAATCACAAAGGAAGTTATCAAGGATTGCATCATCAACAAGGTTTCATTTCAGCATTTAATTCAACTGATTTCAGATTTCAGATTGCACTATCAGATTTCTTTTAAAGAAATCATCATCTAGTTTATTACTTGTCATTTTGCAGATTATACCAGCTATTAAGAGCAAGTGGCCAGCAAATACAACCAAACACATCATCATTCAACAGGATAACGCAAAGCCACACATCACACGAAATGACACAGACTTCATAGTTGCAGCAAATTCAGATGGGTTCCATATCAGTTTATTGTGTCAGCCACCAAACTCTCCAGATTGCAATGTGAATGACTTAGGTTTTTTCAGAGCCATACAAAGTCTGCAAGATGACAAACAGGCTAAAGGTGTGGAAGATTTGGTTAAGAATGTGGAGGATGCATATAATGAACTCTCAGCAGTGACATTGAATAATGTTTTCATCACACTTCAAGGGTGTTATACAGAAATTCTGAAGGTTAGAGGAGGCAACAACTATAAGATTCCCCACATGAACAAGGCTAAGCATATTAGGGATGGAACACTTCCAGATACACTAACTGTGGATGAGGTACTAATAAGGCGAAGTTTGGAGTATTTGTCATTGCCAGAGAACAATATTGGTGCATCCTATGATATTGGAAGTCTAGAAACAGCTTTTGGTATTTAAATCTGGATTACACAGACATAGTGGAAGGTTTAGGAGTCTAGATTACAGCTTTAATGACAGATATTGGTATGTAAAGACAGCTTTTGGTATGTAAAGACAGCTTTTGGTATGTAAAGACAGCTTTTGGTATGTAAAGATAGCTTTTGGTATGTAAAGACAGGTTTTGGTATGTAAAGATAGCTTTTGGTATGTAAAGACAGCTTTTGGTATGCAAATACTGCTTTAATGCTGACATGGCTAACATGAAACACACTAAAGAGCCATATACACAACTACCACACAATTCAATCTTAGAAAATGTAAAGGTGGCAGAAATATAGGGAAAACAACTTATAAGTTTGATCACCCTCAAAATTTAATCATCACAGGGTATATTTCTAAACATTTCCCTATAATCCACCAACACAGTTAATAATCTAGATTGACAGTATACCAATCATGTAATGGCTCTAGGGTTTCATATTGTCCATACCCTCAGGACACATTCATCATAGGGTTTGAACACCAAGTGCAGCATCAGTTCATAATCAACACAAAAATCCAACACCAAGTGCAGCATCGGTTCAGCATAATCAAGTGCAGCATCAGTTCAGCATAATCAAGTGCAGCATCAGTTCATAATCAACACAAAAATCCAACACCAAGTGCAGCATCAGTTCAGCATAATCAAGTGCAGCATCAGTTCATAATCAACACAAAAATCCAACACCAAGTGCAGTATCAGTTCAGCATAATCAAGTGCAGCATCAGTTCATTATCAACACACAAATCCAACACCAAGTGCAGTATCAATTCAGTATAATCAGGTGTAGCATCAGTTCATTAAAATCAAGTGCAGCATCACTTCAATCGCATAAAGCAGCAACTAACAGTATCAGAATGCAATCCATGTTGAAAACCTCCAAAACTTTGATTTGAACATCAAAGTGGTGGCTTTACACACAAATCATAGGACATGCAATGGCCAACTACGCCCACAGAAGAGGCCAACTACACCCACAGAATAAATAATCAGCATGCAATGGCCAACTACGCCCAAAAATTCAAAGTCAAACCTTCTTCTTCCATAAACATAAACTCCACCACAGATGGGAACCATATGGAGGCCATATTTCTATACCAATCTTTTTTTTCTTCTGCCAATCACGATTCTCAGGTTTTATCACAAGATTCACATTCACAGAGGCTTCTTTTTCTCCCACCATCACATTATCGCTCAAATCGATAATAGAGGCAGCATTCTCAGTTTCTGGATCTACATTAATAAGAGGAAAAAAAAGCATTAGCTGACAAGTACGAAAACAAAATTAAAAAACAATCATTAGGGGGTAACTACGGCTAAAAATCGAAGACAAACCTGTTATTTCCAGAAACATAAACTCCACCACAGATGGGAACCATCTGGATGCCATTTTACGCATCCAATCTTTTTTTTCTTCGGGCCATTCGCGATTCTCAGGTTCTACCCGAAGATCGACATCGCGAAAGGCTTCTTCTTCTCCCACCATCACAGAATCGCGAGAATCAAAAATAAATTCAGGAGTTTCTGGAACTACAGTATCAGAATCACCAAAAAAATAAGATGGCTCCATCCAGGCCTCACAATACACAGACATAGTGCAAGTATCTGTGTGAATAGAACCTAGGGTAGATGAATCCATAGGATCGAAGGCGGATGCGCGAAGTGGAGATGGTGATTCTTCCATAGGGTTTAACAGAGAGGCGTCGAGTGTATGAGAATGAAATAGGTCTAGGGTTTGCGGCGACAGTGGGAGGGAGATGAACAGAGAGAAGATTATAGGTTAGGGTTGATGTTGGACGAAATGGGTTGGGAGGGATGGGTTAATTAGGTTAGTGTTGGAAATGGGTTAATTAATGGGGGTAGTTGGACTAATGGTGGGTAGTTGGATGAGTTAATTGGGTTAATTAGGTGGGCTAATTGGATTAATTGGAGTAATTGGGTTAGGTAAACTAATTGGGCTAATTAAATGGATTGGGTAGGCTAATTAATTGGACTAATTTAATTGAGTTTGGATTAATTGGGGTAGGCTAAATAGTTGGGCTAATTAAATGGATTTGAATTATTTTATGTTTAATGATAAATTATGAAAGATTATAAGAATAAGATTATTAATGGTATTTTGGAAATATTTTCAATGTTTGAGGATAAGGTGGTAATAATAACATTTCTAAAAATGGAAAGTTTGAATTAGGAAGCTTTTTCGTGGACGTACTAAAATGGCAAATTAGGAAGAAAATTCGTGAACGGAGGGAGTAATATATTGACTAATTTCAAATCTCACATTTATTGTCCCATCTGAATACATCCGTAATTTAATATCATATCCGTAATTCACAGAGAACAAAATTAAAGCAAGAAATAAGATTTTTAAAATAGATATAAATGAATTGATAAGAATAAAGAAAGTAATATAATTTTCTTTGCAATGCAGGCAATTGTATTAATTATCAAAATCACGACAATCTAGCTCATATAAATGATTATTGTTTATTTATAGGAAAAAGACAGCTGAAATTCAATTCCACGGCATCCACACGTTATTTAAGGTCCAACTATATTTTAAATATCTGAGTAGATGATTATTCATGTTAAATTTCATTTGATTTGACAGGAAATATGTCATTATATAAGGTCCCTTGAAAAATCGAATCACAGCCACGCTTAATCTTATTCACCAATCTTCTATTTTTGTTTTTATTTTTAAGCGGTTATCATTAATCTAAATATATAAATATAGAATCTTTTCAACATAATAACTGCTTTTATTATTCATAGAAGAGTTGTCACAAAAGCTGTACACCGTTTCAAATATCGGTTGGCCACACAATTGAACTATCACGTACTCCCATTTAAATTTTAGGGAGAAAATTTAAATTATCCATTCTTCGAAAACGTAATGTAAAAAATACCCATAACCTAACTATACATATGAAAATTACCCATTTTACTATCTTAATTATTATGTTATTGCTTTTTCAATTTTCCATAACCATTTTGAATTTACATTGTTCTTCTCCCTCCCTCCCTACTGTATCTCCCATTAGATAGTCAAATATATTAGATATTAGATATATATCAAATATTCCATATATTCAATATATTAAATATATATCAACATGGTGAATATATCAAATATTGAATATATATATATATCGAATATATTCAATATATTAGATATATTCAATATATATTCAATAGATATTCAAATATTCAATAGATAACATATAAGTGTTCATAAACCATCTACATACTTGAATATACCAATACCGCTCACGTAAAGTACATAAATACAAATACCGCATGTTATATTTACTCACAGTAGTTAGTTCTTTATGTGCGGTATTCACATAATCATGTTTGGAATACAACTACCTACACGGAAACATCAATACCGCCCGTAAAATCTTTACGATTGCAAATACCGCCGGTATTTTGTACCGGCGGTAGATGCACTTTTGTGGGCGGTATTAATAGTTTCCAAGTGCTATACATATAATACGTGCAAATAAGTAAATACCGCTCACAAATAATGTATAGAAAGAAATACCGCTGGTATGTAACGTAGCGGTAGTTGTCTAAAAACGAGAGGTATTGAAATTCTACCGAATAAAATGTCTATTATTATGTTATTAACTGATTATTGTCTGATAATTATCTCCAATTTGATGAATTCAACCAGATTTAGTCGAGAGAAATTGTTAGTGAGAGAAATGTAGAAAAATGTAGATGTAATTATGAAACAATCATTTGAAATATAACTAACCTATTTTTGTCTCGGTAATGTATAAAAACTAAGAGAATCTACACAATACCCAATAAAGTGGGTATTTTTCGCATACACTTTTGTCTTTGGGTATTTTCAATAGATCATTTTTGGATATTGGGTATATTTACCTATTAACAGTAAATTTTAATGTTAGCGCCTCACTCCACGAATACCATTAACGTTTTGACTTGACACAAGTTTTAATGTAATAATTTGTCTTTGTGTTGAAAGTGTATTCAATAAAATAAGTGGAGATTAAAAAATATATTTAATACAGTGAGTTGAGATTGAATCTTACTTTTGTGTGTTGTTTTATTTTGATTTAAGAGTAAATGGATAAAAAATTGTTTTCAAAAATAAAAGGTTTTAAATGTTAGTAGACGGATCGAAATGACAAAATGTTAACAACATGGTGACGGAGGAAGTACTTTTTTTAGAATATACTACATCTAATTTTGCGAGTGTTCATATTCCATTAAAATTTAAATTACACAAACTAAGAAATTAAATAAATTTACGTATGTAACCTTATTTATTTATTTAATGCTTTTCAAAAAAAAATAAAAAATCCTTATTTTGTTTTTTAGCTTTCGATTTATTTTTCTTGACTTTGTTTGGGTGGGGATTTGAGAGATGAGATTCTTACTTGATCCCTAACTTTAGAAATAAGACTGACGTGATCGTTAAGCTACAAGGTTGCGGTGTTTGTAGCTCTAAATCAATGAAATGTTTATTACTCTCTCCGTTTCATGTTTTTTTTTTAACCGTCTCATTAAAAATGGTCATATTTTTAAAAAAAATATATTTACATTTAAATTACATCACTCTCATAACACTTTTGATTTTTCAAAATACATCATTTATTACTTTTTATCATCATAGTTTACTTTAAGGAATAATTTAGGTTTAATCAATAATGTGGACTATTCATTAATCTTTTAAATGTGTAGGGTCAGGACATTCTTAAAACAGGCTAGGTGTGAATTTTGAAATATAATTTTTTAAATAATTTTTCATTTTATTAAATTATCAGATGAAATTATACAAAATTAATACATTTATTTAAAAAGTTTTGCTTTTGGTATGTTTTGAAACAAAATCATTTATAACACTAAATATAAATGGATTGAAGAGAAGAATTATTAGAGAATAAAATAATTGATTTGAAGATACGTTCTAATTAATTCAGTAATTCTAGAGTTGCATTAAAAAAAATAAATTAAAATCAACACAATCAATATTCAAACACAGGCCCTACAGGTTATAATATTGCAATAACACAACCATCTGCGCTACAAACATTAATAATGTATATTCTCAATATTATCACTACATATATAAATATATAAAGATATATATATGCGAACAATATTTTTTGGGGCTCCCGACGATCGGAGACCTTATGCGGTCGCCCACCTCGTACTGTTCTAAACCGGCCCTGTAAATGGGCTGGACAGAAAATCACATTAACAAACAATTAATTATATATTATATGACTACCCTTAATTTATAGTTAACCAATTCAATTCGTTCATCAAAATGATTTATAGTAGATTATTATATGAAAATGGTAGTTAGTGTCGATGAGATGTCGTCCAAATAGTAAAACTATATCGTACAACAAACTTCTCATTATAATCGATATTTGATTCGACTTCTACCAATATATATCCAAATTTTCTTTCCTACAAATGGTTGTATTGGTAAAGTAGAGAAAAGAATTTATAATTTCTAATTACTAATTCATTATTCTTAACAATAGGGTCCGGCTACTTTTTGGTCCATCATGTTATTATTTTGGGTTTACATACAACTATATTGATCTTAGTAAAAGGTGCTTTAGATGCAAGGGGTTTCAAGTCAATGCAAGATAAAAAAAATTTATGTTATAGTTTTCCATGCGATGGCCCTGGGCGAGGAGATACTTGTGATATTTCGGCATGAGACGCTTTTTATTTAGCAGTTTTTTGGATGTTAAATACTATTGGATAGGTTACTTTTTATTAATATTGGAAGTATATCAAATTATGGCAAGGTAACGTTTCACAGTTTAATGAATTTTCAATTTAACTTTTGTTAAGTTACTTGATTATATTAAATGTCAACTTAAAATTAATAAAGTTTGAATCTAATTTCTGATCAAAAAATTGTTTTAACTTTTGTTATGTTATATTATTATATTAAATTATTTTATATTCAAACTTTATTAAATTTAAGTTGCCGATTGTAATATTAATAAATCTAAGTTGACTGATGCAGTGTTGCCGCTCCGTGGACTTGCCAAAATTAAAGATATACGTATTCTAATTTGACGTGAATCAAATTACCGTTTTAACAATACTTTAATATATTATCTATTATCTATATATAAAAACAAACTTTTTAACTTTGACAGTTTTTATGGGAAGTTTTAAAACCGTTTATGTGCATTTAAACGAAATGCATACGACTTTTTTCAGAAATTGTCAGATTTTATTTTGTGTATAATTTAAAACCATATTTTTCAAAAATATAAATATATAAATAAATAAATAAATATATTTTTTTTCTTTATTTTGTAATTTGTTTAATTAAATAAAACATATGTTTTTTTGTAATTTTTAAAACACATCACTTTTTAAATTTAAATAAAAATGCATACGATTTTTTTATTCCTTATATTTGTTTAACAAAATGCAACTGTAATTATATTCATTTAATTCATTTAATATTTAATATATAATTATTAAATTCCAAAGGACACAACTTTCGAGAAGGAACATGACTGTTCATTTTTTGCATTATAAATATCTGATACATTTACAATTTTTCGCAAGTATCCATCAAACATTCAATATCATGCCTCCTATATTTGGTACTATTGAAGATCTAGAGACAGGAAAATCAAATGTGGCATTACAGCTTAGATTGATAAGAAATTATGATCTTTCCGACTTCAAGAATCCCAAAAAATCTTATTGTCATGAATGCATATTCCATGACAAGAAGGTAATTCTTATTCATTTAGTTTTTATTTAAATTTTCCCTTATTCAATACTTTTAAATCTGCAAATTTTCACCCATGCTTATTGTTATGAATGCATATTCCATGACAAGTTCTTTTCATTTTATTCAGGGAATTCGAATTTGTGCTTCCATTATGGGCCCTGCAATCTGCAAATTTTCACCAATGCTCCACGAAGGCAACATATACTGCATTATGAATTTCATTGTAACTCACAACACAATGAAATATAGACTCACTTCATTAAAGCATAAGATACTGATTTTTGATCAAACAAGAGTATGCGAAGTGAGTGATGAAATGTTTCCAATGGAAATGTTTAACTTCGTGAAAATTGCAGACATTCTGAAGATCGAGGACGTTTACGAAGCATACATGTTTGGTAAGTTATTTTATTTCCGTAAATAGCTATTTTAATTATGTCTTCCTCATAAAAATATTAAATAATATGTTGAAAATTTGCTATACAGATGTAATGGCTATGATTGTCTCATGTTCATCTTTGCAAATCAAATATATTAATTGATGGATATTATTCTGGAAGATAATGAGTAAGTGCTTTGATTATATTTTATTATGTTCTTACAAACTTTTATTTTATCATTATAATTACTTTATTATATTTTATTTCAGGGGACAGACAATTCAATGTATATTATGGGATAAATATGCTGATGATCTTACTAACTATATAAACAACAATGCAAAAATGCCGATATCTACAGTGATTCAATTCTGTCGGCCAAATATATATAGAGGTAATGAATTACTACCTCCGTCCCACGAAATTAGGCCACTTTGAAAAGTAGATGAGTGTATTATTTTATTCAAAGTGGCCTAATTTGGTGGGACGGAGGGAGTATAATTTATAATTATATTATAGCATTAATATTTTTTTCATAATTTACTACTTATTTTATAGGTGAAATAAGATTGTCAACTGCATTCCACACAACTAAGCTTTTTCTGGACACAAAAGATGCAGG